>CM051269.1:58525929-58605929 GCA_027921565.1 Artemia sinica | reverse complement strand
CTGGTTTTTGAGTCAATATCCGTTTTTTATGAGCCAATCAGAGAGAGAGAGAGAGAGAGCTGAGGTTACTCCATATACGATAACTTGATTTGTGATTGGATTTGAATAAAAGGAATGGTTTTCATTACAATTCATATTAGTAAGAGAACTGAATTCAGAGATAATAGTTTAGTTGAGAGGATCTTATTAGAGAAAGATGAGTGGTGCATTTACATTATTGGAGATTAATGATGGAGCCGACAGCAGCAGAAACTATATACGAGTACCCAATGTGGCTGTGGAAATAACTGGAGGCTGTAGACTATGCCTTGAATGGGACAATATGTATGCTAAATATGTGATATCATTAAGCAAGTTTAAGCAGGAGGAGCAACTATGTTTTGCTGGAAAAGTGAATGCTCTCCATATAAATAAACTTTGGGCAGCATTAGATGTGCTATCGAAATATATTAATGAGAACAAAATGCATCAGTGAATATTATTGTTGTAAGTATGCTCAATAAAATTGTTTCTAAATCAAAGGTATTTTTTTGTTTCCAAGGGCGGACCCAGTCTCTGGGGGTCTTAGATAGCCGGTGCACCCTTGTCTGGGGGATATAAATACAGACAGAGGAGAAGGTGAGCCCCTCATTTAGCGATCTTGCTGGGCCCACCGGCACGTTGATATGTCTCGAAGACGTTAAACTCACCCCCAGTAATGGAATAAATTGCTTGGTGACGCCGTGATGCCAAGTAGGATGATCCTCCCAGCAAGGACAACTGAGAAGAGCGGAAGACACACTCAAGGGTGTCAACGGTTGTGGCTAGAAGCAGAGAGGATTGGCTTGCCATTGCCTCAAAAGCTAGCCAAGAAACTTTTCCTCATTATGAATTATGACTAGGCAATCAATGAGAACATGAAATAGGGCTACCGCGTCCGGGGAAACCGACGGACAAGCTACCGCGTCCGGGGAAACCGATGTATTGACAGCCAAAAGCGTTGGAAACGAATCAAGGCAACGTGTGACAAGTTCGTCTCAAACGGACACTAGACCGGTTTTATCTACAAAAATCACCACCAGAATCGGCACGTTAAATCTTCGGACACTTTCGAAACTAGGAAAGAAAGACATGTTCTTCCGTGAAGCAAACCGCTACAATTGGGACATCATCGGCCTCTCAGAGACTCATCTACGAGGTACCAGCAAAGAAAAAATAGGAGACGCAACCCTCGTGCTTTCTGGAAGACAAGACGGAACACACAGACAAGAATTCAGCTTTTTACTGACAAAAGCAGCAAGGAAATCTCTTCTATCAGTGGTGTCTGTCTCAGAAAGATTAATAATGAACCGACTCAAAAGCCAGTTCAAAAACCTCTCCGTTGTATAGGTCTATGCTCCGGATTCATCAAGGTTGGACGAAGAGTTGGAAGATTTCTACTCTCAGCTCCAGAGCCTTGTCAACACCATTCCGAAGAAAGACATCGCGTTAGTCCTCGGGGACTTTAATGCCATCGTGGGGAGTGACAATCGCGGAAGCGAAGATGTCATGGGCAAGTTCGGGATCGGACAGATCAACGGCAGAGGAGAACGACTCACTGAATTCTGCCGAGATAACGAGCTTTTTATCACAAACAAAATGTTCAAGCACAGACAAAAGAGAAAAGTCACGTGGTGGTCCCCCGATGGAAGGACTGCCAACATGATAGATTATATACTGGTATCCAGCCGATGGAAATCTTCATTCACAGACACAGTGACGCTAGGAGGTGGGGACTTTGATAGTGATCACAATCTCCTCATGTCATCGCTTTGCCTAAGATTAAAGGCCGTTGTCAAGCCGAAACAAAAAGCTCCAAGATTCCGGATAGAAGCCCTTAAAGACCTTAAGACGAGACAAGAGTACAGAATGCAACTCAACGAACGACTGTCAAAGACCTTGCAAGAAACACCTGATCTGCTGAGTCCAGCCGACATCGATCTACTTGTTTTGCAAAGCAGCCTGGCCGTAAGCGAGACAGCTGAGCTCGTCGTCGGCCGTAAATCTGCAGAAGACAAGCCATAAAATACCCAGGAGATTATTGATATGTGTACCGAGAAACGAAATCTCCAAAATAAGCTGGATCGAGAAAGCAAGGATAGATTCAAAAACCTTAAACGTCAAATTGAGAAGAAAATCCACCAAACTCTAAAAGACATTATTACTGAAAAATGTCGGCAGTGTGAGGAGGACTCCCGTAGGGGTAACTCACACCTCATGTTCAAACGTGCTAGAGAGCTGACAAACCGCAAAGAAGCGAAGTGCCTCGATATCTTAGATAAAAATGGACACAAAATAACTACTTGTGCCGGAATCCGAGATCGCTGGAAAGAACACTTCCAGGAAAAGCTTAATCTCACAGTAAACCCAGATGCTGAAGTGCTTCGAAAGTTCCCAGCACACAGAGATGAGGAACCATCCCCACCACCCTTAAGGTCAGAAGTAGAAGCCACACTCAAATCCCTCATGCCAAATAAGGCACCCGGAATATAGGGTATACAGGCAAAACAGCTAAAAGTGGAATCTGATGTCGTCGTTGATCTGTACCACAAAATAGTAACAGCTGTATGGGAAATTAAATACTTCCCCGAGTCTTGGTCGAAATCTGTCATAGTGCCCTTGCACAAGAAAGGATCTAAAAGTAACTGCAAAAACTACAGACCTATACCACTTACTTGCCAACTAGCTAAAATCCTTACGAAAATTCTCCTTGATTGGATCAGAAACCTGACAAGACACGTAATCCCTGAATATCAAGCTGGCTTCCGTCAAAACCGATCCACCATAGACCAAATTTTTGTGATCAGACAGATTATGGAAAGATACTTGGAATTCGGGAAAGAGCTGTACCAGCTGTTTATCGATTTCAAACAAGCTTTCGATCTAATTTGGTGAGATGGCCTATGGCATGTCTTGGCGCACTACGGTATTCCCACTGACATTATTGACATTGTCAAGAGCATGCACGAGAAGTCGAGAAGCATGGTGCAGACCAGCGAAGGCTTTACTGAAGAATTCTCAACCTCTTCAGGAGTGCTGCAAGGATGCCTACTCATCCCACTCTGTTCTGCCTATTCCTGAATGCTGTACTGGCACTGGTGCCCAATGATACGGGAGCACTCATGAGTGGACACCTCTTTGACTTGCTTGCATACGCCGATGACATTAATCGCCTAAACAAACAACTAGAGGAACTGCAATCAAGCGCTAACGATATTGATCATGGAGCTAGTTCCTTTGGGATAAAAATCAATGCTAACAAGACAAAAGCCATGAAGGTAACGCGGCATACAGATACAGGCCTTCAACCTAGAAAAATTATGATCCAGGGGGAAGAGATCGAGTGGGTTGACCATTTCGTTTACCTAGGAAGTGAGCTGACGTCCACAAACGACTCCTCAAAAGACATTAAACGACATCTCGCCCTTGCCTCAGCATGCTTCAAGTCATTGCGATCGATCTGGAAAAACAAACATCTGTCGCTGAAACTACAAACACGCCTTTTTCGAGCTCTTGTGGTTCCAGTAGCAACGTACGGAGCAGAGACATGGACCATGAAAGCAGAAGACAAACGCCGGTTGGCGGTCTTTGAAACAAATCCCTCAGAAAGCTTGCTGGCATCACCTACCTTGACCGAATATCAAACGAACGGCTATTGTCTTCGCTCAACTATTCCCAGACGATCATGCAGACCATTAAGCTTCAACAGCTTCGATGGTTAGACCACGTTCAGTGGATATCCCCAGCCCAACTTCCAAAAATTGAGTTTGGAGGAAAGATTGATGCCTCCCTCCCAAATGGACGACCTCCCAAGTGCTGGAGGGAAAACTTTCCAAGCCATCCCCTGTCGGTAATTCTTCGGACTGCAGCGATCAGGGAATCGTATAAGAAGCTTTGCCATAGTTCAGTCAGAGGAGAAGCCCCGAGTCGGCCAATCCAGCCGGATGGGAGTTAAGTAAGTAAAGTAAGTACTAGTGTATATTTTTTAGAGTAGAAAAAATTCTGGTTAGTCTGTAGTTAGTTGTGAGAGTGTTAGGACTCTAAAAAATCGTAGAAGCTATTCTTCTACGTTCTTCTATTCTTCTATGTGTTAGGACTCGACGTAAAAGCTATTTGAGAAAGAATGAATCATGGGGAAGCTAGTGCTTATGGAAAAACGTTTGATTCTAGATGACGATTTTCTAGAGTTGTCTATTCAAAGGAAGATATTTTCTCGGGGAATGCTTGTCGATATAATGAAAAGTGATTCTCCATAACTAGACTAGTGTATGAAGCTTCTACGTCGTGGTCCAAATGCATTTACACAATTTATTGATATATTGATCACGACACGGCAAAATGATATTGTGGATATGCTTTTAAACATTAGTTTAGAAATTTAAGACTTTTTCCACGAGAAAAATGGTGTTCATGGATGATTTACTCCTCTCTCTCTATCCCAGACAAATTTTTGTTGTTGCTAGCTCAGTTTCAGTGTGGCAGTGAGAGTGTCAACACAAGAGAAAATGTTTCATACGTGTCTGCTATGTATGTACACACTGGGTAGCTGGTCATCATGTGAGGATTGCACAATGATTGATGAGTATGATGAAAATTGTAGATTGTGCAACCCGTGTAAATTGCATAGAGGATATGCTGTAATAATTAAAGGTTGTAATTCCTGTCTTGAAGAGGTGTGTGACTCTCATCCTAGAGGGCACCTATGCTCCAATTGCCATTATGATAAATGTAATCAGTGGGAGAATACATATCCCGGTAGGATTTGAAAGAATCCTAACCGTGATTTTAGTTTATTGCTACGAGATTGGTATCGTCGTGGTTTTAGATTGTTCTGGGAGGAGGAGCTGGGTCAGCGATTCAACTGTTGGAACAACAAAAGAATATGGTTTCTACGTCATTGTTGTGAAGCCAATGGGTGTTATGATTATAAGCCCACTGATTTTTCTTTGGCTGTAACGGAATGTGATTCGACACTTAAGGACACTCATTGTGAAATTGCTTCAAATAGGCAAATCGAAACATGTGAATTCTATAGAATGAATGAGAATAATATTATTGACTTCACAAAAAGATATGACCAGAGTGAAGTTACACTCTACTGTAGAAAATGTGACCCCGACATTGCAGTACATCAGGATCAGTACACTGTGAATTCAGATAATCTACCTGCACTAGTTGTTGTCGACAAATACCTATACCTAGTAGAAGATGAAATCTAAAGAGTAGAAAAGTCGTTTTTTATCGTGTATATAAATTTTTATGATTTATTAATAAACTATTTCACATACATTTTTCGAACATTTTATTCGTAGGGCACTAAAATCAATATTAAATATGTTTGTAAGTATATTTTCCACTAGAAAGTCCTTCAATCGAGGTAAGTCAATGTAGATGTCGAGAAACTGCTTGTAGGTATAGCCACGACATCTGAACATGAAAAAGGGTAGTGCATGAAAGTCACATGTCTTAGTCGTTAAATCCTGTATTCTTCTTTGATTTTGAATAATGGTTTTCCCACTGCTTTCAATAAAGTTGCTGATGTATGGAGTGTAGAATTTATTTGATAGGCCAAGAGGATAAAAAAATTCAATATTCTCCGCTGTTTGAAAGATGCATAGCCAATTCGATGGACTGCTATTAACAATGATTAAAGTATTGTTACGCTTGGAATTTTTTAATGAAGTCCGAAGGTATACAATAGGACTTTTACTGGGATCCATACTAAATACGTTTATTTTTTGGTTTGTGTTAATGGTGCTAGGTCTAGTAGAACACTGCCGTCGGGTGTGATTTCCCAATAGGTTTCAAATTGACTCAATGATATTAGCGTGATACTCTCAGTCAAAGCATCGGCAAATGTACACTCTAAACTTATATTCCTGTTCTTACTATGCTCATATCCTGATTCCCCGACAAGTTCAACACAGTTACCCCATAATTTTTTGAAAACATTGAATCGGTTATTCCATTTTCAAATAGTTGAGAGTCATGATCTAGAGATTGCATAGTCAACTCGTACAGAGTTCTATAAGATTTTTTTGTCAAATGATAGAGCATACAGTGGAATACCATTCACTTTGCACGCAAGGCTAGATAGACCCAAAAAAATTAAAATCATGGGGGGATTCAGTCCAGGATCCAACGGCACTGCCACTCTTCACAAAGACCAAAGCCAATTTTGATGGGATTTCTCCATTGATAAATCATGAATTGCTATAGCTACGAGAGCCGGTGGCAATGTGACGTTGATTGGTGATCGTATGAGGGACAAGAAGTTTAATGTTGTTACCATTGGCTCTTAGTTTTTCCAACGCCAATGCAACAGAGCTTATAACCTGTTGTTTTCGGACGAGGAGAATTGCCGATGTGATAATGACATTTGCATCGGGTGCTGCAGGAAGTGTTTTTCTCTGAATAAAATTCAATGGGCCAGTTGCAGCTTGATGTCAATCTTGACATTGGGGGGTAACCATTGAGATATATTGAATATCTCATGATTTAATTTTCGATCCAGATGATACTCCTGGCTCACTGCAGTAGTCAACTCACCATCAGTATCAACACCTGATCGATATTCATAGCCCAATGATTGTCCTCTCAACTCCTTGTTTGAATAGGTTGTGTAGAATACAGTTCCAGGGATGAAATTTTCAGAGGGAAATTTTACCGAAATATGTTTAAAGCACTACAAACATCAGAATAAACTTTAGAGGGCAATTTATCTGTGAAAAAGATTCTACTCGTCGAATTTTAAATTTACCTTCCTCTTTTTATATTTCTTTAAAAAAACGAATTGTATAAAAATTACGCAAAAGTTTTTCTAATTTAAATCAGGGTATAGGGGTATTGGGGTGTAAGTACGGGTGTTGCCACTTATTGATGAAAAAATGGCACAAAAAGGTTGCTATGCCACTTACTCGAAGGGGAGAACCCCTTGTCGGCCCAAATGTTAGTTGGATTCCCGCTCTTACCCCAAAGGTTCCATAAATATCGGATTTAACGATAAGACCTTCTCTGGCTCCCACTAATGTTCACGGCGTTTAGCCATTGGCATTAATACTGGTAGGCCACAAAGCCACTGGCTGGGTAATATACGGGTGTCACCACTTATTGGAGGGGAAAGCCTCGGCCCCAAATTATAATGCTATGCCCGTGTCTACCACACCGGTTCTGTAAATATTGGGCTTGGTTCTACCCAATTTACAGTATACCCTGTCCCAGGGTATGATAACGCGATCGAGTGGTCAAATGGCCACTTTCTAAAGCCAAATTTACCCGCCTTGGGTTATGGCTAAAAAATCTCTTAACTCTCACCTTGGAGGTAACAAGCCTCCCTGTCAATATAATAATGACGGTACCTCGTAGCTCTATTCCTACCCTGCCTGGGTTACAGAAACTAGTACACAGTTTGTAGAAAATACCTAACTTGTACTCCTCCAAAAAGGGTTACAATAATCCCATACAAACATATCTCCCCGAACGGGGTGTAACGCACACTAAAAACAAAATAATATTTTTCATACAACTGTTCATATGGGTGGACCATCACTTGGCCCAGCCAATTAGCTACATCCCCATTCAAACCCAATTCTACCTCTTAGATTTATCTTTCAATGATTCCCAAACCAGGAAGTACAAAAATAGAACTTGGTTCAAAGCTTACTTATTGCGACACCTCTAGCTTAACAACGAGAATTTAACCTGTCTTTTGAAATTATACTATAAGCAAATGTAATTAAGAAAACGAAAACGGGTCATTTATCTGAAAGGAAAAAAACAGGGGTGGAACCCCAACACCTCCCCCCGTAAGATAAATGAACGCCCACACACTACTTTGGTCCAACCTTACATGCATAAACATTTAACTTTGACTTTACAAAATCCATTTCCCTTCTCTATTCCACCAGTGTCTGTGTTACTACTTTCACCGCATGGCTCAATAATATAATAATGTATTATAATAATGTATAATAATGTATAATAACATATTAATGTATAAATATGTTACAACATTTTTATACATTATTTATATCATAGAACATATTTGGACGTTCTGAATCTGTTCAATAAAATACTTCATCATGTTCTCTCTTGATACTGTAGCTACTCTTTTCTCTTACTCCGTAGCCAGTAGATTAATCATCATTCCAATTTGAGTCACATAGAATTTTCAGTGATATGTCAGTTATGGGTTCAAAATACGTTTCATCTTTAGTATTATCAGATTCATTGGGATATATTATCAATAGTAGTAGCAATGTTCACTTGCTCATTATTTTTTTATTAAATTATTTTTATATTCATTAGTGATATTGTCTACTAATGTTCTTTTTATTTTGCCGGCGACTTAACTGTTTATTCCTAAATTGTGCTTTCAAAGGTGACAGTTCTGGCACGTAGACAAGATATGATTTAGTACATTCTTCGTTGCCCAAGAGCCCAGTGATGATGTTTTCACAGGAAGGTCAAGTATTAACATAATGTAAATTGGATTACTTTTACATTTTCTCTTTTTGTAATTAACACTCTTCTATTCTGTTTTTTTTTTACTTTTTGCTTATTTCTTTTCGTCACTCCATTTCGTCTTTTTTTTTTATCTTAGACTAAGATTTTGGCGATGGCAGCAGTACCTCTGCTTCTAGTAGTATTGACTCTGTCGTGAGTGGTCTGGATGATTCCTAGGACCACTGAGTATATTCTATAAAGACCATTGGGTTTCAGGAGTTGTTCTTAAAGAAAGATGAAAGAATTTGAACTTTAGAGAAAAGAGCTAGAAGTTGAGGAGGGAACAGTAGATATAGATGAGAGTACACAATTGAAACATCTAGCGAAACCATTCAAAATTGCTCAAGATGGTTATGCGAGGGTGAGAGCACCAGAGACGATAGTGCTAAAAGAGAATGCCAACTTAAAAATAATAGTTGATGAAGATGGGCATCTTCTTGCTAATGGTTCTGGTAACACGCTACCTATTGATAGATCCTATTCCCATCGTTCTGGTGTTACTATTCAAATGAAAGGAAAGGGGAAAAGAAAAGCCAATTCTGGCACTAATGTATTAAATCATATCTTGTCTACGTGCCAGAACTGTCACCTTTGAAAGCACAATGTAGGAATAAACAGTTAAGTCGCCGGCAAAATAAAAGAACATTAGTAGACAATATCACTAATGAATATAAAAATAATTTAATAGAAAAATAATGAGCAAGTGAACATTGCTACTACTATTGATCATATATCCCAATGAATCTGATAATACTAAAGATGAAACGTATTTTGAACCCATAACTGACATATCACTGAAAATTCTATGTGACTCAAATTGGAATGATGATTAATCTACTGGCTACGGAGTAAGAGAAGAGAGTAGCTACAGTATCAAGAGAGAACATGATGAATTATTTTATTGAACAGATTCAGAACGTCCAAATATGTTTCTATGATATAAATAATGTATAAAAATGTTGTAACATATTTATTTGTTAATATTCTACATGCTATAATTAAAAAAAACTATATGCATTACTTTGTTATATTACCATGTTTTAGGGTACGTTAGCAAGTCATACTCTTAGAGTGCTTATTAAAAAGTCAGACATGTAAGAAAATATAAAAACAGAATCGAGACTTGTGATGATATCTTCACATGTATAGCTATAGATGGAAGCACAGTCAGACAGATACACGGCTATAGTGTGAGGGACAAGCAAGAAAAGGAAGGTTTATTTAAGGTCACTTGATCTATTCTAAAGATAACAAAAACGATAAATAACAAAAACGATTAATTGTAACTAAAGTAAGAACATTGAAATACACTTGAAGAATAATTTTAAATACTACTTAACTTTATATATTTTAATGTTGATTCAGATACTAGAATAAAAGGAAATTAAAACCAATCTATTTGCAAAGAACATAAATAAATAAATATAATGTATGTGAAGAATTGTCTTAAAATAACACTTACTTGTATCTATTCTAAAGATGCTTTAGATACCTTAATAAAATAAATTAAAAACAACTAGTTGTTACAAAAATAAATTCATTAAAATATATATGAAGCATTATCTTAAATATTACTTAACTGTATCTACTCTAAAGATGCTTTAGATATCAGAATAAAAAGGAAATTAAATACCACTCTAATTGTAGGAAAAATAAAAAGAATAAAATATATGTGAAGAATTGTCTTAAGTATTATAGACTAAAATAAATTTGAATACTTATTAAAAAAATACTACTTAACTGTATCTATTCTAGAGAAGGTTCAGATACGAGAATAAAAGAAAATTAAAAAAAATTCTGCTTGCAACAAAAATAATAAAATATAATATATGAATTTGAAACATCTTAAGAATGTAACAGTGTGAAGGTAAACTGCAACAAAACACTACTGAAATATTCCAACTCTTTTATTTCAACGAAAAAAAATCCAAAATGAACACTGAAGCATCAAGAGAATGTAACAGTGAATATGCAAACCACGATAAATCACTAATGAAATATTCCAACTCTTACATATCAAGGAAAAATAAATCTAAAATGAACTGTGAAGCATCAAAAGAATGTAAGAGTGAATAGGTAAACTACGAAAAAACACGACTGAAATATTCTAAATCTTAAATTTCAACGAAAAAACTCTAAAATGAACTTTGAAACATCAAGAGAATGTAATAGTGAGAAAGTATGCCACGAAAAAACACTACTGAAATATTCCAACTCTTACATTACAAGGAAAAAAATCCAAAATGAACTTTGAACCAACAAAAGAATGTAACACTGAGATAGTAAAGCACGACAAACTACTACTGAAATAATCCAATTCTTACATTTCAAAGAAAAAATCCAAAATGAACTTTGAGGCATCAAGAGATTATATCAGTGACAATTCCAACTCTTACATTTCAACAAAAATATGAAATCCAAAATGAACTTTGAAAGATCAAGAGAATGTAAGATTGACAAGGTAAACCACTGCCAAACACAAGTCAAATATTCCAAGTCCTACATTTCAAAAAAAAAAATCCAAAATGAACTTTGAAACATCAAGACAATGTAACAGTGACAAGGTAAACCACATCAAAACACTACTGAAATATTCCATAACTAATGTTTCAACGAAAAAAAAAAAATCTAAAATGAGCGTTGAAACATGAATAGAATATAAGAGTGACAAGGTAAGCCACGAAAAAACACTACTGAAATATTCCAGCTCTTAAAAATTATCAAAAAATCAAAAAGGAACTTTAAAACACCAAGAGAATGTAAAGGTCATAATGTAAACCACGACAAAAGAACCCCTGGAATATTCCAGCTCTTACATTTCAACAAGAAAACAATACTCTAAAATAAACTTTGAAACATCAAGAGAATGTAACAGCGACAAGGTAAACCACGAAAAAACACTACTGAAATATTTCAACTCTTACATATCAATGAAAAAAAAAATCTAAAATGAAATTTGAAACATCTTGAGAATGTAACAGTGACAAGGTAAAGCATGAGAAACACTACTGAAATAATCTAAATCTTAAATTTCAATGAAAAAAAAATCCATAATAAACTTTGAAACATCTTCAGAATGTAACAGTGACAACGTAAACCGCGACAAAACACTATTTAAATATTCCAACTCTTACATTTCAACGAAAAAAAAAAATCCAAAATGAACTTTGAAACATCTTCAGAATGTAACAGTGACAACGTAAACCACGACAAAACACTATTTAAATATTCCAACTCTTACATTTCAATGAAAAAAAAATGAGCGGTGAAACATCTTCAGAATGTAATAGTGACAATTCCAACTCTTACATTTCAACAAAAAAAATCCAAAATAAATTGTGAAATATCAAGATAATGTAACAGTGACAAGGTAAACCACGACAAAACAGTACTGAAGTAATCCAACTCTTACATTTCTTGATGTTTTAAAGTTCATTTAATTTTTTTTTCGTTTAAATGTAAGAGATGGAATATTTCAGTTGTGTTTTGTTGTGGTTCACCTTGCCACTGTTAAATTCTCATGATGTTCCAAAGTTAATTTTGGATTATTTTTCGTTGAAATGTAAGAGTTGGAATATTTCAGTAGGGGTTTGTTGTGGTTTGAATTGTCACTGTTACATTCTCTTAATGTTTCAATGTTCATTTTGGATTTTTTTTTTCGTTGAACTGTAAGAGTTGGAATATTTCAGTAAAGTTATTTCATGGTTTACCTTGTCACTGTTACAGTCTCTTGATGTTTTAAAATTCATTTTATATTTTTTTCGTTGAAATGTAAGAGTGTTGTTTTGTGATGATTTAACTTGTCACTGTTACATTCTCATGATGCTTCAAAGTTCATTTTGAATTTCGTTCGTTGAAGTGTAAGATTTGGAATTTTTCAGTAGGGTTATGTCATGGTTTACCTTGTCACTGTTATACTCTCATGATGTTTCAAAGTTTGTTTTGAGTTTTTTTCGTTGAAACGTAAGAGTTGGAATATTTCTAGCAGTGTTTTGTCAGGGTTTACCTTGTCACTGTTGCATTCTCATGATATTTCAAAGTTCATTTGGGATTTTTTTTCATTGAAATTTAAGAGTTGGAATATTTCAGTACTGTTTCTCGTGCTTTACCTTGTCACTGTTAAATTCTGATATGTTTCAAAGTTCATTTTGGATTTTTTTTCGTTGAAATGTAAGAGTTGGAATATTTCAATGGTGTTTTGTCGTGATTTATCTTGTCACTGGCACATTCTCTTGATGTTTCAAAGTTCATTTTAGATTCTTTTTTTGTTGAAATGTAAGAGTTGGAATATTTCAGTAGTGTTTCGTCGTGGTTTACATTGTCACTGTTACATTCTCTTAATATTTCAAAGTTCATTTTAGATTCTTTTTTTCATTGAACTGTAAGAGTTGGAATATTTTAGAAGTGTTTTGTCGCGGTTTACCTTGTCACTGATACATTCTCTTGATATTTCAAACTTCATTTTAGATTCTTTTTTCGTTGAACTGTAAGAGTTGGAATATTTTAGAAGCGTTTTTCCGTGGTTTACCTTGTCACTGGTACATTCTCCAGATGTTTCAAAGTTCATTTTAGATTCTTTTTTCGTTGAACTGTAAGAGCTGGAATATTTTAGAAGTGTTTTTTCGTGGTTTACCTTGTCATTGTTACATTCTCTTGATGTTTCAAAGTTCATTTTGGATATTTTTTATTGAAATGTAACAGTTGGATTATTTCAGTATTGTTTTGTCGTGGTTTACATTGTTACTGTTACAATCTCTTGATGTTTCAAAGTTCATTTTGGATTTCTTTCTTTGAAATGTAAGAGTTGGAATATTTCGGTAGTGTTTTGTCGTGGTTTACCTTGTCACTGTTACATTCTCCGATACTTTTACGTTTTACATTCTTTCACTGACACGTTTACCTTGTCACTGTTACATTTCATTCAATCAAATATACGAGTTGTCATATTTCAGTACACTTTTCTTGTCGTTTACCTTATCACTATTACATTCTCTTGATGCTTCAAACTTCATTTTGGATTTTTTTTTGTTTAAATGTAAGAGTTGGACTATTTCAGTAGTGTTTTGGTGTGGTTTACCTTGTCACTGTTACATTCTCTTGATGTTTCAAAGTTCATTTTGTATTTTTTTTGTTGAAATGTAAGATTTGGAATATTTCAGTATTGTTTTGTCATGGTTTACCATGCCACTGTTACATTCTCTTGATGTTTCAAAGTTCATTTTGGATTTTTTTTTTCGTTGAAATGTAAGAGTTGGATTTGTTACTGTTACATTCTCTTGATGTTTCAAATTTCATTTTGGATTTCATTCTTTGAAATGTAAGGGTGGGAATATTTCGGCAGTGTTTTGTCGTGGTTTACCTTGTCACTGTAACATTCTCCGATACGTTTACGTTTTAAATTCTTTCACTGACACGTTTACCTTGTCACTGTTACATTTCATTCAATCAAATATACGAATTGTCATATTTCAGTACACTTTTCTTGTCGTTTACCTTGTCACTGTTACATTCTCCTGATGTTTTAAAATTCATTTTTGATTTTTTTTTTGTTGAAATGCAAGAGTAGGATTATTTCAGTACTGTTTTGTCGTGGTTTACCTTGTCACTGTTACATTCTGAAGATGTTTCAAAGTTCATTTTTGATTTTTTTTTTCATTGAAATGTAAGAGTTGGAAAATTTCTATAGTGTTTGGTCTGAAGAAGTTTCAAAGTTTTATTATGATTTTTTTTCATTTAAGTGTAAGAGGTGGAATATTTCAGTAGTATTTTTTCTCTTGGCTTAACTTGTCACTGTTACATTCTGAAGATGTTTCAAAGTTCATTTTGGATTTTTGAATGTTTCGGTAGTATTTTTTCGTGGTTTACATTGTCACTGTTACATTCTCTTGATGTTTTAAAGTTTATTTTAGATTTTTTTCCCCTGAAATGTAAGAGTTGGAATATTTCAGTAGCGTTTTGTCATGGTTTACATTGTCACTGTTACATTTGCTTAATATTTCAAAGTTCATTTTGGATTTTTTTAGTTTAACAGTAAGAGTTGTAATATTTCAGTACTGTTTTGTCGTGGTTTACCTTGTCACTGTTACATTCTGATGATGTTTTAAAGTTCATATTAGATTTTTTCTTTCGTTGAAATGTAAGTTGGAATATTTCAACATTGTTTTGTTGTGGTTTACCTTGTCTCTGTGACATTCTCATAATGTTTCAAAGTTCATTTTTGATGTTTTTTTTCGTTGAAATTTAAGAGGTGGAATATTTGCAGTAGCGTTTCGTCTTCGTTTACCTTGTCACTGTTACATTCTCTTGATGTTTTAAAGTTCATTTTAGATATCTTTTTTCGTTGAAATGTAAGAGTTGGAATATTTCAGTATTGTTTTGCGTGGTTTACCTTGTCACTGTTACATTCTCATGATGTTTCAAAGTTCATTTTTGATTTTTTTTTTCGCTGAAATTTAAGAGTTTGAATAGTTCTATAGTGTTTTTTCGTGGTTTACATTGTCACTGTTACATTCTCTTGATGTTTTAAAGTTCATTTTAGATTTTTTTCCCTGAAATGTAAGAGTTGGAATGTTTCGGTAGTGTTTTGTCGTGGTTTACATTGTCACTGTAACATTCTCTTAATGTTTCAAAAATTATTTTGGATTTTTTCGTTGAACAGTAAGAATTGAAATATTTCAGTGCTGAATTTCTTGGTTTACCTTGTCACTTTTACATTCTCTTGATGTTTTAAAGTTTATTTTAGATTTTTTTTCGTTGAAATGTAAGAGTTGGAATATTTCAGTATTGTTTTGTCGTGGTTTATCTTGTCACTGTTACATTCTCGAGATGTTTCAAAGTTCATTTTTAATTTTTTTTTCGTTGAAATTTAAGAGTTGGAATATTTCAGTAGCATTTCGTCATGGTTTACCTTGTCACCATTACATTCTCATGATATTTCAAAGTTCATTTTGGATTTTTTTTTTCATTGAAATGTAAGAGTTGGAATATTTCAGTAGTGTCTTGTCGTGGTTTACATTGTCACCGTTACATTCTGAAGATATTTCAAAGTTCATTTTGATTTTTTTTTTCATTGAAATGTAAGATTTGGATTATTTCAAAAGTGCTTCTCGTGCTTTATTTTGTCACTGTTACATTCTGAAGATTTTTCAAAGTTCATTTTGAATTTTTTTTCATTGATGTGTAAGAGTTGGAATATTCCAATAGTGTTTTTTCGTGGTTTACCTTGTCACTGTTACATTATCTTGATGTTTTGAAGTTTATTTTAGATTTTTTTTATGAAATGTAAGAGTTGGAATATTTCAGTAGTGTTTTGTTGTGACTTACCATGCCACTGTTACATTATCTTGATGTTTCAAACTCATTTAAGATTTTTTTTTGAAATGTAAGAGTTGGTATATTTCAGTAGTGTTGTGTCGTGGTTTACCTTGTCACTGTTACATTCTACTGATGTTTAAAAATTCATTTTTGATTTTTTTCTTATGAAACGTAAGAGTTTAATTATTTCAGTACTGTTTTGTCGTGGTTTACCTCGTCATTGTTACATTCTCTTGATGTTTACCAGTTTATTTTGGATTTTTTTTTTGTTGAAATGTAAGAGTTGGAATTGTCACTATTACATTCTGAAGATGTTTCAAAGTTAATTTTTGATTTTTTATTTTCGTTGAAATGTAAGAGTTTAAATATTTCAGTTGTGTTTTGTCGTGGTTTATGTTGTCATAGTTACATTCTGAAGATGTTTCAAAGTTCATAATGGATTTTTTTCATTGAAATGTAAGATTTGGATTATTTCGGTAGTGTTTCTCGTGCAATACCTTGTCACTATTACATTCTGAAGATGTTTCAAAGTTACTTTGGATTGTTTTTTTTTCGTTGATATGTTTCGTTGATACGGAGTATTTCAGTAGTGTTTTGTCGTGGTTTACCTTGTCAGTTTTATATTCTAATGATGTTTCAAAGTTCATATTGAGTCTTTTTTTCGTTGAACTATAAGAGTTTGAATATTTGAGAAGGGTTTTGTCGTGGTTTACCTTGTCACTGTTACATTCTCTTG
This sequence comes from Artemia sinica, assembly GCA_027921565.1. Lineage (NCBI taxonomy): Eukaryota > Metazoa > Arthropoda > Branchiopoda > Anostraca > Artemiidae > Artemia > Artemia sinica. Next base: position 58,589,356 of record CM051269.1, on the reverse strand, counting down.
ATGATTCAAAGTTCATTTGGGATTTTATTCGTTGATATGCATGAGTTGGAACATTTCAGTAGTGTTTTGTCCCGGTTTCCCTTATCACTTTTACATTCTCTTAATGTTTCAAAGTTCATTTTGGACTTTTTTTCGTTGAAATGAAAGAGTTGGAATATTTCAGTAGTATTTTGTCGTGGTTTACCTTCTCACTGTTATATTCTCTTGATGTTTCAAATTTTATTTTAGAGTATTGTTTTCTTGTTGAAATGTAAGAGATAGAATATTTCAGTGGTGTTTTGTCGTGGTTTACCTTATTATTGTTACATTCTCTTGGTGTTTTAAGGTTCCTTTTTGATTTTTTGTTGAAATGTAAGAGGTGGAATACTTCAGTAGTGGTTTTTCATGGTTTACCTTGTCACTCTTACATTCTAATCATGTTTTAAAGTTCATTTTAGATTTTTTTGTTGAAATGTAGTATATGGAATATTTCAGTAGTATTTTGCTGTGGTTTACCTTGTCACTGTTACATTCTCTTAATATTTCAAAGTTCATTTTAGATTCTTTTTTCATTGAACTGTAAGAGTTGGAATATTTTAGAAGTGTTTGTCGTGGTTTACCTTGTCACTGATACATTCTCTTGATATTTCAAACTTCATTTTAGATTCTTTTTTCGTTGAGCTGTAAGAGCTGGAATATTTTAGAAGTGTTTTTTCGTGGTTTACCTTGTCATTGTTACATTCTCCAGATGTTTCAAAGTTCATTTTAGATTCTTTTTTCGTTGAGCTGTAAGAGCTGGAATATTTTAGAAGTGCTTTTTCGTGGTTTACCTTGTCATTGTTACATTCTCATGATGTTTCAAAGTTCATTTTGGATATTTTTTATTGAAATGTAACAGTTGGATTATTTCAGTATTGTTTTGTCGTGGTTTACATTGTTACTGTTACAATCTCTTGATGTTTCAAAGTTCATTTTGGATTTCTTTCTTTGAAATGTAAGAGTTGGAATATTTCGGTAGTGTTTTGTCGTGGTTTACCTTGTCACTGTTACATTCTCCGATACTTTTACGTTTTACATTCTTTCACTGACACGTTTACCTTGTCACTGTGACATTTCATTCAATCAAATATACGAGTTGTCATATTTCAGTACACTTTTCTTGTCGTTTACCTTATCACTGTTACATTCTCTTGATGCTTCAAACTTCATTTTGGATTTTTTTTTTGTTTAAATGTAAGAGTTGGACTATTTCAGTAGTGTTTTAGTGTGGTTTACCTTGTCACTGTTACATTCTCTTGATGTTTCAAAGTTCATTTTGTATTTTTTTTGTTGAAATGTAAGATTTGGAATATTTCAGTATTGTTTTGTCATGGTTTACCATGCCACTGTTACATTCTCTTGATGTTTCAAAGTTCATTTTGGATTTTTTTTTTCGTTGAAATGTAAGAGTTGGATTTGTTACTGTTACATTCTCTTGATGTTTCAAATTTCATTTGGATTTCTTTCTTTGAAATGTAAGGGTGGGAATATTTCGGCAGTGTTTTGTCGTGGTTTACCTTGTCACTGTAACATTCTCCGATACGTTTACGTTTTAAATTCTTTCACTGACACGTTTACCTTGTCACTGTTACATTTCATTCAATCAAATATACGAATTGTCATATTTCAGTACACTTTTCTTGTCGTTTACCTTGTCACTGTTACATTCTCTGATGTTTTAAAATTCATTTTTGATTTTTTTTTTGTTGAAATGCAAGAGTAGGATTATTTCAGTACTGTTTTGTCGTGGTTTACCTTGTCACTGTTACATTCTGAAGATGTTTCATAGTTCATTTTTGATTTTTTGTTTCGTTGAAATGTAAGAGTTGGAAAATTTCTATAGTGTTTGGTCTGAAGAAGTTTCAAAGTTTTATTATGATTTTTTTCATTTAAGTGTAAGAGGTGTAATATTTCAGTAGTATTTTTTCTCTTGGCTTAACTTGTCACTGTTACATTCTGAAGATGTTTCAAAGTTCATTTTGGATTTTTGAATGTTTCGGTAGTATTTTTTCGTGGTTTACATTGTCACTGTTACATTCTCTTGATGTTTTAAAGTTCATTTTAGTTTTTTTTCCCCTGAAATGTAAGAGTTGGAATATTTCAGTAGCGTTTTGTCATGGTTTACATTGTCACTGTTACATTTGCTTAATATTTCAAAGTTAATTTTGGATTTTTTTAGTTTAACAGTAAGAGTTGTAATATTTCAGTACTGATTTGTCGTGGTTTACCTTGTCACTGTTACATTCATTTGATGTTTTAAAGTTCATTTTAGATATCTTTTTTCGTTGAAATGTAAGAGTTGGAATATTTCAGCATTGTTTTGTTGTGGTTTACCTTGTCTCTGTGACATTCTCATAATATTTCAAAGTTCATTTTTGATGTTTTTTTTCGTTGAAATTTAAGAGGTGGAATATTTGCAGTAGCGTTTCGTCTTCGTTTACCTTGTCACTGTTACATTCTCTTGATGTTTTAAAGTTCATTTTAGATTTTTTTTCGTTGAAATGTAAGAGTTGGAATATTTCAGTATTGTTTTGCGTGGTTTACCTTGTCACTGTTACATTCTCATGATGTTTCAAAGTTCATTTTTGATTTTTTTTTTTCGCTGAAATTTAAGAGTTTGAATAGTTCTATAGTGTTTTTTCGTGGTTTACATTGTCACTGTTACACTCTCTTGATGTTTTAAAGTTCATTTTAGATTTTTTTCCCTGAAATGTAAGAGTTGGAATGTTTCGGTAGTGTTTTGTCGTGGTTTACATTGTCACTGTAACATTCTCTTAATGTTTCAAAAATTATTTTGGATTTTTTCGTTGAACAGTAAGAATTGAAATATTTCAGTGCTGAATTTCTTGGTTTACCTTGTCACTTTTACATTCTCTTGATGTTTTAAAGTTTATTTTAGATTTTTTTTCGTTGAAATGTAAGAGTTGGAATATTTCAGTATTGTTTTGTCGTGGTTTATCTTGTGACTGTTACATTCTCGAGATGTTTCAAAGTTCATTTTTAATTTTTTTTTTCGTTGAAATTTAAGAGTTGGAATATTTCAGTAGCATTTCGTCATGGTTTACATTGTCACCATTACATTCTGAAGATATTTCAAAGTTCATTTTGTTTTTTTTTTTCATTGAAATGTAAGAGTTGGAATATTTCAGTAGTGTCTTGTCGTGGTTTACATTGTCACCGTTACATTCTGAAGATATTTCAAAGTTCATTTTGTTTTTTTTTTCATTGAAATGTAAGATTTGGATTATTTCAAAAGTGCTTCTCGTGCTTTATTTTGTCACTGTTACATTCTGAAGATTTTTCAAAGTTCATTTTGAATTTTTTTTCATTGATGTGTAAGAGTTGGAATATTCCAATAGTGTTTTTTCGTGGTTTACCTTGTCACTGCTACATTCTCTTGATGTTTTGAAGTTTATTTTAGATTTTTTTTATGAAATGTAAGAGTTGGAATATTTCAGTAGTGTTTTGTTGTGACTTACCATGCCACTGTTACATTATCTTGATGTTTCAAACTCATTTAAGATTTTTTTCTAAATGTAAGAGTTGGTATATTTCAGTAGTGTTGTGTCGTGGTTTACCTTGTCACTGTTACATTCTACTGATGTTTAAAAATTCATTTTTGATTTTTTTTTATGAAACGTAAGAGTTTAATTATTTCAGTACTGTTTTGTCGTGGTTTACCTCGTCATTGTTACATTCTCTTGATGTTTACCAGTTTATTTTGGATTTTTTTTTGTTGAAATGTAAGAGTTGGAATTGTCACTATTACATTCTGAAGATGTTTCAAAGTTAATTTTTGATTTTTTATTTTCGTTGAAATGTAAGAGTTTAAATATTTCAGTTGTGTTTTGTCGTGGTTTATGTTGTCATAGTTACATTCTGAAGATGTTTCAAAGTTCATAATGGATTTTTTTCATTGAAATGTAAGATTTGGATTATTTCGGTAGTGTTTCTCGTGCAATACCTTGTCACTATTACATTCTGAAGATGTTTCAAAGTTACTTTTGGATTGTTTTTTTTTCGTTGATATGTTTCGTTGATACGGAGTATTTCAGTAGTGTTTTGTCGTGGTTTACCTTGTCAGTTTTATATTCTAATGATGTTTCAAAGTTCATATTGAGTCTTTTTTTCGTTGAACTATAAGAGTTTGAATATTTGAGAACGGTTTTGTCGTGGTTTACCTTGTCACTGTTACATTCTCTTGATGATTCAAAGTTCATTTGGGATTTTATTCGTTGATATGCATGAGTTGGAACATTTCAGTAGTGTTTTGTCCCGGTTTCCCTTATCACTTTTACATTCTGTTAATGTTTCAAAGTTCATTTTGGACTTTTTTTCGTTGAAATGAAAGAGTTGGAATATTTCAGTAGTATTTTGTCGTGGTTTACCTTCTCACTGTTATATTCTCTTGATGTTTCAAATTTCATTTTAGAGTATTGTTTTCTTGTTGAAATGTAAGAGATAGAATATTTCAGTGGTGTTTTGTCGTGGTTTACCTTATTATTGTTACATACTCTTGGTGTTTTAAGGTTACTTTTTGATTTTTTGTTGAAATGTAAGAGGTGGAATACTTCAGTAGTGTTTTTTCATGGTTTACCTTGTCACTCTTACATTCTAATCATGTTTTAAAGTTCATTTTAGATTTTTTTGTTGAAATGTAGTATATGGAATATTTCAGTAGTATTTTGCTGTGGTTTACCTTGTCACTGTTACATTGTCTTGATGTTTCAAAGTTCATTTTGGATTTTTTTTTTGGTTGTAATGTAGGAATTGGTATATTACAGTAGTATTTTGCTGTGGTTTACCTTCTCACTCTTACATTCTCTTGATCTTTCAAAGCTCATTTTGGATTTCACATTTTCGTTGAAATGTAAGAGTTGGAATTGTCACTGATATATTCTCTTGATGCCCCAAAGTTTATTTTGGATATTTTTCGTTTAAATGTAAGAGTTAGATTATTTCAGTAGTGTTTTGTCGCGCTTTACTATCTCATTGTTACATTTTTTGCTGGTTCAAAGTTCATTTTGGATTTTTTCCTTGTAATGTAAGAGTTGGAATATTTCAGTAATGTTTTTTCGTGGCATACTTTCTTACCATTACATTCTATTGATGTTTCTTAGTCCATTTTACAGATTTTTCGTTGAAATGTAAGATTTGAAATATTTCAGTCGTGTTTTGTTGTAGTTTACTTATTCACTGTTACATTCTTTTAATGTTTCACAGTTCATTTTGGATTTTTTTTCCTTGTAATGTAAGAGTTGGAATATTTCAGTAGTGTTTTTTCGTGGCATACTTTCTCACTATTACATTCTCTTGATGTTTCAAAGTTTATTTTGGATTTTTTTTCGTTGAAATGCAAGAGTTGGAACATATCAGTAGTGTTTTGTCGCAGCTTATCTTCTCACTGTTACATTCTTAAGATGTCTCAAATTCATATATTATATTTTATTATTTTTGTTGCAAGCAGAAATGTTTTTAATTTCGTTTTATTCTGGAATCTAAAGCATCTCTAGAATAGATACAGTTAAGTAATATTTAAAATAAGTCTTCAAATTTATTTTAATCTATAATACTTAAGATAATGCTTCACATATATTTTAATCTATAGATTTTTCCTACAATTAGAGTGGTATTTAATTTCCTTTTTATTCTGATATCTAAAGCATCTTTAGAGTAGATACAATTAAGTAATGTTTAAGATAGTTCTTCATATATATGTTAATGTATTTATTTTTATAACAACTAGTCTTTTTTTTTAATTTCTTTTATCAGGGTATCTAAAACATCTTTCGAATAGATACAAGTAAGTATTATTTAAGATAATTCTTCACATTGATAATATTTATTTATTTTTTTTGTAAATAAATTGGTTTTAATTTCCTTTTATTCTAGTTTCTGAATCATCAATAAAATATATAAAGTTAAGTAATATTTAAAATAATTCTTCAAGGATATTTCAATGTATTTATTTGAGTTACAATTAATCGTTTTTTAAATTTATTTTATTATGTCATCTGAAGAAACTTCACAAAAGATTAAGTGACCTTAAATAAACCTTTCTTTTCTTGCTTGTCCCTCACACTATAGCCGTGTATCTCTATGACTGTGCTTCCATCTATAGCTATACATGTAAAGATACCATCACTAGTCTTTCGATTCTATTTTTATATTTTCTTACATGTCTGACTTTTTAAAAAACACTCTAAACTTATGATTTGCTAACAAACCCTAACAAAAAGGTAATATAACAAAGTAATGCATAAATTGTTTTTTATTGAAATTACAGCATGTAGAATATTAACATTTAAATATGTTACAAAATTATTATAGATAATAAATATCATAGAACAACTTTGGACGTTCTGAATCTGTTCCATAAAATAAATTATCATGTTCTCTCTTGATACTGTAGCCACTCTCTTCTCTTACTCCGTAACCAGTAGATTAATCATCATTCCAATTTGAGTCGCACACAATTTTCACTGGGATGTCACATATGGGTTCAAAATACGTTTCATCTTTAGTATTATTAGATTCATTGGCATATATGATCAATAGTAGTAATAATGTTCACTTGCTCATTATTTTTCTATTAATTATCTTTATATTCATTAGTGATATTGTCTACTAATGTTCTTTTTATTTTGCCGGTGACTTAACTGTTTATTCCTACATTGTGCTTTCAAAGGTGAAAGTTCTGGCACGTAATACATTAGTGCAAGAGTTGGCTTTTCTTTTCTCCTTTCCTTTCATTTGAATAGTAGCACCAGAACGATGAGAATAGGATCTATGAAAAGGAAGCGTGTTACCAGAACCATTAGCAAGAAGATACCCATCTTCCTCAACTATTATTTTTAAGTTGGCACTCTCTATTATCGCTATCATCTCTGGTGCTCTCACCCTCGCATATCCACCTTGAGCAATGTTGAATGGTTTTGCTAAATGTTTCAATTGTGTACTGTCATCTATATCTACTGTTCCCTCCTCAACCCCTAGCTCTTTACGCTAAAGTTCCAATTCTGTCCCCTTTCTTTAAAAACAACTCCTGAAACCCAATGGTCCTTATAGAATCTACTCAGCGGTCCTAGAATATCATATGAGGGTTCATTCAAAACATTGAATTTATTGGCAGAAGAAGGATTATGCAATGCCTGATTAGAGCTTTTTTATTAACCATCTTAACAGTCCTTTATATTATGACTTTAAAAAGCAAACAATTCCAACATGGTTGAAAGCGAACGTTTTTGTTTATTTGTAAATATTTATTTATGCGGCTGTATCAATGATACTCTATGGTTCCTCATTGACACTATGCGACAGTCTCAGTGATGCTCTATGGCGGGTTATAGACACTATCTAGTTAAATGTAGGTATGAAACCAGTAATTTTCACACAGTGGCATGATAAACACCTTGTATCATACTTAGAAAGAAAGGTGAAATATGAATTATTCGAAGAAAGTGTGTACACACGAAAAAATCATCGTTGTGTTGAATGCCGACAAAGATAAATATTTAAAATATGAGACAAGCATTAATGGAAATCTTATTAGAAATTTATGTTTACGTTGTCATGACAGCGAAAAACCAAATATCTTTGGACTTTCGAAACCATTCAACATAACTTAAGGTGGACCTGCGAGAGTGAGAGCACCAGAGATTATAGTGCTAAAAGAGAATGCCAACTAAAAAATAATAATTGATGAAGATAGGCATCTTCTTGCTAATGGTTCTGGTAACACGCTACCTATTGATAGATCCTATTCCCATCGTTCTGGTATTACTATTCAAATAAAAACAAAGGGGAAAAGAAAAGCCAACTGTTGCACTAATGTAATATATAATATTTTGTCTACCTGCTAGAACTGTTACCTTTGTAAGCACAATGTGAGACTAGACAGTGAAGTCGCCAGCAATATAAAAAAAATATTAGTAGACAATATTACTAATGAGTATAAAGAAAATTTGATAGAAAAATAATGAGCAAGTGAACATTATTACTACTCTTGATCATATATCCCAATGAATCTAATAATACTAAAGATGAAACGTATTTTGAACCCATAGGTCACATCCCTGTAAAACTTGTATGTCACTCAAATTGGATTAATGATTATTCTACTGGTTACGGAATAAGAGAAGAGAGTGGCTACAGTATCAAGAGAGAACAAGGTGAATTATTTTATTGAACAGATTCAGAACGTCCAAAGTTTTTCTATGATACTAATAATGTATAATAAAATTTTAACATATTTACATGTTAATATTCTACATGTTGTTATTTCTATAAAAATATTTTATTCATTGCTTTGTTATATTACCATTATTTTAGGCTACGCTAGGAAGTCATACGTTTAGAGTAATTATTAAAAAGTCAGAAAAGTAAGAAAATATAAAAACAGAATCGAGAGACTAGTGATGATATCTTCACACGCATAGTTATATATAGAAGCACAGTCAGACAGATACACGGCTATAGTGTGAGGGTCAAGCAGGAAAAGAAAGGTTTATTTAAGGTCACTTAATCTAGTCTAAAGATGCTTTAGATACCATAATAAAATAAATAAAAAACGACTACTTGTAACTAAAATAAATACATTAAGATATGCTTGAAGAATTATTTTAAATATTACTTAACTGTATATATTTTAATGATGCTTCAGATACTAGAATAAAAAGTAAATTAAAACCAATCTATTTGCAACAAAAAATAAATATATATAATTTATTCGAAGAATTATCATAAATAATACTTATATGTATCTATTCTAAAGATGCTTTAGATATCTTAATAAAATAAATTAAAACAGACGACTTGTTGTTACAAAAAATAAATACATTAAAATATATATTAAGAATTATCTTAAATATTACTTAACTGTATTTATTCTAAAGATGCTTTAGATATCAGAATAAAAAGGAAATTAAAAACAACTCTACTTATAGGAAAAAAAATAGATTAAAGTATATGTGAAGAATTATCTTAAGTGTTAAAATAATTAAGCTGGTTTTGTATTAAATCAGGAGTTAAGCAGGGTTGTGTTCTATCTCCCTTTGTATGGATTATTTTGATGGACTTTGTTTTAAGGAGCACAGGAAAGGCGATGGGAGACCACGGAATCAAATGGGGAGGAAAAAGTCTCCTGGGCTGGGATTATGCTGATGATTTAAGCATCCTAGATGAAAGCGTGAGCAAAATGAATGAAGTTTTAGAGGTTCTGCGAGTTCAGGGTGCTAGAATTGGTTTGAAAATTAATGTTAGGAAGACTAAGTCACTAAGTCTAAGAATAAGTGAAGATGAAAAGGTGACGTTTGGTAATGAAAAGATTGATCAGGTGGGCAGCTTCACTTACCTTGGTAGTATTATTAGTAAAGATGGTGGGAGCAGTGAAGATGTTAAATATAGAATAGCCAAGGCTCAGGGTGTTTTTTTCACAGTTAAAAAAAAGTCTGGAAGAATAGGAAGATAAGTCTGCAAACCAAGATTAGAATATTAGAAGCTACAGTGATGACAGTGGTCAAATATGGCTCTGAAGCATGGACGCTCCGAAAAGCGGATGAAGATTTGCTAGATGTTTTCCAGAGACATTGCTTAAGGATTGCTCTGGGTACCAGGCTGACTGACCGTATTTCAAACAATAGGCTATACGAAAAATGTGGTTTAATACCGCTTTCTAGGGCTATAATGAAAGAAAGGTTGAGGTGGCTAGGGCATGTTGTGTGGATGAAGGATGACAGATTGCCGAAGATTGTCCTTTTCGGCCAACCATCTAGGGCTAAACGGAAAGCAGGTCGTCCCCGTCTGGGGTGGGAGGACGTCATAAAGAAAGATTTAAAGGAAATGGGAACTTCGTGGGCGGGTGTAAAAAGGGAGGCTTTGAATAGATTGGGTGGAGGAGGAGCGTGCGTAGCTGTGTTGGCCTCAGGCGGCTTGGTGCTGCGGTGAGTTGTTAGTAGTAGTAGTAGTAGTATTACATGTTAAAATAAATTTGAATACTTATCTTAAACATTGCTTAACTGTATCTATTGTAAAGATGCTTCTAATACCAGAATAAAAGGAAATTAAAAACATTTCTACTTGCAACAAAATAATAAAATATAATATATGAATTTGAAATATCTTAAGAAAGTAACAGTGAGAAGGTAAACTGCGAAAAAACACTACTGAAATATTCCAACTCTTCCATTTCAATGAAAAAAAAATCCAAATTGAACTTTGAAACATCAAGAGAATTTAACAGTGACAATGTAAACCACGTCATAACACTACTGAAATATTCCAACTCTTTCATATCAAGGAAAAAAAAAATCTAAAATGAACTTTGAAACATCAAGAGAATGTAATAGTGAGAAGGTACACCACGACAAAACACAACTGAAATATTCAAACTCTTAAATTAAAACGAAAAAAAAAATCCAAAATGAACTTTGAAACAACAAGAGAATGTTACTGTGCCATGGTAAAGCACGACAAAACAAAACTGAAATAATCCAACACTTACATTTCAACGAAAAAAAAGTCCAAAATGATCTTTAAAAATTTAAAAGAATGTAACAGTGACAATTCCAACTCTTACATTTCAAAGATAAAAAAAATCCAAAATTAACTTTGAAACATCAAGAGAATGTAACAGTGACATGGTAAACCATGACAAAACACTACTGAAACATTTAAACTCTTCGATTTCAACCAAAACAAATCCAAAATAAACTTTTAAATATCAAGAGAATGTAACAGTGACAAGGTAAACGACAATAAAATACTTCTGAAATAACCCAGTTCTTACATTTCAACAAACAAAAATCCAAAATGGTGTTTGAAGTATCAATAAAATGTATCAGTTACAAGGTAAACGACAAGAAAAGTGTACTGAAATATGCCAATTCTTATATTTTAACGAAGGAAATCCAAAATAAACTTTGAAACATCAAAAGAATGTAACAGTGAAAAGGTAAACCACGACAAAACACTGCTGGAATATTCCAACTCTTACATTTCAAGGAAAAACAAATCTATAATAAACTTTTAAATATCATGAGAATGTAACAGTGACATTATAAACCACAAGAAAAACTGTACTGAAGTATGCCAACTCTTACATTTCAACGAATGAATTCCAAAACGAACTTTGAAATATCAAGAGAATGTAACAGTGACAAGTTAAACCATGCCAAAACACTACTGAAATATTCCAACTCTTATGTTGGTAAACATGGTAAACCAGGACAAAACACTATTGAAATATTCCAACTCTCATATTTCAATGAAAAATCCAAAGTTAACTTGGAAACATCAAGAGAATGTAAAAGTGACATGGTAAACCACGACAAAACACTAATGGGGGGAGGGAGGCCTTCTGTGTCTCAAGTGCACATAAAAGTATTAAAAAATAGGGGGAGGGGGCTCTTTGGGGTTCCGGGGGAGGGGGCCCTTTGGAGGCCCTGGGGCCCTTTGGGGATTTGGTAGGGGACCTTACAATACTGATCAAATGGAACTTGTGTTTTGTAACGACCATAGAGTTTCACCCCAAATCATCTTCTAATTTGTCTCAAACTGTTTCGCCTAAAAAAATATATAAAATGCCGATTAATTTATTTCGTCCAGATAACCCCCTAAAAGTAATTTTTGTGTGTTGCTTTGTTTCAGCATCCATGTGGTGTCATATTTAAAATTCCCAGGAAGCCATTTACCGCGTAAAATATATTCAATCCGTCTTGTATCTCTAAGGTATTCCTAGTTACACTATTATGGCTTCGATAGTATATTAATATTTATCTCTCTGACTTAAAGACCAGAGAAGCCATATTGAAAAATAAAATATTAATTTATCTCTCAGACCTAAAGACCATTCATCTCTCATATACTATGGACTAGAGAAGCCATATTGTTTCCTAATTCCTCTTATGATACTCGAGAATCGATTATCCAGGAATTGTTGTTGTACTTATGTGTATATCCAGCAATTATTGTTGAACTTATGTTGACATCCAAGATTGTTTTTGAACTTATGACTACATCCAAAGAAACATCAAACCACCATCAACCATCAACAAACAGAAAAAAACATTAAATAGCCATCAAATAGAAAAAAACCATAAAAAACCATCAACAGTGACTGACAAAAAAAAAACAAGCATAAATTATGTATGCTCCGGACTGACACCCATTCTTCTTCTTGCTTTTACGTTTGTGATGTAAAAAAAATGTGATTAATTGAAATTTAAGAATACATCAGAATTGATGGCCCGACACATACAGCGAGTGAGGCTCGAGCGGACTGAAAACTGAATGTTGGGCTTCATTTTAGGACTTACGAATTGCAACCAAGCAGTTGGAGTTAGAAGCAAACTAAATTAAAAAAAAATTAACTGAAAGTAAAGAGCAACATTAAAACTTAAACCGAACAGAAATTATTCTGTATATGAAAGGGGCTGTTCCTTCCTCAACCTCTCGCTCTTTACGCTTAAGTTTGACTATGTCTCACAACTTTACTATAAAAAATTCTAGCGTAAAGAGCGAGGCACCGAGTTGGGGACAGCCCTTTTCATATAAGAAATAATCTCTAATCGTTTTAAGTTTTAATGTTGCTGCTTATTTTCAGTTAAAAAAAACTTTTTTTTATTTAATTTCAGAGCACTTTTGCATTAAATCAGCTTTGATTTTGGCTTACAGTGCATGAATAATTAAAACAAAACTTGCGTATTAATTTTACTTTTTTATGGCTAAATGGCTTTTTCAAAATTTTGCTCTAATGTAACTTACGAATTAACTCACAAAACGAACTTCTATATTCGTATGTTTTTACTATATATATTAAAGAGTTTGCCCCCTAGTCAATACATCGCTCTTTACGCTAAAGTTTGAATTTCGTTCGAATCACAAACCCCTGAATAATTAGAATAGATAGCTCTGTTGAAAGTACTAAAAAAATTTCAGCGTAAAGAGTGAGGTATTGCCTAAGAGACGAACCCTCTCATATGCATAATAATATCTGTCCATTTTAGGTTTTGATGTTGCTCCTTACTTTCAGTTGAAAAAAACACGTTTTATTGTTTCATTTCTGATCGTTTTTTAAGAAATGCTGAGATATCCAGCACCATCTTAATAGAAATCTCCCTTCCCCCAAAAAAAACTTCCTCCACGGAAAGATCATCCCCACAACCCGTTCCTTCGACTCACCCCACGAGAAAAAATCCTGGCTGAAATGTCTGTATACTTCCCAATAACCACTACTATATGTAAGTAGTAACGATATATGTACCGCGACCAGTGATTGCAAAATATGGCCTGCCACTAACCAGTGTCTAGTACTACGGACTCTACATGCCTTACCAGACAGGTTTCTGTGTCAACACCCATTTTCTGGTCCAATCAGAGAGAACGAATACGGAGGGTACTCCATATACGGTAACTTGATTAGCATAGTAATTGGATTCAATATAAGGGGTTATTTTCATTATTGTTCATATTAGTAAAAGAATTTAATTCAGAGAGGGAACAGTTCATTATACTCTATTATTTGACACTATATTAGCATAGAAAATGAGTGGTATGTATACAGTATTAGAGCTTGATGGTGGAGCAGGTAGCAGCAATGATACAAAGGCGAGAGCACCAAACTTAGCAGTGGAAATTACACGAAGATGTAGACTAAGGTTTGAATTGGACGATTTGTATGTGATATATGTGATATCATTGAGCAAATTTAAATTAGAAAAGCAATTATGCTTTTTTGCAAAACTGATTATTGTACATATAGATAGACTTCAAGGTCATTTAGATACACCAGTGAAATATATCGAGGAAAATAAATTGAATCAGCGATTATTATTTCAATAATATTCAATAAAATTAATTCTAAATCGAAGGTTTTTTTTCTATTGTAGGTTAGCGCATACTTTTAAAGTAGAAAAAGAATCCTGGTTAGACTGAAGCTGGTTGTGAGAGGGTTAGGACTCTAAAAAATGGATAGCATTGTGGAAAATCAAACATTAAGAAAATCATTGGGAATCTTATGTTTATGGAAGAATGTTTGATTCTAGATTATGATTTTCTAGAGTTATCTGTTCAAAGGAAGATATTTTCTTAGGGAATACCAAAAAGTAATGAATGAAAGCCACAAGTCTTAGTCATTGAATCCTGCACTCTCCTCTGATTTTGAATCATAGTTTTACCACTGCTCTCAATAAAGTTGTTGATATGTGGAGTATAGACTTCATATGATGTGGCAAGGGGATCAAAAAGTTCTATATTCTTGGGTGTTTGAAAGATGCATAGCTGGCACAGACCTGTCTTCAAACTCGATGGACAGCAATTAACAAGGATTAGGGTATTGTTAACACTTGAAATTTTTTATTGAAGTCCAAGAGTATCTGATAGGACTTATAATAGGACGTGTATAAATCCTAATTATATACCCTGATGATTTGGTTTGTGGTCACGGTGCAAGATCTAGTAGAACACTGCTGTCGGGTGTGATTTACCAATAGGTTTCAAATTGAGACAGTGAAATTAGTATGATACTCTCTGTCAACGCATTGTCGAATCTGCACTTTAAACTTACATTCCCTATTCGTGCTATGCTCATATCTTGAGTGCCAGTGAAACCAAAACAATTACACCATGGTTTTTTGAGAATATTGAGTCGATTATTCCATTTTCAAATAGTGGTGAATCATGTACTAGAGATCGCATGGTCAAATCATAGAGAGTTTTCTAGAATTTCTTATCAAATGATAGAGCGTAAAGTGGAATTCCATTCACTTTGCAAACAAGGCTGGGTAGACCCAAAAAAAAAAAATTGTTGGGGGATATGGTCTAGGATCCAACGGCACTGGCACTTTTCACAAAGGCAAAAGCGGCGTTTGATGGGATTTCTTAATTGATAAATGATGAATCGGTGTAAACGTGAGAGCCAGTGGAAATGTGACAATGATTGGCGATTGTATGGGGAATAAGAAGTTTAGTATTGTTACCATTGGCTCTTAGCTTTTCCACTGCCAATGCAGCAGAGCTCATAACTTGTTGTTCTCGAAAAAGAAGAACTGCTGAAGTTATAATGACATATGCGTCAGGTGCTGCAGCAAGTATTCTTCTCAAAACAAAATTCGATGGAGTTACTGGTAACTTTTTGTCAATCTTGACATTAGGGGTAACCATTGGAATATATTGAATATCTCATGATTTAATTTTCCAACTAGAAGATACTCCTGGGCCACTGCAGCAGTTAATTTACCGTCAGTATCAACAGCTGATATATATTCATAGCCCATTGCCTGTCCTCTCAACTCTTTTATACGCCTTTGGTTTCAAAATCATAAGTTGTATGTAGCTTGCATAGTTTGATAAATTATTGCTAGTGCTTAAGTAAGAAGGATTAGGTACATAGACAGGGAGTAGGGCTCATGATAAATAAGGAGTTGCTAAGTCTTGTTTAGGCTGGGAAGGTATTAATGATAGAATAATAATTGCTCATTTTATGACTAAAAAGTTCAGAGTATCAGTTATAGCAGTATACGCCCCAGTAGAACTGACTGAAGGAGATACCAGTGACTCAAATAAATTTTACTTACAGTTACAGGAAAAATAGACAGGTTCTACGGTAGAAATATGATGTTTTTACTGGGAGATTTCAGCAACCAGGTTGGTAGAAATAGGTATAGATGGTCCCTTAGCCTAGGTAAATTTGGTATAGGGAAAGAAAACAGACAGAAAAATAATTTTGCAATTTTGTTGGTATAACAATGTAGTTATAACCAATACGGTGTTTGGTCATAAAATGGTTCATAAGTTAACATGGTATTCACGTGATGGTAAGACAGCAGATCTTATTGATTATGTTATTTTAAACTGAAGACTGGCAGGATCAATGCAAGATACTAGGCTATATAGGAGTGCTTTTATTGATGTTTAGAGTAATTTGTTTGAACAAATTATGTGAGATACAGTTTCCATAGGACAGCCCATCGGGAGTTGTATTGTCGGGAGTTCAGCATTGAATAGATTCAATGAGGAGCTGATTGATGGATGCGACTCTTTGTGGGGGAGATCTGTAATCTTAAGGGAAGAAATCTTTGTTTGATCTAACAATCTTTCTTGCTTTTATTCTTTAATTTCGTTGTTGATTTCCTTCGCTTCCCACCTGGGTGAATACTGATGAGTGAATGATGACCACGCACCCGTTTTAACCCCTCTCCATTTTGGTGAGATTTCAATTGCTCACCAGCAGCTCTTGCAAAAGATCAAATAGTTCCTTTAACACTCTCGTTGAAATTTTTACCCGATCCCCGGTCCTGTAGTGTTGATGCAGAAAAGTTTGATACAACAGGTACAAGATATTTTCCGGCAAGGGGTATTGCAGAACGAAATAGCCTAGCAAACCAAAGACCAGGACCGTAGCAAGACATTGTAGTAGGCCCCTTGTAATAGTTCAATTTATGACCTATTCGATGAGGACGCAATGCACCAATAAAGCAGTCACTATCAGGACAGACACATGGCATTCTTCCATTGTTCATCTTAGGAAGTGACGATGGGCCAAAAATGACATATAATAAAAACCAAATCTTTTGATATTGCTAGAGGATCACCTAATTTTTTTTTAGAGTTAACTGAAAGTTTTCTCTAAATATGATTTTTTCTCAGGATATCCTAGGTATTTTGAGAAGACAATCGACAAGATTCACTTCATACGCAACATCGAAATTGATTGCAGTAGAGAGTTTCATTCAAAAATCACTTGTTTTATTCAAATCACAGTAGAGAGGGTCAGAAAGGTTGGAAATAAATTTTACATGAAAATCATTGGGCATTGTTAATGTCTTCAACACAGATCCAAGAATCAAAATCAGAGTTGAATCCTAACCACTGAACAAGTAATTGTTTCTTGCCCTTGTGAGTACAGCTCGTTAGTATCTTTTCAATTTGAAAAAATTCACCACTCTTTCTAAATTTTTGTAGTTCACAGTCATAAAAACTGCCGAGAATCTCATCATCTTTGGTGTCTCGTAGACGATAAGTGATGGGTTAGATTTCTAGGAATTTTGCCACAGTTAAACATTTCAGTGGACCATTAGTAGTTCCCTTTTTCAAAAACATCAGTTGTTTTATTAATTCGAACAATATCACCAACATTAAATTTTTCTTTCACAATCTTTTCATAGGAATATTGTTTAAGAAAAGTATAAAATGTATGTAGATCAGAATGATGAACTTCCGTTAGGGGTGAGTTGGACAATAATCGATGGGGTCGTTGATTGAAAATCAACATTAGTTTATATAAATCAAGAATAAGAGCAAATGTATTTTCCTATGTTTCCTATGATTTTCCTTGAAATTAACAGTCAAATGGTTCTTATCAATCATTCGGCCAATGCAGAACAATGCCAACGGTTAAATCTATACAAAGTTCAGATATTAGATTAATGAAATCGTTGTCAATAATAAGTTTGATTATGCGTTTCCTAAGTGGAGGTTTTGAGGTGCTTAAAACAGAAAATAAATGTCTATTTTTTTTTAAATTTCTACAGTGTCATGATGGAAAATAATAGCCCTTTTTACAGTTCACTGGAAGATATACTGTGATTTCATTGTCAAAAATATCTGTTACTACACGTAAATCCTCGGGTGCATTTTGATTAAGATCCAATATAATTTAGCCGTAGGGTTTATTATTGTCCTGGTTTTACGCTATTAATAGAAATTTTAGAGTGCCAGGATGTACTTGTTTATTGAGAGCTATTAGTGAGCTAGAATAACAAACAGCTCAGTAGATGATATAGTAGGTGCAGTTCAAAACAACCGTTCGCATACATTTGCTCTGATGAAAAGATTATGTAGAACTAGAGTAACGGAAGTCTTTTCATCATGTGAGAGAACAGTAAACAATTGTAGTATTTCCTGGGATCATTTTTCAATTGATTCAGTTAAATAATGAATAATCAGCCAAGAGTTTGGTTCAATAATGTCGAAAACATCAAGTCCCTGTATGAATTGTATCTGCACCAATGTAGCAATAGCTTTCATTTTATCGTAAGACTCTTGCTAAATACTGTAGTAATAGTATAATTTTTTCGGCTTTTCCATAAACATTTTATCACAATTTTTAATTATTCTAGTTAAGAGTATCGTTTTGCCTGACATTAATGGACCACACAGAAAACGATCTGAATAGTGTCTTAAATTGATAAATATCGCTGCTCTCTTCAATAGCAAACCTACAACTAACTTTAAACTAAAGATGTCTATTGACTAAATAAATTCCCTATTACTGATCAGTTCAAGAATAATAATAAGAACAAAACCAATAGAGAATTATATTTTCTTTTATTTTTTATCTTAAAAGCAGCACTTTACAAATAATGCAATTAGAAAAAAGCACTTTAAACAAAAAAATAGACATAAGATTTTTTATTTATTTATTTAGAACAAAAACATAAACAACATTTATTTTAAATAGGCACTTGGAAAAAAGCACTTTATATTAAATAAATTCACTTTTTTGTTTATTTATTTATAACAAAAATACAACATTTATTTTAAATAGGCACTAGGAATTTTTTTTAATGAAAACAATATACTTAAACTAAGATAATTTTTTATTTACATAAATTACAACTCATAGGGATTCCCCCACTGAGGGCGGCCGCTGTGGCAGCCAAAGGCTGAGGTGGTCACTACGGCGACCAGGACGCGTTGGGGCCCACTGCGGTGGGCCATGGCTATGCCAGGAACGTTATAAAGAACTAACTAAGCATAAGCACTATTGAAAATTAAATTATGAGGAAATACCTCTGTCTTGCCTATATTGAAAATTTATTAATTTTGACAAAAAACAAATAAATCCGTAAAAACACCCATCCACCACCCACCTTCTAGTATAAGAATTTAAGTTAATTTTTCCTAACTGAGTTGTTGCACATTCAACTCGGTCTGAAATTAAATAGTGACCATGTGGTATTACTTCACAAAAACCTCAAGTAAATAAACTTTTTTCCTAATTGAGTTGTTACAAATTCAACTCAGTCTGAAATTAAATATTAACCGTGTGGTATTGCCTTCACAAAAACCTCAAGCACATAAACTTTAGCTGAAATGGTTGATATGGCGTATTTCTCAACTTAAACTATGTGGTTTTTAAATTGTAAAGAGCAAATCACTATGACTTTTGCTTTTGGAACTAAACTTTATTCCACACAGTTTCTATAAACACTCATATTAATTTCTTTTACAAAGTGTGTATTCATCCCACTTGCAAATATAATTGATATCCTTGTTGTGCGTTTCCACACAGTATACTTTTGGCCCAGAAAACATACCACTGGATATCAGATCACTTCCCGTTTCAGATTTTAGCATTAAAAATTGATTTGGTGCCTTGCGTTTCGCTAGCTAGTGGGATTCAACCCAGTCAGTATAGTCCATTCGCGAGTTAATGTACTCTCCATTCTCCAAATCATTCAACAAATTTTTAGTTTCAAGTTTTAACAAGTTTGAATCAGTATCTCCAAAAAATCCTTGAACTTGTCTCTCAATCGGCTATTTTACCCTGCATACATTATAATAAAATTACAACATGAATTTTTTTATATTTACGTTATTGAACTCCCGCTTGCAATATTTTTATCTAAAATTAAGTTTCATTTTTTGCGATGTAGGAGCACCATATCAAAGTGCATGAATGTGAACGATGTGATGTTTGGATCCACAATGATTCGACCACGTATTGGTCACAATATCCTAGCGACTTCTGTTTCGTACGCTTTCGAACATTTTACTGAAAAGTGAGTTTAAAATGAGTTTGTACATTTCGTTCTCAACCTTCGTTTTCACTTGTGAACGTTTACTGAAAAAGTTTCAATAAACGTTTTTATGCAGGGCGTTTGATCAAATTGGAGGGCTAATGATTTAACGTGAATTTTCGTCCAAGGATATTGTGTAAATGAAACAGACAGGAATTAGGTCAAGTCTTTTGAGCTTCGATTGTGTAAGAATTCATGACAGAAAATTGAATAGGTGTCATGGGATTTTAAATATATCTGTGCATGGTTGTGAATGCATAAAGAAACCTTCAGAAACTACATTTATAGGCTTATTTAGGTGAAACCGATTGTGATACTTTAGGGATTATTTGGACAGGAAAAAATTAGAATGTTGAAGTTGTGTTCGTTATAATACACAAGTTCAAATTTTTCATATAGAAACTCCATTAAGAGTCATATATATGTGAGAAAAAGTTATGAGAATATCATATCAGCTATTATTTTTGGGGGGTTAGACAATCGAATGGATTGAACATTCAATTCTGACACTTTCTGGCTTAAAATTATGAAATATGACAATTAGAATGTTATCTTTTTAAAAGTTCCCCATGACTAAAAAGATTCTTAATTGCGACTTCTAAGAATTATAAACCTCAGATACTTCTACTTCAACTATTCTTGCAGATATCCAGCTATGATTATCAATATTAAAATGAAGATTATGCACCATTTTCAGAAATTACACACATCGACAACAACCATTTTAAATGCTTTTACTTAGATTGAACTTTTGCTAGATTGAACTGGTAGATACAATTTGAAGACGCTCATAAAATGTTGAATTATTCTTTGTTCCTAAGCAATGTGTGAATTTTCGACACTGAAATTGAATTTTGGATGAATCTACAGAGTTTAAAAGTTCGTTTATTTAGGTCTTTTTTCATATTTTTTTTTATAATTTTTGTGGTTCAAGTTCAGATGGATATTTGAGGTGAAGCTTTATTTTTAAGATGAGTTTGAAAAACATAAGTAAAGTTATTAATTGAAATAAAGGCAGATAGTTTGTCACTGGGTCAAAGAAAAAAGTATATTGGGAGGGGAAGTCAGCGTAGAGATATTAAAAATATCTTTGTTTATGGGATGTTACCTACAGGTTTAGTATACTTTTCATCTTTTGAATCAGTTCCATAAAATAATTCATCATGTTCTCTCTCTCTCTCTTGATACTAGAGTTACTCTCTTCACATAGTTCCTAAGCAGTAGAATAGTCATTATCCCGCTTTGGGATATACACACTTTTTATTCTGAAAATGTAAAAGGTATAGGGCAAATGGATTGAAAGAAATTTTAAAGTAGAGGGGGGGGGGGGACAAAGAAATGTCGAAAAATTTTAGTAACTGAATTTGGTGATTTGATGATTTGAACAATGAAAGTACAACCCGAAAGGCCTTAATATTCTCCTCATGAAAATTTACGGTATTGAGAACTGACCCACTACTCCCCTCATTATAATTATCAAGTTGTTACAATGCTGCTGCTGCTGCTGCTTACCCAATCTAGAAAAACCTCTTCATAATTTGTCAAATGCGAGCGAATGGCTAATATTTCTGTATGTAAGTATTTTTAATAAAGTTCGCTCTAATTCTCAGTTAAAAAAATATATTTTTAGTACTATTGATGCTTTTAAACTATCCCTCCACACCCGCATTTGTTCTTCAACAAGGTCTAAACCTTGTTAATATAGAAGTGAGTAATTGCCAGGGGGTCGGTAACTATACCCCCTGACATTAAAGAATTGAAGGGGTCACCAAAAATGGCCGCATAGACATCAGTATGGTTAAAGGCAGAGTTAAATAAAAAAAAATCTGGTGCTATAAAAGTTGGTAGAAGTAATGTTGCACTATTCTCGTCAACCTCAATAGTAGGGGTTTGCATGAATTCTTCAATAGCACCACCCCCCACCACCAGTCTGTTCAATTGCATTGTTGGGCGTCGGGTGAAATCACCCAATTCACTGAGGATACCTTTCACGGTGTTTGGGGATAGTTGATATAGCCAGCTTGCATTATTTTGTGACGGAATTTGCTTCTGACTTTTAGCATGCAAACCGAGTTTAGACACACTTGTGGCGTTATTCCCAAAATATTAATTTATAAGCATATTTGTCCATTCCAGGTCGTCAGTCATATGTATATCACTGCTTAAATCATCTAGACTAGCTATATAACCAAAAAAAATTGTTTAAGAAACCCTTCTGCTCCACTAAGTCACTATCAATTACAACACAATCCTGAAACTCCATTGGCAGTGTTAGGGTTGTTAAAGGCTCATTGAAAATAAATGCTCCTTGAGCTGTTGTTGACTGAGGCGATAATTCACTAATGTTAATCTATAAAACAGGATTCATTTTCTATGTATTCATTTTCAGATTTCTCTTGGACGCAAAACTTGGCTTCAACGTTGGAGCACTAATTTTGAAGAAACTAATTTTAAATTAATTTATTCCAATACATACATGAAAATCGGTAGTTAGCAGTGTAATGTTATTATTAGATGTTTTTAGGAATTAAAAATAGGTTTCGAAGTCTGAAGTTGGTTTCAAAGGCATTTTGAGAAAGTTTCTGCCAAAATACGTGTTCCAGGGTAATTGGACCGCTAATGGCAGATCAAATGAGAGGAGTTGTTTGTACGCGCCGATATAAATATATATATATATATATATATATATATATATATATATATATATATATATATATATATATATATATATATATATATATATATATATATATATATATATATATATATATATATATATATATATATCTATATATATATATATATATATATATATATATATATATATATATATATATATATATATATATATATATATATATATATATATATATATATATATATATATATATATATATATATATATATATATATATATATACGAAAAAGAAAGTTTTTTTAAAGAATAGTAAAGGCCATATTAAAATTAAGATCAATAGAAATAGAAGCCTACAATAATTCAAACTCAAAACGACCAGAAATTATTATTAAAGAATTTCAAGCTGAGGTGTTTATTGTTTAAAGTTCAGGAAAAGTCTGCCCATTTCATATGAAGACATTGATTGAAAACAAAACTAGTTTTATCTAGGCTCTCCGCCAAAACAGGCATGGGCGCCCATATAGGGGGGCAGGGGGGGCTCTTGCCCCCTCTGGCTGAATGATGCTGCCTTATTTTTATATTTTTGTTCTGAGATTTCTATTATATAGCATTAAAAGTAGCAATTAGACGAAGTTTGCCTCCCCTGGAATTCAGCTTATGGGCACCCATGAAAACAGGTAACTAGATTTTTCAAATATCATAGGAGCTACAATCTGAGAAAATAAATATCACAACGTGAAAAAAAATGATAAACTATCCAGTTGCGGATCCAGAGGGGGGGTGAGGGTTACCCCCGTAAAGTAGTTTAAAGTAGTATAATTTACCTAATTAACGCAAGTTTGCATTATTTAAACTTGCTCCTAACGTAAGTTTGTCGGATCAATCTATTTTGCACCCCCCCCCCCCCCAAAAAAAAAATCCTGGATCCGCCCCTGAAACCATCACACCTACCCCACCAGTTATTAGAAGAAGAAAAAATTCCTTATTTTCACAAATTTCATCAACCCCCCCGCCCCCTTTTTTATAAAATCCTACATAGGCCGATCAGTTGAGTCAACGTAAATAATAGATTAAGTCATAATTTGTATATAAATTAATTCATACCTGTGAGATGGGTGGCTTGCAAACCACTTGGCTGGCTCACTAAGTTTTTTTCTGCGTTTGCAATTACGAATAATGCACTTGGTAGCCATTTCTCAGTGATTGACGATAACAGACTAATCCGCTAAGGCAGAAAGAAGTGGGAGGAGCTTTTTGTTCGCACCGAGACCGAAGACCAGAAATTATCTGCGATAAGCTTACTGTCTATAAACTGTGCTTCAAACATATAATGTACCTGCAGAATTTTTAGCCAATTTTAAATTTCGCCTTTTTACGATATTAATTTCACAGAAAATAATTGAGCTGAAAAAAGCCCGGTACTTATTTAGTAGTTGGTAAGCACACAAGAAGTGAACTGTGGCTAATTTCAATGAAATAGAACAAAGTGTGATAAAAAAAAAATATTTGTCATGGAGTCAAAAATACCTCACTAGGAAGTGACATCTTATTTTTCCTATAGCATCATTGTGATTTCAATGTGCATTTAGTCACATGTTTGTGGGCTACTAAATGAGTACCAAAATTCCTATAATGTATCAAAGTTAAAATACTATCTGATTAATATAGAAATAGGTTTTTTTTTTGCTCCATCCCCCTCTTCTTCAAGAGTTAGTCCATGAGATAATACATACACACCCCCACACGCCCTCTTCTTGTCTCGTAATTAGAGAACTATAGCTCTGAAAATAGTTTTTAAGCATTCACGGACAAAAATGGCTATTTTTAATTGGAATTAATTCATGGACTCATAATTATTTACCATATTGGCAATGCAATATAAAAAAATAAACGGGCATTCAAACTTCAGTAGATCACCGCTATAGGGCTCCGGCTCTGACTGTCCAGGGCACAAAGAGGTTGTAAACCTGGTGTGGAAACACTAGATACAAAATAAACACCTCATGGCGAGTTAAAAAAGTGAAACGGTAATCAACTTGATCAATAGGGGATTTGCAATGCGAAATTGTAAGTGCATTATAAATTTGAATAAAAAAATATTTGAGGTTATTATGGATTTTCATTTGTATAAAATAGGAATAGGTTTTTCGGCACAATAAAAAGCTCTCCCCCCCACCCACAATCACTCCATTACCTAATACAAAAAACTATCTGATAAAGGAACTTACGTCAGAAATTGCACGCAACTCGTTAAATATGTCCTGTCTATTAGATTGTGGCATGTATGCAATTACACTTCCCCTCGTCAAGTTCAAAGATCTGATTAGTTTCATGTCAGTGGTGCCAAACCGGCATCAAGCTTTATTCGCTTTTGCTCAGGGAGACTTTGACCTGCAATCTCCAAGGAATTACAATTAATTTTTGGTTTTTTCGCCAAATAAGTGCCTCAGATAACGTAAAGGCCTATAGGCCTAAACTCGAAAAAAACTATTTGTCATGGAGTCAAAAATACCTCACTATGAAGCTACAACCTATTTTTCGTACATAATCTTTGAGATATCAGTGCGGTTCTAGTCATATGTTTACAGGTTTTTCATTTTTTGCTCCACCTCTTTCTATTTCAACAATTAGCCCATGAGTTAATACACAGACACACAAAAATATAACCAACTACTTTAAAATTATTACGGGAAAGAAAAATGAGAATAGGCGAATGCAATAACATGAAATTTGACAAGAAGCATCTAAGCCCCCTAGATTCTCGCTAATTTACCTTCTGTAGTATATTTTCTGTGCAAAATTGTAAGTGTACTTAACACAATTTGACTATTATGTGCGTTTGATATTAATTTCATGTATGTTGCATAAAAAAATAATATAATTTTACTATTATCTCCGTTTGATATTTATTCAGAATAATACTGGGAGTGCTGTTCCACCCTTCACAATACAAAAGCCAACACAGATAAAAGAAAAAAAATGGTATGTCTTTTTTTCAATTATGAATCAATGAGATATTTTTGCAAGCTAGCCAAGATCCCTTTTTCAGCCAAAATATTATATTGTTAAATAGCTACTACAAAACTTGTGGATTTGCGTAAGTTAATTACTGGAGTTCGCTGTCTGTTACAAACCAAGACGACAGGTAGTTCAATCGTAACCGTACGAGAACGATCTGTTTTTTGTTAATACAAGATTAAAAATTATTCACTCACCAATATCCTTTTGGTGTTTTCCATTTGAAAACTAAAACATTTAACAATAAAAGCTTATCTTTTCAAGTTGTTTTCTCAAATTGATCTAGAAAAACTAATTGCACCTTAATTTGCACAGTTAAAAACATGATTATGTGGCTCCGGGTGAAACCAGCATTTTTTACAGAAGGTCCAATAGACTTTTGACCAAACTATACTAAGGTCTTTTAGTTATGCTCTTGACCCAGAGAAACCAGTCTGGTAAGCCATGTACCCTCCGTAGCAATATATGACTGTCCTTGGTAAGGCATATATCGGATAAACTTCACTGTATATTCTTGTGCTCGTCAAGTATATATATATATATATATATATATATATATATATATATATATATATATATATATATATATATATATATATATATATATATATAGAATAAAGAAGTGTATTATCAGACCATGCAATATTATATATATATATATATATATATATATATATATATATATATATATATATATATATATATATATATATATATATATATATATATTATATATATATATATATATATATATATATATATATATATATATATATATATATATATATATATATATATATATATATATATATATATATATATATATAGAATAAAGAAGTGTATTATCAGACCATGCAATATTTGGGATTTTCGATTATTATTTAATAAAAAAAATATACACAGAAATGCGGATTTATTTGTTACGTTGAATTCTTGAAGTGGAAACGTGGAAACTTACTAAACTAAACTCTGCAGTAATAAACATATAAGCAATAAGGATTAAGTTTCAAATCACCTTTGCTATGAAAACAACGAGGACTTTTCTTCGTGAATATTCTTAATCAAACAAAAGCATATCATCTTCACATTTGTAAATTTTGAATCTGCCTGCCAAATGAGGCAGGGGTCTCTACATCAAGTGTATGTCAACAATCTAAACATATCTTTGCAGTACAAGGAAGTCAAGTCTGATTATTTTAGAAAATTTGTAACATTCCTGCAATTTTAGAAGTAAACCAACATATCCTGAATCCATTTAAGTCAGTAAAATGAAATATTTCTAAATAACAAAACAGCTTTCACGAGATACGATTCTCAAAAAGAACAACAGATCCTTTAAGAAAAAAAGCTCTTGCAATACAAAAACTTTCTATATAGTACACCAGGGGCGTAATTTGCAATAGGGCAGGGGGTAACTATCCCCCACTACCTCAGCTTGACCCCCCCGTAACTAAAATTTAGCATCTTTGAAAATCGTCTCAAAACTAAAATATACCTACATGATTAAAACATCCACACAAACCGATCAGTTTTCTTTAGTACACCTTTGACTTTATGGCAGTGTACGGCTCATTTTTCATTTCCACTTACATTTTCATTTGAACTGGGAAGATAAACTCTAAATTTCTCCCCTCCAGTATTTTTTACGCCACTGCAGTACTGTTGCTTTCTGGGATATCTCATTTTAGTATAATTTTGTATATTTCATGAAAACAATTAGGCGACTTCAAAATAAATCCACTCCATAAGAAAGTCATTATTATTTTTTTTAAGCTCAACGAATGTGTTATATTTTAATATCAAATATTGAATATCTTTTAATCTATTACGTCAATATTATTTTTTAAATGACAACTGAACAATGATATTTACAAATATGATGTTTGCGTTAGAAACCCTCAGTATTGCTCACTGACCCATGACAAATGTTTTTTTTTATAATGATAAGATTTGTTTTTCGGTCACATTTTACAAAACTTATAATCTAAGCATTATTTCTATCAACCTTTGTTATACATATTAAAGTCTGCATTCTATTTTAGTCAAAGAGGTGAGGCAGGTGTTTTATGCGTATTAAAAAATTACAGTTACGATGCAATGTATGTGGGAGAATGCTGCAAAATCTGTCTCAGCTTTTAGATAAGTCAATTTTTTAAGCATATATGTTAAGAACCTCTATAACGTTTTTTTCATATATGTTTTGTTAATGTGTTTTTCTCGTAATCTTAACTGACAGTTATTACAACAGGGTCTTCTTGCAATATTTCGCATCAACTTTCAGCTTGAATGTCAGCAGACGGGGGGGGGGGGTACCAGCGCGATCACTCACCCCTGCTGCCACCTACAACTTTTTTACATATTTTAATGGGGACAGAGTCAATGACCTCTTTCTCCAAGGTCTCTTTCTCCAGGTGTGTTTTTGGCCCGCTAGGGGAGAATGTTATGATCTAGGAAAGAGTATTTGTTGTTGTTGTTTTGGCCAAGTGCCCGCTAGGGAAGAATGTTATGATCCAGGAAAGAGTATTTGTTGTTTTTGGTCTGCTAGGGAAGAATGTTATGATCCAGGAAAGAGTTTGTTGTTGTTGTTTTTTGGCCAAGTGCCCGCTAGGGAAGAATGTTATGATCTAGGAAAGAGTATTTGTTGTTGTATGCTAGGGGAGAATGTTATGATCTAGGAAAGAGTATTTGTTGTTGTAAGCTCGAGGAAAATGTTATGATCCAGAAATAGTATTTGTTGTTATTGTATGCTCGAGGCAAATGTTATGAGTTTCCAGGAAAGCGTTAGATCACGTGTTTCCTTCTCAGCCAATCAGAGGGCTTGCTTACATAACAATTCGACCTTGAGATTTTGTATATAACGGGCATGCAACGTGATTAAATTATCAGAAAGTATTTTGACACAGTGCAAACAACTAGAATGGATAATATTGATGAATTAGAAGCCTTGGCAACTTCAATTTACCATGTAAGTACATTTTCATTTCTTATTTTCAAATAAAATTATTTTCCTTGGTCACCCTCCAGTATATTCACGTAAATCCCCCCCCCCATATAATACAAACATCACTATACAATCTTTATACTCGATAGAAAACATAAAATATATTCTTTTTACCCTCAAAACCTAACCCCCTCCCCCATTGTTTTACAACCAAAATTCTCGCAAATAGAAATAATTTTCTTTTTGTTAAATTTTAGCCTTTCTCTAATGTGATTTAAAGTGTCAACTGACTTCTGTCAATTTTTAAAGAAAATGCCGCTCTGGTTTGACACAAGGCTCTACGCGAGGTTAAAATTAGCTGTCACCCTTTTCCCTCTGTGTTTACGAACGCGGCGGCCAAAGTCAAAGGAACTGTTTCACCGTCAAAATTAAAACACTTTGATACAATTGCAATAATTAGGCGCAGACGCAATGCTATATTTTGGAGAAGTGAAACGGATTATTTTCATATTAAGGTCTAACAATATATTTAGGACATTATGTTAAAGGGGGAGAGGGGGGGGGGCAATGCCTCGCTTCTAACAGCTTTATTGTAAGTGAATTATGTAAAAGGGAGAGGGAGGGGGCAATGCCTCAATTCTATCGCCATCATTGTAAAATGAAAAAAAACTATGCAAGGCTGATATGCAAGGCTAGAAAGAAAAGTCTTTAGGAGTTGCATGAAGCTTATATTATGTGTAAATTGAATAGCATTTTAACCTATGCTTGCAAAATTTAGGCCTATAGGCCGCTGGGTTAACGATCTTTTTTTATCTAATTTAAAGCCTATAGACTGGAACATTTAATATTTTTCTAAATGGTAAAAATAGAAACATTAATTTATATCCTAAGGTTATAGACTACTGACTGTCTAATAAAAACGTTTGATTTCTAAGCCTAATATATTTCTCACGAAATTTTTAATTTTTGCTTTGCTGAAAAAGGGTGGAGGAGGGGTTTCTTTGAGATAAATGCTTTTCTAGACAAATTATGTCTGACAATAAATTCTGTAGAAGGGGGTACTAATTCTCCTTCTGTAAAAAAGGGGGAAATTATTTCAATGCTAACTTTTTTCTCTTCTTTAAGGCAAATTATGAAGAATGTATTTCGGCCCCTTCAGCTGTAAAGAGAGCAAGAGAGGGTGAGGCAGCCCCAATGCAGCCTGTCAGAAAGTTAAAGAGAGAGTGGGTGGATAACTACAATGCCGAAGCCCCACCTACACAAGATCATGAGGTTGTCTCTCATCATGCTTTTTCAAGGGTCTCAGGAGCTGTCCCGGCTGCACAGCCATATGACATTGCTGGCTCAGCTGCACAAGAAATTAACGTCGCCCCGTCCGCCATCGAACACACGTTACCCAGAATTTTGGGCACCCAAGTGCAGCCAGGATTTGCAAATGTGAGCATTTTTTCCTCAAACTATCTTATAGAAATACATATCTATTTCTTCCAATGTTTTTTAGTCCTTTCTTTTCACTATTTTTCAACATTGTGTAAAAGTGTATCTCTGAGATATTAACCCCCCCCCCCAACCATTATTTTCTCTGCCCTCCCTCAGAGATATCTAAATGTAATTTTTTTTGCTTGTCAAACTGCTCTTTTTTCAAATCTTTGCTATTTTCTCTGCATTCCCCCTATCTCTTCACTATCTCATAAGCCAATATTTTTAGATACCTTTGAAACTCTGTGAATGGTATTTTTTTCACATAGTTTTAAGAGAGAGATTATTCCATTTATCTATTGCACATATGGATCTCGTAATTTGCACTGAATATTTCTAAATAGCTTTCTATCGTGCAAAGATTCTAGCGAGGGGAAACCAAGTTAACGGTTCCCGACATCTAATTGTTGTATTTTCCTGCCTGTTGAAGTTCTGTCTCGGAAATCGGAAAACTCGCGCGCGACAGGTTACAATAATTAAACTCACGAGTTCACTGAATCTGTATGGAATTAGAGAGAAATAGCGAATATTTCAACTTTTGACAGGAATTATGTAAAGGGGGCTGGGAGCCGGTCTGGAAGCGCCGGGGAAGCACTGCAGGATGCGCCGCGGGCCCGAGAAGCGTCGCGGGATGTGCTGCGGGCCCAAAAGCGCCGCAAAAAAAAAAAAAAAAAAAAAAAAAAAAAAAAAAAAAAAAAAAAAAAAACCTGCACGTAATTAGTTTAATTTTTAGTAGTTTAAATATTGGATTATCTCTTTTTTAAACAAAATCAAATTGCCGCCTTCTATGTAAAGCGATGTTTTAGATTGTAAATATATTAAGTTGGAAATTGACTGCTTTCAGTTGAATTAACCAAATGCTACTACTAAGCGTTGACTTTAAATAATAATCCAAATTTTAAAAACAGTAGGGATGATTTGAAAACTTTGAAAATAAGCTATTTTTCATTTATAGGTCGGAGCAGTGGTCCCTTATTCGCCATCGTCATCAGGTGAAAAAGAGGAAGAACTCATTGAAGGGGCAATGGAGTTTCATGACATTCAGGACAATGAAACATCAGCTATCAACGATAATGACTGGCATGGTATTGTTAACTCTGATGAAATACCTTTTAATATTGATGAGTTTCTATGTAATTATTTCAATGTAGAGCCTAGCACAGTTGAGCAAGGTAATGTTTCTAGTTCAGAGGGGGACTTGCCTTTGCTAAGTCCAAATACCATACAAAGTTTAGAGGATTTTACAAACAAATTAACTGGGAACCCTCCTCTATCCCCCACTGATTACCTACTTCCACTTCAAACAACTGAAGTGGAATATACTCCAAATATTGTTGAACAACTTGGGGGAGAGGGTAATATACAAGAGGGGGTACAACTTTTCCCAATTTTCAATTGTTAAATTCAATATTAAATAATATAGTTGTTTTCACTGCGACCTTTGGGGATCCATTTAATTCACTTATGGGGGGAAATTTTGTGTTTGATCCCGTAGAAATTGTGCATGAATATGTAGATAAAATTCGTGCACTACTGGAGAACCAAATTCAGTTGTGGGGAGGTAGGGATTAGATTAAGGTTTCTATTGTTTTAAAGGTTTTTTATTTAAATGAGGGGAAAAGTGAAGTTTATTATCATTATATACATTCCGAGATGCGCGTAATTTATCCAAATTTAGAAAATTTTGAGGGAGTTTTTTCCGAGTGGGTAGGACAAATTATAGCGCTTCTTGAGAACTATAACGAAAACAGGAGCGGGTCTGTAGTTTTATTTATTGAAAATTTATGTGTAAATATTTGTAAATTTAAGAAAGATTTTATTTTAAGAGGGGGGGGGGGCAGGATATGAAAAGGATACAGTTTTAAATTATAATCCAGATCTAGTAGGTTGTCAAGGTGTCCAGAAGATCTGTTTTGAAACAGACAAAAATGTTTCAAGTATGCTTTCCTCACATCAGCATTCGAGCCTCTAGCACGTGACGCTACAAAGACGAATTTAGATCACTGGGCTGTACATGGGAAGGACGGGTCCAATTTCCCAATTGTAGATTTCTCTTGTTTAGAAGGAAAATACCCAGTAACGCTACAATCTATTGATATTTTTGAAAGGGCTAATGCCCATTTAAATATCGGCGTTACTGTGGTTCAGTATGAAACTGAATTTGAAGATGGGGTTCGTTCTAAAAAGAAGGGGGTGGTCTTCCCTGTAAGGGGCCCGTCAATTCATTTGGTCAGACACTGGGTTTGGTTGTTATACACACCACCTAGTGAACCGAATGCAATTGGCCATTTTAATCCTATTACCGACATTAGTAGAGTTCTGGGGGGTGGTAGGGATCTAGGGGTACGTTTCTACTGCCCGACATGCCTGTCACAATTCCGTAGTGATATAAAACTACGGGATCATATGAAGCATTGTAAACGGCATGGCTACCAGACAGTGGAAACGGTTTCAGGGGATAGGTCCATTCTACGTTTCAAAAATTTCCAAAACACCGTCCTCCAATGCAACAAAATATCTTTAGACTGTGAAGCTAAGCTGGTGGAGGTGAACGATCCCCAATATCCAAACCGAATCAAAGAACACCAAGCTATTGCAGTGTCCTATGCTCATGCGCAAAGAGACAGTTCTAACACCATGCGGTTGTTAAAAATAGTTGAGACATTGGATGAGAACGAGTGCATGGTCAAGGCACTGACTAAACTAATTGGCACGGCTAATGGCGCTATTTCTCGTTTGAGAAATACGCATTATCCTATGGTGCTGTCTGCAGAGGATCTTCTCGCGATTAAAATAAAAAATATGCTGGGTTTGTAAGGGGGAATTTGTAGAGGGGGATAAGGGGACTAAAGGGAAAAGAGGGGGGAGGGGGAAATTCAGAGACCATGATCATTTCTGGTAGGAAATGTCATCTGGGGGTAGTAATTTTAGGGGGGTAGCGCATCAATCGTGTAACTTAAATGTTAGCCATCAGTTTTTTATCCCTGTTTTTATTCACAATTCAAATAATGACTTAAAATTTATTTTACCGGCACTGGCACGTATGCACAGGGAGGGAGGGGGAGTAGACAGTCCATGGGTAAATAATTCATTTACCTATAACATTATTCCCAAATCGGCCGAGAAGTTGTTGCTTCTCGAACTGAAATGGCAGGTAGTGGATAATGGGCATACGTGCTGGAATAAAATCAGGTTTTTAGATTCCTTTAGTTTTTTCCCAAGGCATTGAGTCAATTGATTCAAGTGCAGAAAAGCGACAATTTTGATAGCTTTCCCTTGCTTAAACAGCACTTTCCAGACAGTGAAATGTATGACCTATTAACCTGCAAAGGCGTATACGCATATGATTATTACTGTTCTGGCGCTCGCTTAAGTGAGGTGAAACTACCTCCAATTGAAGCTTTTTACAATTCACTGACCAACAGTGAATGCACAGCCGAGGAGTATGAGTTTGCCAAGAAGGTGTGGGCTAAGGGAAATTGTAAAAATGGGTGGGATTATTGTAGACTGTACTTGGCCATTGACGTTTTAACTCTGTTGGATATAGTCTGTAAGAACACAGACCAAATCTATTCAGAGTTCGGGTTAGATATAGGCTATTATTTTTCCACACCCCATTTGGTGATGGATTTGATTTTAAAAATTAGTAGGGAGGAAATAGGCCTAATCACAGATGTAGATCAACACCTTTTTGTATAGCGGTCAATGAGGGGAGGGTATGTTTTTCATGGGGACCGCGTCTTATCAACCGATCTGAGCGGACAAAACACCGGTGTAAAGTCAAATGCAGTGTTCTTGGACATGAACTCGTTATACCCCTCGGCAATGTCCCACTAGTCTTTGCCATGTGGGAACTATCAATGGCTTGAGAATCCTTGTGAGCTCCCCGACATTACCACCGTCGAAGACAATGGGCCGCAAGGATGGTTCTTTGAAATTGACGGTCACATTCCGCTTGCGCTTCATGACTCAGTCAAAGATTTTGTTTTTCCCTGTATCAATTGACCAGTGACCAGGGACTCGCTAAGCCTCTACAATCGATCATTGGTTGAGGATATGGGGATGCATTGGACTCCCTCTAAGCAAAAACTGATTGCTGATTTGGACCCTAAGGAGAATATCGTTGTTCACCATGTGCTTTTGCACTGGATGGTGAACAATGGTTTCAAGATCACCAAAATATATAGGGTCCTGCAGTTCAATCAGCGACTATATTTAAAAACGTTTATCGATACTTTTGTCGATAAACACTCTAGGGCAAACTCAAAGGTGGAGAAGGAATTGTACAAACTCATTCTAAATTCAGCGTTTGGCAAAATGTGTGAAAGCGTACGTAACAGATCTCGCTGCGACGTCGTGACTGACCCTCTAGAGTGTGCACGAATTATTGCCGATCCCAATTTTACATCATTCACGAGCATAGAGGCTGGCATGGTTCTTCTACACAGGAAAAAGCGAAATGTGGTACTGAACAAGAATATAGCAGGCGGCAGTTCAGTACTAGAAATTTCCAAAAAGCTCATGTTTTCGTTCTTTTACAATGTGTGCAAGGTGCAATGGCCACGGGAGGGGGAGATTCAAGTTTACTATGGGGATACAGATTCTCTGCTGTTAAAGGTAAATGGGACTGAAGATTTATTGGGTGATTTAGAAAGGAGGAACATATCAACTTGCGGATGGATTTCACCAACTGGAATCCATCCCTCTACCCCGAGTTGGTGAAACGTCAAGCCCCCAACCAACTATTAATGTTAAAATCAGAGACGGGGAGTGATTTGATATCCAGGGGGGTGTTCCCGGGTCCCAAAGTTTATTGCGTTAAAACACATAGTGGGGATGAAAAGCAGGCGTGTAAAGGGGTGCCTACACATTTTGTAAAGAGCAATTTCAACATGAGCGTGTACAGAGACTGTGTAGAAAGTAGCCTAGTGCCGAGAGCACAAGTGCTTGCAATTCGCTCTCTACAGTATAGAAATTATACTGTGAGAGTGGAAAAGAATGCAATGTCATGTATATCTGACAAAGTCTATGTGCTCGAGAATGGTGTGAGTGTCCTGCCTCATGGCCACTACCGTACTTCAGACCGAGTTGAATGCATAGACTATCGCAATCAACTTGGTCTGGATAAACTAACCTAATCTGACTAACCAACTAACCACCACCACCACCACTGACCCAACTAACCCAACCACTAACCTGTAGCAGTGACGACAACTATTGTATTTTTTTTCCAACGTGGCTCCCGGGGGGGGGACCCTTCCCGCGGCCGGCTCCCGGGGGGACCACCATTAAACTCACTGTAATGTTCAACTGTGCTAGTTCATGTTCCACGTGTTTTTTTGTTGTTGTACAGAAAAGTGTTGATGTACAGAAAAGTGTTTAAAGACAATAAGTGATGTTGATGGACAAAATTGTTGTACAGAAAAGTGTTTAAAGACAATAAGTGTTTATATTGTACATAAAGTGTTATCATTGTTCATGTTGAACAAATAGAGTTTTCATGTTGACCATGAACTTTTGTCAGGTTCTTGTTGAACAAGTGTTATTTTTATCATTGTTCATGTTGAACAAATATTTGTTTTCATATTGCTGAAATAAATGCTGCCATGAAATATTGTTTTTTGTTGTTCTTGAATAGATAGATCTATGGGAAAATTACTACTTATTCATTGGACACATATTATTTACAGTTAGTTATAGCCCGACTGTTGTCAACAACATGTATCAATTTAAAACACCCTTCAGATCGTTTCTGTGTGGGCCCCTCAATGTCGGGGAAAACAACAGTTTTAGCTAAAATAATTCAAAATTGCGATAAAATGTTTTTGGAAAAACCGAAAAAAATCTACTATTGCTATAGTATTTGGCAGGAGTCCTACGATCAAATAAAAGCTATTGCCACAACCATACCAATACAATTCATACGAGGACTTGATGTTTTAAATAGTATTGAACCGAACTCGTGGCTGATTATTGATGATTTGGCTGAATCCATTGAACAGTTCTCACAGGAAATGCTACAACTGTTCACTGTCCGATCTCACCATGAACAGATTTCCATAACCCTGGTTCTACACAATCTGTTTCATCAGAGCAAATGTATGCGAACCCTTGCTTTGAATTGCACTATCTATATTATCTATCGAGTTGTTCGTGATTCTAGCTCGCTAATAACTCTCAATAAACAGATATACCCCGGCGCCCCAAAATTTCTGTTGTCAGCGTACACTCAGGCGACTAGCAAGCCCTACGGTTACATTTTGCTGGATCTTAATCAGAGCACGCCCGAGGATCTACGTGTAGTCACCGACATTTTCGACAATGAAATTACAGTATATCTTCCGGTGAACAGTAGAAAAGGCTATTAGTTGCCATTATGACACTGAAGAAACTACACGAACAACGGCATTTACTTTCCGATTTAAGCACTTCAAAACCCTTGCTTAGGAAGGCCATACTTAAAAATGGTGTTGACAATGATTTCATTAATCTAATATCTGAACTTTGTTTAAATTTAACTGAGGGCAATGTTCAACTGCCAGAAGGTGTTAGACAACAGACAAAGCAACATCGATCCACTGTACATGCCTTGGTTTGTAAAAACAAGGGAAACAAATTTAAAAGAATACGGCTCCTTCATGCAGGCGGTAGCTTTTTCACACTTTTACTGCCAATAATTGCAGGACTTGTAAACAGTTTTCTCTAGAGAATGGCAAAACCGTATAAATTGACACCATTTGAACTTGTCCTCTCGCCCGTCGAACATTTTGAAGACAATCTAAGCAAATTCATTAATGATGAGAATATTGCCGATGACAAAAAACTGCTTTTACTTCAAGGTGCATTGCGACGTATGGACAAACATAAACCTTCTCGTGAGAGACCCGCCGCTGTCGCCGATCCCTCTAAACAGGAAACATCTCTTCAAGATTCTGCACAATCAAAGGAGAAGGAATTGAAATCGATTGTATTGAAAATTGGAAACCTATTGCCACTGACCTATCGAGAACAGAGTAAAAGAGTATTATCTTATCTCGTGTTTGAAACTGGTGATCAAGTTCAATTCGACAGCACAGGGAAACGAATTATAATTCAGGGAAAAAGTTATAATCTAGTTGATTTAATTTGTGATATGTTGACGAATCGTAAAGGACTTTTATCCTTTGAAAATAATCTATACACCTTTCTAAGTGTATCAAACTTTCCCAAAAGTCTTATTGGCAATAAGCAAATTCTTAAGAAACTAAGAGACTATAGTCCTCCAA
Organism: Artemia sinica; assembly: GCA_027921565.1. NCBI lineage: Eukaryota > Metazoa > Arthropoda > Branchiopoda > Anostraca > Artemiidae > Artemia > Artemia sinica. The sequence goes on along the minus strand of CM051269.1, from coordinate 58,552,198 downwards.
CAACGCCAACACCATTTAAAAAAGAAGAAGATTCAATATTTGAAAATACTAGCACTACTGATTTTACAACACCTGTGGCTGCTAGTCAAAAGCGAAGACGAATGGATTCACCCTCCAGTGTACAAAAAGGGAGTGGACATTACACTACGTGTTTGCGTTCAAAATGGATGAAGTTCTGAAAGGTGTCTATGAAAATATTGGTGGAGCGGGAAGTTTAAGTTCTCCCAAAACGCTTTCTAAAGTTGTCTCCGGCACCACATTGAAAATGCAAAAGAGTATCTAGAAAATAAACCGAGTTACACACTACATCGGAATCATAGGCTTCGTGGCAAACAATATCGAAAAACTAAAGCCTTTTTCCCTCTGCATATAATGCAAATGGATCTTTTAACTTTAGACGCAGTTCAACGGCGTCACAATGCACCCTACAAATATATTCTGGTGGCAATCAGTGTCTTTAGTCGGTATGCCTATGCCATTCCATTACGGTCAAAGAGAGGTGTTGAAGTTGCTCGGGCCATTGAAAGTATTCTTGAACAGGATTCATATAGAAAAATTCAATCGGATCGTGGCAGTGAATTTGTTAATCCCCATGTGCAAATGGTTCTATTGAAATATCATACAACACTATATCATAGTCACAGCCCGATAAAGGCTGCATTGGCTGAACGATTAATAAGAACGATTCGTCTATTAATTTCAAGATATTGTACACTGAAAAATACACCTGCTTTTATTCATGATTTAGATAAAATCATGCAGATATACAACCATCGACCTCATCGATCTCTGTCCAACTCTAGCCCTCGGGATGTTCATTACAGTGAAAATACATTTGATGCTTTTCTAAAGCAATACTCCAATGGCAATGAGAAGAAAAAGAAGAAGAAATTCAATGCTGGTGATACTGTTCGAATTAATAGAACCACCAATATTTTTAAAAAGGGGAATTATTCATGGAGCACCGAACTTTTTAAAGTGTCCAAAATCCTAGACACCGAACCCACAACATATCGACTACGAGACACCAAAGATGATGAGATTCTTGGCGGTTTTTATGAATATGAACTGCAAAAAGTTAGAAACACTAGTGAAATTTATCAAATTGAAAAGATATTAAAGAGTCGTACTCGTAGGGGCAAGAAACAGTTGCTTGTTCGCTGGCTAGGATACAACTCGGATTTTGATTCTTGGGTCAGTGCTGAAGATATTAACAATGCCCAGTGATTTCTATGTGACTTTAATGTCCAATGTTTTTGATCCTCTCTACAATGATCTGAATAAAACAAGTGAATTTTGGACGAAACTCTCCCCCACCATCAAATTCGACGGAAAGTATGAAGTGGCTCTTGTCGACTGTATTCTCAAAAATACCTATGACATCCTGAGAAAGGATCGTAAATATGAAATTAAAATTAGACCCTATGATTGGCCGCCACCACCAGGTGATCAAGAACAAATTCAAAAAATCAATTGGATGGATTATCCATATATTGAATTACCCTGCGAGGAACTTACCTGTATGAGTGATTTATGTCGTTCTATTAATAAAAGAATTTCCGCTCGTAAAAAAGGAGCTTTTCATTTCAACTATTCAATGGAGGAGGGCAAGATCTACATTAGTTCACCTATTGCCAGCGAAAAGGTTATTCTCAATGATAACCTAAAGGATGTTCTTGGCTTTAAGCTCAATATAATCAATTGGAAAAGTGCCGGAAACACTAATTTCATTTTTGCTGACTACCCGCCTGCCTTCTCTACAGACACTTGTATATTTCTCTACGCCTCATTTGTGTAAACATCTCGGGTTGGTAATTCAAATGTTCCCCTCCTACGAGTTCTTGAACAAAAAACCAATCAAGAGCATATTCACCACTACAATATAAAGCATCTTCAGTATATTCCCGTAAACACTTCCTATTTGGAACTCTGTCAGTTAACACTAAGAACTGAATTAGGTGATCCCATAGCAATTTCAAAAGGTTTGGCTGTGATTACATGTCATTTTCGTCCCATCGTTCAACAGCAAGATGTCTAATAGAAAAGTGGTATTCACTTGTCCTGATATTGACTGCTATGTTAATGCTCTTGGCCCAAGACAACAGGGCAATGGAATGGACTATTACAAAGGTCGCTCGTCAATGTCTGGCTACGGTCTTGGCAGTTGGTTTGCTAAGCTATTTCGCTCTTCACTACCACTGGCTAGAAAATATCGTGTACCGGCTGCGACAGATTTTGCATCTTCTACACTATACGATTGGGGCTCTGGCAAGGATTTAAAAAAAGTGCTACGGAAAATCTTAGGTCCAGTGCGCGAACCCTTGGCGAAAGATTAAAACAAAATGGTAAAGGTTTAAAAAGGTCAAGAAACAATGCATCACTCATCAGTCTCTACTCAGGTCGGAAACGAAAGACATCATCCCTTTTGTCAAAGAAAAGAAGGAAAAAGCCGACACGTAGTGTAAACAGAAGCCCCAGGAAGAAAATTGTTAGATCGAAACTAGATTTCTTCTCTTAAGATGTCCTACCTGCCACATAAGGATTCTCAACCTTCAATCACCGCATCATTGAATCTATTCAATGCTGAAAATGTTGATGTGAGTGTCAAGCATGGATACTATGAACAATTTTATCCTCAACAACCCCTCTCCGATAATATCCACTTTCAAATTTATTCCAATGAAGACTACTTTATGGACATGTCTTCAACATTTATAGATTTGCAAATTAAAGTCCGGAAATCCGATAATACAATGCCAATTTAGCCGATGGGATATCCTATGAAAATTGTATATTACATAATTTATTTCGTCAAATTAGTGTCTACATCAATGGCACGGTGGTGAGCCCAAGCAACAATCTCTCAAACTATGCAAGCTATATACAATTCATGTTGATGACACCCAAGTCATACAAGGAATTGAGAGGCGCCTCCAATGGATATGAATATATTACTAATACTGATAGTACAGATGCACTTAAAAATGCTACAACTAGTGAATTACATATAGTTGGAAAAATATATCATGAAATTTTTAATATACCCCAATGGCTGCCACCCAATGTTAAAGTGGATATAAAATTGGCGCTTGCACCATCCAATTTCATATTGAGAAAAGAACTTGCTGCCAATCCCGATGTAAGTCTCTCCCTCACCTCGGCAATACTTCATGTACGCAAACAGCAGGTTATGAGTTCTGTTGCTTTGGCCGTGGAAAAACTGAGAGCCAATGGAAATAATATTAAACTACTTGTTCCTCATACAATCACCAATCAACGTCATATTGCCATGGGCTCACGCACCTTCACCGATTCATCCTTTATCAATGGTGAAATCCCCTCGAAACTTGCATTGGCATTTGTAAAAAGCGCCAGTGCAATAGGATCGTGGACTGAATGCCCACATAAATTCGAGATGTTTGGACTTTCATCTCTTGTGTGCAAAGTAAACAGTATCCCACTCTACAATCTATCCTTTGATAAATCCTATATAACATTGTATGAGTTGACCATGCAAACCCTAGATCATGATTCGCAACTATTTGAAAATGGTATAACCGAAGAAATGTTTTCTAAAACACATGGTATCATTGTATTGGATTTGTCTGGTACAAAGGATATGAGTATAGTACGTACGGGGACTGTGCGTTTAGAGTGTACATTTGCCGACCCATTGGCTGAGAGTATTGCACTAATCTCACTAAATCAATATAAAACCTATTGGGAAATCACTCCCAAAGGCAGTGTTCTACTAGACTTGGCGCCATGAACACCAGTCAAATAATCAATGTATTTAATATGGATCCCTACATGTCCCAGTACAAATCCTATTGTCTGCCCTCAGACTATCTTGTAAAAATTCAAAGTGCGAACAATACCTTGACTATTGTTAATAGCAGTCCATCGACTGTGCTGACGGGTCATTGGCTGTGCATCTATCAAACAATGAAAACGATTGAATTTTTGATCCTCTTGGCCTATAATATACATTCTACACACCCCACATCAGCAACTATATTGAGAGCAGTGGGAAAACTATTATTCAAAATCGAAAGAGGGTGCAGGATCTAACGACTAAAAGCTGCGGCTTCCATGCGTTACTATATTTTGTGTTCCGATATCGTGGCTATACTTACAAGCAGTTTCTCCACATTTATGGTGACAATCCACGTCTGAACGACTTTCTGGTGTAAAATATCCTCTCAGACCTATACAGTATTGATTTCAGTGCCCTAAGAGTAAAGTGCTTTAAAAATGTTTGTGAATTTGTTCATTAATAAATTGTATATATACAACAATGTCTTTAAATCTTCACTTTAGATTTCTTCATCGGTGTATAGGCAACTGTCGTGAACCACTAATGCTGGTAAATCATTTGGATTCACTGTATATTGATCTTGATTGACTGCAAAGTCAGGGTCACATTTTCTGCAGTACAATGTAACTTCACTCTTGTCATATCTCTTTGTATAGTCAATGATACTATTTGCATTCGTATTATGAAATTCACGAGTTTCAATCTGTCTATTTGAAGCAATATCACATACAGTGTTTTCAAGTGGTGAATCACATTCGGTAACTGCCAAATAAAAATCACTTGATTTATAGTCATAGTAGGTAGTGTCGTCACAGCGATGACGTAGAAACCAAATTGTCTTGTTACCCCAACAGTTGAATCGTAGACCAGATTCCTCTTCCCAGAATAATTTAAATCCACGACAATACCAATCTCGTAGAAATAAACTAAAATCACGTTTAGGATTCTTTCCAATCATAGCGGGGTAAGTATTCTCCCACTGATCACATTTATCATGGTGACAATGGGAGCACAGGTGCCCTCTAGGATGAGAGTCACAAATCCCTTCAAGACATGAATTACATCCTTTAATTTGTACTGCATAGCCTCTATGTAATTTGCAAGGATTACATAATTTACACTTTTCACTATAGTCATCAATAATTGTACAATTCTCACATTGAGTCCAACTGCCAAGAGTGTACATGCACAATGGACATATATAGAACATTTTTCGGTTTCCGATGTCAACTCACTCACAGCTAAAACGAAACTGTTCGTCCTCGCTCGATAAATTTAATGTGGAGGAAAGGGGAGAGGAGTAACTCTGTCCAAATACCATACAAAGTTTAGAGGATTTTACTAGTTTTTTCAGACAGCTAGATTTTTCTAGTTCAGAGAAGGACTTGACTTTGCTAAGTCCAAATACCATACAAAGTTTAGAGGATTTTACAAACAAATTAAATGGGAACCCTCCTCTATCCCCCACTGATTACCTACTTCCACTTCAAACAACTGAAGTGGAACATAGTCCAAATATTGTTGAACAACTTGGGGGAGAGGGTAATATACAAGAGGGGGTACAACATTAATTCCAAATCTTACACTTCAACGAACGAAATTCAAAATGAACTTTTGAACTATATATATATATATATATATATATTATATATATATATATATATATATATATATATATATATATATATATATATATATATATATATATATATATATATATATATATATATATATATATATATATATATATATATATATATATATATTATATATATATATATATTATATATATATATATATATATATATATATATATATATATATATATATATATAATATATAAATATATATATATATATATATATATATATATATATATATATATATATATATATATATATATATATATATATATATATATATATATATATATATATATATATATATATATATATACACAAATATATATATATATATATATATATATATATATATAATATATATATATATATATATATATATATATATATATATATATATATATATATATATATATATATATATATATATATATATATATATATATTATATATATATATATATATATATATATATATATATATATTATATATATATATATATATATATATATATATATATATATATATATATATTATATATATATATATATATATATATATATATATATATATATATATATATATATATATATATATATATATATATATATATATATATATACTAGCGTAATTTTTCTTTACCCAAAATTTATATGACGAGAAAAAAAATCCTTTTAGGTCTTATTTATAAGCCTAAACTCATCAAATGACTAAATTCAGTTACTAAATTTGTACAATATTTCGGTGTTCCCCACAAGAGAGCGTAATTTCTCGTTACCCAAAATTTATATGAGAAGAAGAAATGACTTTTTAGGCGTTTTTTAGAAGCCTGAACTCAAAAACCACTAAATTCAAAAACTAAATTTGTCCAGCATTTTGATGCCCCTCTCCCAAAAGTGCTCAATCTCTCATTACCCTAAAAAAGCCTTTCAGGCCATAATTTTGTTGTGCAAATCATAATTTCTCATCAAACCACTAAATCCCGTCACTAAATTTGTCCAAAATTTCGTTTTGCCCCCCCCCCCCAAAAAAAAAGAGCACAATTTTTCATTACCCAAAATTCAAATGAGGATAAAATAATAGATTTTTTAGGCGTTATATATAAGCATAAACTCATCAAATCACTAAATTCAGTTACCAACTTGTTCAAAATATTGATGTTTCTCCGAAAAGAGCGTAATCTCTCATTACCGTAAATTTTCATGAGGGGAATAATAAGGCCTTCCAGAAATTAATTTCCTTGTTCGAATCATCAAATAACTAAATTCAATTACTAAATTTGTCCGACATTTCATTGTCCCCCCTTATTTTAATTTTTTTTGCAATCCATTTGTACTATACCTTAAATATATTCAGAGTGAAAAGTTTGTATGTCTCAAAATGGGATAATGATTATTCTACTGCTTATGAACTATGTGAAGAGATTAACTCTAGTATCAAGAGAGAGAACATGATGAATTATTTTATGGAACTGATTTAAAAGATGAAACGTATATTGAACCTGTAGATGACACCCCATAAATAATGATTTTTTTAATGTCTCTATGCTGACTTCCCCTCCCGATAAACTTTTTTTGGCCCAGCAACAAACTGCCTGCTTTTATTTTAATTAATAACTTTATTTATTTTTTCAGACTCATCTTAAAAAAAAAACTTCCCCTCAAATGTCCTTCTGAACGTGATCCACAAAACTTATAAAAAATATGAAAAAAGGCTTAAATGAACGAAGGCTTAAACTGTAGATTCATCCAAACTTGATTTTAAGTTTCTAGAATTTGCGCATTGCTTAGGAACAAAGAATAATTCAACGTTTCATGAGTATCTTCAAATTGTATCTACCAGTTAAATTTAGCAGATCAGTAAAACTGATACAAAACGATTATTTTTGATGTGTATGATTTCTAAAAATTGTGTTATTTTTCTTATTAATATTGATATTTATAGCTGGTTTCTGCAAAAAGAGTTGAAGTGGTAGTGTCTAAGGTTTGTAATTTTTAGAAGTTGTAATCAGGAATCATTTTAGTCATTGGGAACCTTTAAAAGGATAACATTCTAGATGTCATATTTCATAATTTTAAGCCAGAAAATGTCAGAATTGAATGTTCAATCCGTTCGCTTGTCTAACCCCAGAAAATGAGGTCTGATATGATGTTCTGATAACTTTTTTTCTCACACATTTATGACTCCTAATGGAGTCTCTATAATGAAAATTGGAACTTGTGTATTATAGCGACCACAACCTAAAAATTCTAACTTTTTCCTGTCCATATACTCCCTAAAATATCACAACCGGTTTTGCCCAATAAGCCTTGAAAAGTTATTTCTGATGGTTTCTTTGTGTATCCAAAACTATGCACGGATATATTTAAATTCCCATGAAACCTATTAAATTTTCTGTCATTAATTCTTACACAATTGAAGCTCTAAATTTTTGAAGTAATTCATGTCTGTATCATATACACAATATTATTTTACGAAATTTCACGTTAAATACATTAGAGGTGAAGTGATGTCAACCCCGTTAGTATTTTTAGCTCTTTGATTGGCTTGGAAATAAGGTGTGTGATCTTTTATAGTATGCTACACTATTAATCCATGGCTTCAAATTTCTGTAATTTGCATTTTGGGTTTCCGAGCTAGATGATTACAAGGTTAATATTGAAATATAGAAGGCCAAAGTCAAACCCCAGCAAGTATCATCTTATTGAATAAGTATTGTTTGATATCCGCCAAAGTTAAACTCTAAGGGTTTTTAAGTAATAAACTACAAATTTAAGGGTGAAATTACAATATTACCATTTTAAAGCGATACATGTATACTGCTATGTTTGAAACTAATGGCTCTTGGTACTGTTCGCCAGTGAACAAATTCCTTAATTTCTTAATTTCAAAATATCCAATATTTTTTGTTTTCAAATAGCCTCCATTGGAATTGCGGCCCATTCCTGAGCCATCTAAGTTACCTTGTTTTACTGGGCAGTGGGAATAAGGGGGAGCTGCGCGGTATTAGGGTGGTTGGGTTATAGATTCGTTATTCCAAATAAAACATATATAGTTTTCATGTATACTTTATGCGTTTTCAAAAAGGACACAGACTGCCCTAAAATCTGACATTGAAACCAAAATTTTAAATATCCAGCAGTTCAGTTCTTTTTCGAATGGCTTCAGAGAAGATGGCATAAAATTGGTGATCAAATAGCGGGTGATATAGGCAAGCAGTGATTCAGCCTAGAATAGAACAATGCTAAAAATTATGATTCAAATTGCAATGCTGATGTTGCAATTTTAGCTTCGTATTTCTATCTAGCGACTTGAAATTATTGAATAAATAGTTTTTTTTCTTTAAAATGGCAACCTTTTACTTATTGTTCCAATTGTAAAGCATGGACAGTCAAACAAATAAAAAATATTAAGCGTCTTGAATGAGGTTCTAGCTGAGTTATTATCTGACAGTACTTGTTTTTTAATTATGCAACCCCCTTTCTTTCATTAATAACTACTAACTTTTTCATCTTCAACGTAAAGAAGGATGTTTTAAGCCTTAAAACGTGTAAGAAATATCCTATATATTAAGGGTCTCCCTCCCTGTGGTGCCAATTCACGAAAATATAAAGGCGGTATGGTTAAAAAAGGTTTTTTCAATTGTAGGGTAAGGGCAATTCTGTTCTATTTAAATATTTTCATTAAAATACCCAAAAATCTATTTTTCTCTATAAATATTCTAAGGAAAGAATTTTTCAAAATCTAGGGATGGATAGCCCAAAATCTGGAGGAAAAAGATCCCCCACCCGAAAAAAAATTGACACTAAAACTCCCCCCTTAAACTCAAAGCTTGGTAAGCTACCGATCAACAAACAACAGTATAGCCCATGGTTCGTGGTATCAATTCAGCACATCAGTGATTCAACACTGCCAACTACTACTAGACCCAAGTTTAGAAAAATCTTCGTTAAAAAAAGTATTCGCCACATTAAAAGAAATTACAGTTTTAGGTGAACCTTTTAGAAGGGATGAAAGTGAGATTTATTTAATTTAGTTTTTATTTTTGGTTTTGTTTTTGATCTTGAAGGATTTCATAAAAATGTAGAAAGGTAATTGCTGGGAAAAACGAAGTTTGTGATTATGAAGCTCTAGACGAGTGTCCCGACATAAATCTCAGCTCTGAAGCTGTGACATTAGTAGAAGGGGGGGGGGGGGTACCAGCACGATCGCTCACCCCTGCTGCCACCTACAACTTTTTTACATAGTTTAATGGGGACAGAGTCAATGACCTCTTTCTCCAAGGTCTCTTTCTCCAGGTGTGCTTTTGCCCAAGTGCCCGCTAGGGGAGAATGTTATGATCTAGGAAAGAGTATTTGTTGTTGTTATTTTGGTCAAGTGCCCGCTAGGGAAGAATGTTATGATCCAGAAAAGAGTATTTGTTGTTTTTGGCCCGCTAGGGAAGAATGTTATGATCCAGGAAAGAGTTTGTTGTTGTTGTTTTTTGGCCAAGTGCCCGCTAGGGAAGAATGTTATGATCTAGGAAAGAGTATTTGTTATTGTATGCTAGGGGAGAATGTTATGATCTAGGAAAGAGTATTTGTTGTTGTAAGCTCGAGGCAAATGTTATGATCCAGAAATAGTATTTGTTGTTGTTGTAAGCTCGAGGCAAATGTTATGAGTTTCCAGGAAACCGTTAGATCACGTGTTTCCCTCTCAGCCAATCAGAGGGCTTGCTTACATATTAGCGGCAGAGTGAATATAAGGAAAGGATTTTTGCTATAGTTTTATTAGTCTGTGAATAGAATTCAAAGGAGTGAGAAGAACAGTTTTGACATTACTCATTTGGATATATATTTGTGTTGATAGCGAGTGGAATGTTTACCCTATTAGAAGTTGATGGTAATAATACAAGAGCACCAAATATTGCGGTGGAAATTACGAAAGGATCGCGGCTTTGTCTGGAATGGGATGAAGTATATGCAAGATATGTGATATCCTTGAGCAAATTTAAAATGGAAGATCAATTATGTTTCGCCGCAAAAGTTTATATAGCACATGTGAATAGACTTCAACGTGCTTTAAGTGCATTGGTGAAACATATCGAAGACAATAAACTCTATCGCTAATTGTACATGCATAGTATTATTATTGTTGTAATTATTCAATAAAATTGTTTCGAAATCGAAATGTTCCCTTTCTTTTCTGGTTAGGACTAACGAATCTGGGTTAGTCTAGAGTCAGCAGTCAGAGTGAAAGGACTGAAAAATGAATAAATTTGAGAGAAAAAGAGAATTAGATCAAATCTAGTGTTTATGGAAAAAGATTTGATTTTGGATGATGATTTTCTCGAGTTATCTCTTCAACGCAGGATATTCTCTCAGGGAACACTTGACAATATAATGAAAACTGATTCTCCCCCATTGGACTATTGTATGAAACTTTTAAAATGTGATTCAAATGCTTATACTCAATGTATTGATATATTAATTGGAACAAAGCAGAATCATATTGTGGATAAACTTTTGAAAACATTGCCAATGGATTCAATGTAGATGGCTCCTCCTTCGAAAGAGGTAACGTCACAGAGTTACTCCTCTCCCCTTTCCTCCACATTAAATTTATCGAGCGAGGACGAACAGTTTCGTTTTAGCTGTGAGAGAGTTGACATCGGAAACCAAAATGTTCTATATATGTCCATTGTGCATGTACACTCTTGGCAGTTGGACTCAATTTGAGAATTGTACAATTATTGATGACTATAGTGAAAAGTCTAAATTATGTAATCCTTGCAAATTACATAGAGGCTATGCAGTACAAATTAAAGGATGTAATTCATGTCTTGAAGAGATTTGTGACTCTCATCCTAGAGGGCACCTGTGCTCCCATTGTCACCATGATAAATGTGATCAGTGGGAGAATACTTACCCCGCTATGATTGGAAAGAATCCTAAACGTGATTTTAGTTTATTTCTACGAGATTGGTATCGTCGTGGATTTAAATTATTCTGGGAAGAGGAATCTGGTCTACGATTCAACTGTTGGGGTAACAAGACAATCTGGTTTCTACGTCATCGCTGTGACGACACTACCTACTATGACTATAAATCAAGTGATTTTTATTTGGCAGTTACTGAATGTGATTCACCACTTGAAAACACTGTATGTGATATTGCTTCAAATAGACAGATTGAAACTCGTGAATTTTATAATATGAATGCAAATAGTATCATTGACTATACAAAGAGATATGACAAGAGTGAAGTTACATTGTACTGCAGAAAATGTGACCCTGACTTTGCAGTCAATCAAGATCAATATACAGTGAATCCAAATGATTTACCAGTATTAGTGGTTCACGACAGTTGCCTATACACCGATTAAGAAATCTAAAGTGAAGATTTAAAGACATTGTTGTATATATACATTTTATTAATGAACAAATTCACAAACATTTTTAAAGCACTTTACTCTTAGGGCACTGAAATCAATAATGTATAGGTCTGAGAGGAAATTTTCCACTAGAAAGTCGTTCAGACGTGGATTGTCACCATAAATGTTGAGAAACTGCTTGTAAGTATAGCCACGATATCGGAACACAAAATATAGTAACGCATGGAAGCCGCAGCTTTTAGTCGTTAGATCCTGCACCCTCTTTCGATTTTGAATAATAGTTTTCCCACTGCTCTCAATATAGTTGCTGATGTGGGGTGTGTAGAATGTATATGATAGGCCAAGAGGATCAAAAAATTCAATCGTTTTCATTGTTTGATAGATGCACAGCCAATGACCCGTCAGCACAGTCGATGGACTGCTATTAACAATAGTCAAGGTATTGTTCGCACTTTGAATTTTTCCAAGATAGTCTAAGGGCAGACAATAGGATTTGTACTGGGACATGTAGGGATCCATATTAAATACATTGATTATTTGACTGGTTTTCATGGCGCCAAGTCTAGTAGAACACTGCCTTTGGGAGTGATTTCCCAATAGGTTTCATATTGATTTAGTGAGATTAGTGCAATACTCTCAGCCAATGGGTCGGCAAATGTACACTCTAAACGCACAGTCCCCGTACGTACTATACTCATATCCTTTGTACCAGACAAATCCAATACAATGATACCATGTGTTTTAGAAAACATTTCTTCGGTTATACCATTTTCAAATAGTTGCGAATCATGATCTAGGGTTTGCATGGTCAACTCATACAATGTTATATAGGATTTATCAAAGGATAGATTGTAGAGTGGGATACCGTTTACTTTGCACACAAGAGATGAAAGTCCAAACATCTCGAATTTATGTGGGCATTCAGTCCACGATCCTATTGCACTGGCGCTTTTTACAAATGCCAATGCAAGTTTCGAGGGGATTTCACCATTGATAAAGGATGAATCGGTGAAGGTGCGTGAGCCCATGGCAATATGACATTGATTGGTGATTGTATGAGGAACAAGTGGTTTAATATTATTTCCATTGGCTCTCAGTTTTTCCACGGCCAAAGCAACAGAACTCATAACCTGCTGTTTGCGTACATGAAGTATTGCCGAGGTGAGGGAGAGACTTACATCGGCATTGGCAGCAAGTTCTTTTCTCAATATGAAATTGGATGGTGGAAGCGCCAATTTTATATCCACTTTAACATTAGGTGGCAGCCATTGGGGTATATTAAAAATTTCATGATATATTTTTCCAACTATATGTAATTCACTAGTTGTAGCATTTTTAAGTGCATCTGTACTATCAGTATTAGTAATATATTCATATCCATTGGAGGCGCCTCTCAATTCCTTGTATGACTTGGGTGTCATCAACATGAATTGTATATAGCTTGCATAGTTTGAGAGATTGTTGCTTGTGTTCACCACCGTGCCATTGATGTAGACACTAATTTGACGAAATAAATTATGTAATATACAATTTTCATAGGATATCCCATTGGCTCGAATTGGCATTGTATTATCGGATTTCCGGACTTTAATTTGCAAATCTATAAATGTTGAAGACATGTCCATAAAGTAGTCTTCATTGGAATAAATTTGAAAGTGGATATTATCGGAGAGGGGTTGTTGAGGATAAAATTGTTCATAGTATCCATGCTTGACACTCACATCAACATTTTCAGCATTGAATAGATTCAATGATGCGGTGATTGAAGGTTGAGAATCCTTATGTGGCAGGTAGGACATCTTAAGAGAAGAAATCTAGTTTCGATCTAACAATTTTCTTCCTGGGGCTTCTGTTTACACTACGTGTCGGCTTTTTCCTTCTTTTCTTTGACAAAAGGGATGATGTCTTTCGTTTCCGACCTGAGTAGAGACTGATGAGTGATGCATTGTTTCTTGACCTTTTTAAACCTTTACCATTTTGTTTTAATCTTTCGCCAAGGGTTCGCGCACTGGACCTAAGATTTTCCGTAGCACTTTTTTTAAAATCCTTGCCAGAGCCCCAATCGTATAGTGTAGAGGATGCAAAATCTGTCGCAGCCAGTACACGATATTTTCTAGCCAGTGGTAGTGAAGAGCGAAATAGCTTAGCAAACCAACTGCCAAGACCGTAGCCAGACATTGACGAGCGACCTTTGTAATAGTCCATTCCATTGCCCTGTTGTCTTGGGCCAAGAGCATTAATATAGAAGTCAATATCAGGACAAGTGAATACCACTTTTCTATTAGACATCTTGCTGTTGAACGATGGGACGAAAATGACATGTAATCACAGCCAACCCTTTTGAAATTGCTATGGGATCACCTAATTCAGTTCTTAGTGTTAACTGACAGAGTTCCAAATAGGAAGTGTTTACGGGAATATACTGAAGATGCTTTATATTGTAGTGGTGAATATACTCTTGATTGGTTTTTTGTTCAAGAACTCGTAGGAGGGGAACATTTGAATTACCAACCCGAGATGTTTCCACAAATGAGGCGTAGAGAAATATACAAGTGTCTGTGGAGAAGGCAGGCGGGTAGTCAGCAAAAATGAAATTAGTGTTTCCGGCACTTTTACCATTGATTATATTGAGCTTAAAGCCAAGAACATCCTTTAGGTTATCATTGAGAATAACCTTTTCGCTGGCAATAGGTGAACTAATGTAGATCTTGCCCTCCTCCTTTGAATAGTTGAAATGAAAAGCTCCTTTTTACGAGCGGAAATTCTTTTATTAATAGAACGACATAAATCACTCATACAGGTGAGTTCCTCGCAGGGTAATTCAATATATGGATATTCCATCCAATTGATTTTTTGAATTTGTTCTTGATCACCTGGTGGTGGCGGCCAATCATAGGGTCTAATTTTAATTTCATATTTACGATCATTTCTCAGGATGTCATAGGTATTTTTGAGAATACAGTCGACAAGAGCCACTTCATACTTTCCGTCGAATTTGATTGTGGGGGAGAGTTTCGTCCAAAAATCACTTGTTTTATTCAGACCATTGTAGAGAGGATCAAAAACAATGGACATAAAAGTCACATAGAAATCACTGGGCATTGTTAATATCTTCAGCACTGACCCAAGAATCAAAATCCGAGTTGTATCCTAGCCAGCGAACAAGCAACTGTTTCTTGCCCCTACGAGTACGACTCTTTAATATCTTTTCAATTTGATAAATTTCACTAGTGTTTCTAACTTTTTGCAGTTCATATTCATAAAAACCGCCAAGAATCTCATCATCTTTGGTGTCTCGTAGTCGATATGTTGTGGGTTCGGTGTCTAGGATTTTGGACACTTTAAAAAGTTCGGTGCTCCATAAATAATTCCCCTTTTCAAAAATATTGGTGGTTCTATTAATTCGAACAGTATCACCAACATTGAATTTCTTCTTCTTTTTCTTCTCATTGCCATTGGAGTATTGCTTTAGAAAAGCATCAAATTTATTTTCACTGTAATGAACATCCCAAGGGCTAGAGTTGGACAGAGATCGATGAGGTCGATGGTTGTATATCTGCATGATTTTATCTAAATCATGAATAAAAGCAGGTGTATTTTTCAGTGTACAATATCTTGAAATTAATAGACGAATCGTTCTTATTAATCGTTCAGCCAATGCAGCCTTTATCGGGCTGTGACTATGATATAGTGTTGTATGATATTTCAATAGAACCTTTTGCACATGGGGATTAACAAATTCACTGGCACGATCCGATTGAATTTTTATATATGAATCCTGTTCAAGAATACTTTCAATGGCCCGAGCAACTTCAACACCTCTCTTTGACCGTAATGGAATGGCATAGGCATAGTGACTAAAGACACTGATTGCTACCAGAATATATTTGTAGGGTGCATTGTGACACCGTTGAACTGCGTCTAAAGTTAAAAGATCCATTTGCATTATATGCAGAGGGAAAAAGGCTTTAGTTTGTCGATATTGTTTGCCACGAAGCCTATGATTCCGATGTAGTGTGTAACTCGGTTTATTTTCTAGATACTCTTTTGCATTTTCAATGTGGTGCCGGAGACAACTTTAGAAAGCGTTTTGGGAGAACTTAAACTTCCCGCTTCACCAATATTTTCATAGACACCTTTCAGAACTTCATCCATTTGAACGCAAACACGTAGTGTAATGTCCACTCCCTTTTTGTACACTGGAGGGTGAATCAATTCGTCTTCGCTTTTGACTAGCAGCCACAGGTGTTGTAAAATCAGTAGTGCTAGTATTTTCAAATATTGAATCTTCTTCTAAAAACAAAAAATTTTTTAAACACGAAAAACGGGTTTTAATTTTCTAACAAGCAGTGAACTACAAAACAATTAATTATGCACAAAAGCTCCGAATATTTCGGCCCCACATCCGGGAGCCTTTCTCAACGGAAAAAAAAAATAAATAAATAAAGCAAAAATAAAAACAACTTAAATTACATTACAATAAAACATACTAAACACATAAAGAGAACAAAAAGCAAAAACGAAAGAAAAATATAAATAAATAAGAACAAAACTCACATATTAATTAAACACTTCCATGCACTGAATGTCTTTCAACTGGCCTCCTCTCAGTATATAAATGGAAATATATTAAATAAACTCTTCCATGTACTGAATGTCTATATTGATTCTACTCGCCTCCTCCCAGTATATAAATTGAAATCTATCAAAAATGAAGAATATATTTATACTTAGACCAAAACAATAAAAGGTCAACTAACCCCCCGGTCCATAACCCTTAATTAAATTTCACAAGTTCATCAACCATTTTATGAATTATAAATTGAATGGATTCGTTTTGTTGCAAGCTTAGCTGCAGTTCGTTTACTTTTCTCATCATTTAACCCATTCTGACCTTTGTTCGCAAGGTCATCTTTCGTTTCAGAAATATTATTAAAATCAGTATTGGTTGAATATCTTGCCTGCATTTTAATTAAACTATTATAAATTGAATTGATCCCAAATTCCCCTTCATCTCTATTGATACTAGTACCCCCATATATTATCTTTTTTATTTCTATAATTTCCCTGAAGCTTTGTAAAAGTCCTACAGACGTATCTACTATTTTTGTTTGATCAAATAAAATACTGTGATGAGGAAAATTATAAAGATGTTCTGCAACCGCTGACTCAAACGTTTCTGGTGTTTTGTTTTGTTTTAGAGCGTAATCTATTGCATTCTTGTGTTGTTCTAGCCTATTTTCTAAAGTTTGTTGCGTTCTACCCACATAAAATTTTCCACAAGAACATGGAATTTTGTATACTCCCTTTTGCAAATTTCTCGGTATCTTGTCTTTCCCTTTATTTAACAACGAGCTTATATTATGTCCTGATTTAAATGCTGTATTTATATTATGTTTTTTTAATTCTCTTCTTAATTTTTGTGATAAAATTGGTACAAAAGGCAAAGTTATGTAATTTGTTTCTTGATTTGACCCATCTTCTTCTAATATTTTTGGCTCCGTCAACTTTTTTTTCCTCTTTTCAATTATTTGAGAAATCATTTTTTCCGGATAGCCATTACCTATTAGAATATCCTTAATAAAAATTAGTTCATTTCTTATGTATCCTGGTGATGCTAATTTTAATACCCTATCCACTAAAGAAATAACCACACCCCTTTTTACTTGGATCGGGTGATTTGATGTGAAAGACAAATAACGGTTGTTACTAGTCGGTTTACGGTAAATTGAAAATGCTAGTTCATTATTATTTCTATGGATCAAAATATCTAGAAACGGTAACTTATTCTCTGTTTCCTTTTCAATTGTAAAAATTAACTCTCCTCCCAAATTATTTAAATGTTCCAAGAAACCTTCAATTTCTGATTCCCCGTAATTCCAAATAATTAAAATATCATCCATATATCTGCCCCAAAATTTAGGTTTTAAAAAATATGTTTCTATAGCTAAATTTTCAACATACTCTACATAAATGTTTGCTAACAACGGACTTAAAGGCCCTCCCATTGCTAAACCCCTAATTTGATGGTAAAAATTATCTCTAAACTTGAAATAGTTAGTATATCTGCTAGTTATTTTGACTAAATTTAATATAGTTTCCAGTTCAATTCCCGAAGGTAATTCTTCTATCTCATTTTTTCGTTCCTCAAGTTTTTTTGATAAAATACTAAACGATTTATCAAAAGGAATATACGTATACATGGATTTTATATCGAAACTGAACAATCTAGATTCTTCTGATATTTCTACACTTATAAGTTTGTCTTTTAAAAATTTCGAGTTTTTTATATACGAATTTTGGAGATATAATAATGGTTTAAGTGTCATTGCTGCCCATTTCTCGATTTTTACCGTTGGTGAATTGGTTGTTGAAACAATAGGTCTTAAGGGGATGCCTGTTTTATGTATTTTTGGCAAACCATATATTCTAGGGCTAACTGATCCCCTTGGAAAGAACTTGTGATACATCTGGGGTGTGATACTTCCATTTGTTTTAAGGTCTTCTAAATCTTTTCTTAATCTTTTAGCATACAAATCAGTTGGGTCCGAGTTAAGTTTTTTATATGTTGAAGTATCACTTAGAATTGTTTCTATTTTACTGTCATAATCATCTTTTTCTAGTATTACTACTGTATTGCTCTTATCCGCTTTCGTTATTATTAGAGAATCATCTTTTTTTAAATCTTTTAAAATTTTAATATCTTTGTTCTAACTTTTTCTTGATAACTACCAAAATCTGTTAAAATATTCACTACCCTTAGTCTTAATTCATCTACATTATTTATATCTTTTGGAAACTTATGAATCCCTGTTTCAATCTTTGAAATAATTTCCTCTATCGGTACATTTTTAGGATTCAGTCCAAATTTTATACCTCTTTCAAGGATTTCCTTTTGTTCTTTGGTTTGTCCGCTGTTTGTCCGGTGTTTTGTCCGCTCGGATCGGTTGATAAGACGCGGTCCCCATGAAAAACATACCCTCCCCTCATTGACCGCTCTACAAAAAGGTGTTGATCTACATCTGTGATTAGGCCTATTTCCTCCCTACTAATTTTTAAAATCAAATCCATCACTAAATGGGGTGTGGAAAAATAATAGCCTATATCTAACCCGAACTCTGAATAGATTTGGTCTGTGTTCTTACAGACTATATCCAACAGAGTTAAAACGTCACTGGCCAGGTACAGTCTACAATAATCCCACCCATTTTTACAATTTCCCTTAGCCCACACCTTCTTGGCAAACTCATACTCCTCGGCTGTGCATTCACTGTTGGTCAGTGAATTGTAAAAAGCTTCAATTGGAGGTAGTTTCACCTCTTTTAAGCGAGCGCCAGAACAGTAATAATCATATGCATATACGCCTTTGCAGGTTAATAGGTCATACATTTCACTGTCTGGAAAGTGCTGTTTAAGCAAGGGAAAGCTATCAAAATTGTCGCTTTTCTGCACTGGAATCAATTGACTCAATGCCTTGGGAAAAAACTAAAGGAATCTAAAAACCTGATTTTATTCCAGCACGTATGCCCATTATCCACTACCTGCCATTTCAGTTCGAGAAGCAACAACTTCTCGGCCGATTTGGGAATAATGTTATAGGTAAATAAATTATTTACCCATGGACTGTCTACTCCCCCTCCCTCCCTGTGCATACGTGCCAGTGCCGGTAAAATAAATTTTAAGTCATTATTTGAATTGTGAATAAAAACAGGGATAAAAAACTGTTGGCTAACATTTAAGTTACACGATTGATGCGCTACCCCCCTAAAATTACTACCCCCAGATGATATTTCCTACCAGAAATGATCATGGTCTCTGAATTTCCCCCTCCATCCTCTTTTCCCTTTAGTCCCCTTATCCCCCTCTACAAATTCCCCCTTACAAACCCAGCATATTTTTTTATTTTTAATCGCGAGAAGATCCTCTGCAGACAGCACCATAGGATAATGCGTATTTCTCAAACGAGAAATAGCGCCATTAGCCGTGCTAATTAGTTTAGTCAGTGCCTTGACCATGCACTCGTTCTCATCCAATGTCTCAACTATTTTTAACAACCGCATGGTGTTAGAACTGTCTCTTTGCACATGAGCATAGGACACTGCAATAGCTTGGTGTTCTTTGATTCGGTTTGGATATTGGGGATCGTTCACCTCCACCAGCTTAGCTTCACAGTCTAAAGACATTTTGTTGCACTGGAGGAGGGTTTTTTGGAAATTTTTGAAACGTAGAATGGACCTATCCCCTGAAACCGTATCCACTATCTGGTAGCCATGCCGTTTACAATGCTTCATATGATCCCGTAGTTTTATATCACTACGGAATTGTGACAGGCATGTCGGGCAGTGGAAACGTACCCCTAGATCCCTACCACCCCCCAGAACTCTACTAATGTCGGTAATAGGATTAAAATGGCCAATTGCATTCGGTTCACTAGGTGGTGTGCATAACAACCAAACCCAGTGTCTGACCAAATGAATTGACGGGCCCCTTACAGGGAAGACCACCCCCTTCTTTTTAGAACGAACCCCATCTTCAAATTCAGTTTCATACTGAACCACAGTAACGCCGATATTTAAATGGGCATTAGCCCTTTCAAAAATATCAATAGATTGTAGCGTTACTGGGTATTTTCCTTCTAAACTGGAGAAATCTACAATTGGGAAATTGGACCCGTCCTTCCCATGTACAGCCCAGTGATCTAAATTCGTCTTTGTAGCGTCACGTGCTAGAGGCTCGAATGCTGATGCGAGGAAAGCATACTTGAAACATTTTTGATCTGTTTCAAAACAGATCTTCTGGACACCTTGACAACCTACTAGATCTGGATTATAATTCAAAACTGTATCCCTTTCATATCCTGCCCTCCCTCTTAAAATAAAATCTTTCTTAAATTTACAAATATTTACACATGAATTTTCAATAAATAAAACTACAGACCCGCTCCTGTTTTCGTTATAGTTCTCAAGATGCGCTACAATTTGTCCTACCCACTCGGAAAAAACACCCTCAAAATTTTCTAAATTTGGATAAATTACGCGCATCTCGGAATGTATATAGTGATAATAAACTTCACTTTTCCCCTCATTTAAATAAAAAACCTTTAAAACAATAGAAACCTTAATTGAATCCCTACCTCCCCACAACTGAATTTGGTTCTCCAGTAGTGCACGAATTTTATCTACATATTCATGCACAATTTCTACGGGATCAAACACAAAATTTCCCCCCATAAGTGAATTAAATGGATCCCCAAAGGTCGCAGTGAAAACAACTATATTATTTAATATTGAATTTAACAATTGAAAATTGGGAAATGTTGTACCCCCTCTTGTATATTACCCTCTCCCCCAAGTTGTTCAACAATATTTGGACTATGTTCCACTTCAGTTGTTTGAAGTGGAAGTAGGTAATCAGTGGGGGATAGAGGAGGGTTCCCATTTAATTTGTTTGTAAAATCCTCTAAACTTTGTATGGTATTTGGACTTAGCAAAGGCAAGTCCTTCTCTGAACTAGAAACATTACCTTGCTCAACTGTGCTAGGCTCTACATTGAAATAATTACATAGAAACTCATCAATATTAAAAGGTATTTCATCAGAGTTAACAATACCATGCCAGTCATTATCGTTGATAGCTGATGTTTCATTGTCCTGAATGTCATGAAACTCCATTGCCCCTTCAATGAGTTCTTCCTCTTCTTCACCTGATGACGATGGCGAATAAGGGACCAATGCTCCAACCTATAAATGAAAAATAGCTTATTTTCAAAGTTTTCAAATCATCCCTACTGTTTTTAAAATTTGGATTATTATTTAAAGTCAACGCTTAGTAGTAGCATTTGGTTAATTCAACTGAAAGCAGTCAATTTCCAACTTAATATATTTACAATCTAAAACATCGCTTTACATAGAAGGCGGCAATTTGATTTTGTTTAAAAAAGAGATAATCAAATATTTAAACTACTAAAATGAAATTAATTACGTGCAGGTTTTTTTTTTTTTTTTTTTCGCGGCGCTTTTCGGGCCCGCAGCGCATCCCGCGACGCTTCTCGGACCCGCGGCGCATCCTTCAGTGCTTCCCCGGCGCTTCCAGACCGGCTCCCAGCCCCCATTACATAATTCCTGTCAAAAGTTGAAATATTCGCTATTTATCTCTAATTCCATACAGATTCAGTGAACTCGTGAGTTTAATTATTGTAACCTGTCGCGCGCGAGTTTTCCGATTTCCGAGACTGAACTTCAACAGGCAGGAAAATACAACAATTAAATGTCGGGAACCGTTAACTTGGTTTCCCCTCGCTAGAATCTTTGCACGATAGAAAGCTATTTAGAAATATTCAGTGCAAATTACGAGATCCATATGTGCAATAGATAAATGGAATAATCTCTCTCTTAAAACTATGTGAAAAAAATACCATTCACAGAGTTTCAAAGGTATCTAAAAATATTGGCTTATGAGATAGTGAAGAGATAGGGGGAATGCAGAGAAAATAGCAAAGATTTGAAAAAAGAGCAGTTTGACAAGCAAAAAAAAATTACATTTAGATATCTCTGAGGGAGGGCAGAGAAAATAATGGTTGAGGGGGGGGGGTTAATATCTCAGAGATACACTTTTACACAATGTTGAAAAATAGTGAAAAGAAAGGACTAAAAAACATTGGAAGAAATAGATATGTATTTCTATAAGATAGTTTGAGGAAAAAATGCTCACATTTGAAAATCCTGGCTGCACTTGGGTGCCCGAAGGTCCAGGTAACGTGTGTTCGATGGCGGACGGGGCGACGTTAATTTCTTGTGCAGCTGAGCCAGCAATGTCATATGGCTGTGCAGCCTGGACAGCTCCTGAGACCCTTGAAAAAGCATGATGAGAGACAACCTCATGATCTTGCGTAGGTGGGGCTTCGGCATTGTAGTTATCCACCCACTCTCTCTTTCACTTTCTGACAGGCTGCATTGGGGCTGACTCACCCTCTCTTGCTCTCTTTACAGCTGGAGGGGCCGAAATACATTCTTCATAATTTGCCTTAAAGAAGAGAAAAAAGTTAGCATTGAAATAATTTCCCCCTTTTTTACGGAAGGAGAATTAGTACCCCCTTCTACAGAATTTATTGTCAGACATAATTTGTCTAGAAAAGCATTTATCTCAAAGAAGCCCCCTCCTCCACCCCTTTTTCAGCAAAGCAAAAATTAAAAATTTCGTGAGAAATATATTAGGCTTAGAAATCAAACGTTTTTATTAGACAGTCAGTAGTCTATAACCTTAGGATATAAATTAATGTTTCTATTTTTACCATTTAGAAAAATATTAAATGTTCCAGTCTATAGGCTTTAAATTAGATAAAAAAAGATCGTTAAGCCAGCGGCCTATAGGCCTAAATTTTGGTTAAAATGCTATTCAATTTACACATAATATAAGCTTCCTGCAACTCCTAAAGACTTTTCTTTCTAGCCTTGCATATCAGCCTTGCATAGTTTGTTTTCATTTTACAATGATGGCGATAGAATTGAGGCATTGCCCCCTCCCTCTCCCTTTTACATAATTCACTTACAATAAAGCTGTTAGAAGCGAGGCATTGCCCCCCCCCCTCTCCCCCTTTTACATAATGTCCTAAATATATTGTTAGACCTTAATTTGAAAATAATCCGTTTCACTTCTCCAAAATATAGCATTGGGTCTGCGCCTAATTATTGCAATTGCATCAAAGTGTTTTAATTTTGACGGTGAAACAGTTCCTTTGACTTTGGCCGCCGCGTTCGTAAACACAGAGGGAAAAGGGTGACAGCTAATTTTAACCTCGCGTAGAACCTTGTGTCAAACCAGAGCGGCATTTTCTTTAAAAATTGACAGAAGTCAGTAGACACTTTAAATCACATTAGAAAAAGGCTACAATTTAACGAAAAGAAAATTTTTTCTATTTGCGAGAATTTTGGTTGTAAAACAATGGGGGAGGGGGTTAGGTTTTGAGGGTAAAAAAATTATATTTTATGTTTTCTATCGAGTATAAAGATTGTATAGTGATGTTTGTATTGTATGGGGGGATTTACGTGAATATACTGGAGGGTGACCAAGGAAAATAATTTTATTTGAAAATAAGAAATGAAAATGTACTTACATGGTAAATTGAAGTTGCCAAGGCTTCTAATTCATCAATATTATCCATTCTAGTTGTTTGCACTGTGTCAAAATACTTTCTGATAATTTAATCACGTTGCATGCCCGTTATATACGAAATCTCAAGGTCGAATTGTTATGTAAGCAAGCCCTCTGATTGGCTGAGAAGGAAACACGTGATCTAACGCTTTCCTGGAAACTCATAACATTTGCCTCGAGCATACAATAACAACAAATACTATTTCTGGATCATAACATTTGCCTCGAGCTTACAACAACAAATACTCTTTCCTAGATCATAACATTCTCCCCTAGCATACAACAACAAATACTCTTTCCTAGATCATAACATTCTTCCCTAGCGGGCACTTGGCCAAAAAACAACAAATACTCTTTCCTGGATCATAAAATTCTTCCCTAGCAGACCAAAAACAACAAATACTCTTTCCTGGATCATAACATTCTTCCCTAGCGGGCACTTGGCCAAAACAACAACAACAAATACTCTTTCCTAGATCATAACATTCTTCCCTAGCGGGCCAAAAACACACCTGGAGCTAGAGACCTTGGAGAAAGAGGTCATTGACTCTTTCCCCATTAAAATATGTAAAAAAGTTATAGGTGGCAGCAGGGGTGAGTGATCGCGCTGGTACCCCCCCCCCCCGTCTGCTGACATTCAAGCTGAAAGTTGATGCGAAATATTGCAAGAAGACCCTGTTGTAATAACTGTCAGTTAAGATTACGAGAAAAACACATTAACAAAACATATATGAAAAAAACGTTATAGAGGTTCTTAACATATATGCTTAAAAAATTGACTTATCTAAAAGCTGAGACAGATTGTGCAGAATTCTCCCACATACATTGCATCGTAACTGTAATTTTTAATACGCATAAAACACCTGCCTCACCTCTTTGACTAAAATAGAATGCAGACTTTAATATGTATAACAAAGGTTGATAGAAATAATGCTTAGATTATAAGTTTTGTAAAATGTGACCGAAAAACAAATCTTATCATTATAAAAAAAAACATTTGTCATGGGTCAGTGAGCAATACTGAGGGTTTCTAACGCAAACATCATATTTGTAAATATCATTGTTCAGTTGTCATTTAAAAAATAATATTGACGTAATAGATTAAAAGATATTCAATATTTGATATTAAAATATAACGCATTCGTTGAGCTTAAAAAAAATAATAATGACTTTCTTATGGAGTGGATTTTTTTGAAGTCGCCTAATTGTTTTCATGAAATATACAAAATTATACTAAAATGAGATATCCCAGAAAGCAACAGTACTGCAGTGGCGTAAAAAATACTGGAGGGGAGAAATTTAGAGTTTATCTTCCCAGTTCAAATGAAAATGTAAGTGGAAATGAAAAATGAGCCGTAAACTACCATAAAGTCAAAGGTGTACTAAAGAAAACTGATCGGTTTGTGTGGATGTTTTAATCATGTAGGTATATTTTAGTTTTGAGACGATTTTCAAAGATGCTAAATTTTAGTTACGGGGGGATCAAGCTGAGGTAGTGGGGGATAGGTACCCCCTGCCCTATTGCAAATTACGCCCCTGGTGTACTATATAGAAAGTTTTTGTATTGCAAGAGCTTTTTTTCTTAAAGGATCTGTTGTTCTTTTTGAGAATCGTATCTCGTGAAAGCTGTTTTGTTATTTAGAAATATTTCATTTTACTGACTTAAATGGATTCAGGATATGTTGGTTTACTTCTAAAATTGCAGGAATGTTACAAATTTTCTAAAATAATCAGACTTGACTTCCTTGTACTGCAAAGATATGTTTAGATTGTTGACATACACTTGATGTAGAGACCCCTGCCTCATTTGGCAGGCAGATTCAAAATTTACAAATGTGAAGATGATATGCTTTTGTTTGATTAAGAATATTCACGAAGAAAAGTCCTCGTTGTTTTCATAGCAAAGGTGATTTGAAACTTAATCCTTATTGCTTATATGTTTGTTACTGCAGAGTTTAGTTTAGTAAGTTTCCGCGTTTCCACTTCCAGAATTCAACGTAACAAATAAATCCGCATTTCTGTGTATATATTTTTTTATTAAATAATAATCGAAAATCCCAAATATTGCATGGTCTACACTTCTTTATTCTATATATATATATATATAATATATATATAATATATATATATATATATATATATATATATATATATATATATATATATATATATATATATATATATATATATATATATATATATATATATATATATATATATATATATATATATATATATATATATATACTATATATATATATATATATATATATATATTTGACGAGCACAAG
>CM051269.1:58380929-58520929 GCA_027921565.1 Artemia sinica | reverse complement strand
CTAAATAAGCCTATAAATGTAGTTTCTGAAGGTTTCTTTATGCATTCACAACCATGCACAGATATATTTAAAATCCCATGGCACCTATTCAATTTTCTGTCATGAATTCTTACACAATCGAAGCTCAAAAGACTTGACCTAATTCCTGTCTGTTTCATTTACACAATATCCTTGGACGAAAATTCACGTTAAATCATTAGCCCTCCAATTTGATCAAACGCCCTGCATAAAAACGTTTATTGAAACTTTTTCAGTAAACGTTCACAAGTGAAAACGAAGGTTGAGAACGAAATGTACAAACTCATTTTAAACTCACTTTTCAGTAAAATGTTCGAAAGCGTACGAAACAGAAGTCGCTAGGATATTGTGACCAATACGCGGTCGAATTATTGTGGATCCAAACATCACATCGTTCACATTCATGCACTTTGATATGGTGCTCCTACATCGCAAGAAATGAAACTTAATTTTAGATAAAAATATTGCAAGCGGGAGTTCAATAACGTAAATATAAAAAAATTCATGTTGTAATTTTATTATAATGTATGCAGGGTAAAATAGCCGATTGAGAGACAAGTTCAAGGATTTTTTGGAGATACTGATTCAAACTTGTTAAAACTTGAAACTAAAAATTTGTTGAATGATTTGGAGAATGGAGAGTACATTAACTCGCGAATGGACTATACCGACTGGAATGAATCCCACTAGCTAGCGAAACGCAAGGCACCAAATCAATTTTTAATGCTAAAATCTGAAACGGGAAGTGATCTGATATCCAGTGGTATGTTTTCTGGGCCAAAAGTATACTGTGTGGAAACGCACAACAAGGATATCAATTATATTTGCAAGTGGGATGAATACACACTTTGTAAAAGAAATTAATATGAGTGTTTATAGAAACTGTGTGGAATAAAGTTTAGTTCCAAAAGCAAAAGTCATAGTGATTTGCTCTTTACAATTTAAAAACCACATAGTTTAAGTTGAGAAATACGCCATATCAACCATTTCAGCTAAAGTTTATGTGCTTGAGGTTTTTGTGAAGGCAATACCACACGGTCAATATTTAATTTCAGACTGAGTTGAATTTGTAACAACTCAATTAGGAAAAAAGTTTATTTACTTGAGGTTTTTGTGAAGTAATACCACATGGTCACTATTTAATTTCAGACCGAGTTGAATGTGCAACAACTCAGTTAGGAAAAATTAACTTAAATTCTTATACTAGAAGGTGGGTGGTGGATGGGTGTTTTTACGGATTTATTTGTTTTTTTTATCAAAATTAATAAATTTTCAATATAGGCAAGACAGAGGTATTTCCTCATAATTTAATTTTCAATAGTGCTTATGCTTAGTTAGTTTTTTATAACGTTCCTGGCATAGCCATGGCCCACCGCAGTGGGCCCCAACGCGTCCTGGTCGCTGTAGTGACCACCTCAGCCTTTGGTTGCCACAGCGGCCGACCCCAGTGGGGGAATCCTTATGAGTTGTAATTTATGTAAATAAAAAATTATCTTAGTTTAAGTATATTGTTTTCATAAAAAAAATTCCTAGTGCCTATTTAAAATAAATGTTGTATTTTTGTTATAAATAAATAAACAAAAAAGTGAATTTATTTAATATAAAGTGCTTTTTTCCAAGTGCCTATTTAAAATAAATGTTGTTTATGTTTTTGTTCTAAATAAATAAATAAAAAATCTTATGTCTATTTTTTTGTTTAAAGTGCTTTTTTCTAATTGCATTATTTGTAAAGTGCTGCTTTTAAGATAAAAAATAAAAGAAAATATAATTCTCTATTGGTTTTGTTCTTATTATTATTCTTGAACTGATCAGTAATAGGGAATTTATTTAGTCAATAGACATCTTTAGTTTAAAGTTAGTTGTAGGTTTGCTATTGAAGAGAGCAGTGATATTTATCAATTTAAGACACTATTCAGATCGTTTCTGTGTGGTCCATTAATGTCAGGCAAAACGATACTCTTAACTAGAATAATTAAAAATTGTGATAAAATGTTTATGGAAAAGCCGAAAAAATTATACTGTTACTACAGTATTTAGCAAGAGTCTTACGATAAAATGAAAGCTATTGCTACATTGGTGCAGATACAATTCATACAGGGACTTGATGTTTTCGACATTATTGAACCAAACTCTTGGCTGATTATTCATTATTTAACTGAATCAATTGAAAAATGATCCCAGGAAGTACTACAATTGTTTACTGTTCTCTCACATGATGAAAAGACTTCCGTTACTCTAGTTCTACATAATCTTTTCATCAGAGCAAATGTATGCGAACGGTTGTTTTGAACTGCACCTACTATATCATCTACTGAGCTGTTTGTTATTCTAGCTCACTAATAACTCTCAATAAACAAGTACATCCTGGCACTCTAAAATTTCTATTAATAGCGTAAAACCAGGACAATAATAAACCCTACGGCTAAATTATATTGGATCTTAATCAAAATGCACCCGAGGATTTACGTGTAGTAACAAATATTTTTGACAATGAAATCACAGTATATCTTCCAGTGAACTGTAAAAAGGGCTATTATTTTCCATCATGACACTGTAGAAATTAAAAAAAAAATAGACATTTATTTTCTGTTTTAAGCACCTCAAAACCTCCACTTAGGAAACGCATAATCAAACTTATTATTGACAACGATTTCATTAATCTAATATCTGAACTTTGTATAAATTTAACCGTTGGCATTGTTCAGCTACCAGAAGTAGTTAAGAAACAGGCAAAGCAATATCGTTCCATTGCACTTGAATTGGGAAAGGTCTTCTTTAGGTGAGTGATAGCTTTTTTATACTTTTACTGCCAATAATTGCAGGACTTGTAAACATTTTTTTCTACATGGCTAAACCCTACAAATTAACTCCAATAGAACTTGCTCTTTCACCAGTGGAACATGTTGAGAACAATCTGAGTAAATTCATTGACAATGAGAATATTGAGGACGATAAAAAGTGCTTTTACTTCAAGATACACTTCGCCGAATGGGAAAAATATAAGCTCTATCGGCAGAGACCAGTCAATATAAATTTCATTAATCACAAAAAAGTATCTCTCATCAAAACTCTTCTGCTACTGGAAGAAAACTAAAGAACGAAGGATTAGATTCAATAATGTAGACCGTCGGCCATCTAATGCCAGACTATTATTGTGAACAAACTAAACGACTCATAACATATCTCATGGAAAGTCGTCAAGATCAAATTGAATTTGATAGCAATAGGAAACGAATTATATTCACAGGAAGAGTTATAATCTACTTATCATTTGACAGTTATCTATTCTATTTTCTAAATACATTAAACTTCCCCAAAAGTCTTTTTAGCAATAGTAAAATTCGAAAAAAATTAAATGAACATAGTCCATAGTCATCAACAAAAATAATACTGGAAATGAAGAAGAAGAAGAAGAAGATTTAAAATAAATCTTGGGAAACATTGATTTAACCTGCATTGGCTTATAAAAAAAGGAAAAAAATTTAAAAGGACACCTCTTCTTCAGGCGGGTGGTATCTTTTTTAAACTTTTGCTGCCAATAATTCCAGGACTTGTAAACAGCTTTTTCTGCATAGCTAAACCCCACTCATTGATTCCAATAGAACTCACTCTTTCACAAGAGGAATACTTTGAGAACAATCTGAGTAAAATCATTTACAATGAGAATATTGACGATGATAAAAATTGCTTTTACTTCAAGATGTACTTCGCCGAGTGAAAAAAATATAAGCTCTATCGTGGGAGACGACTCAATGTTAGTGTCATTGATCACAAAAAAGAAACATATCATCAGATTTCTTTGCTGCTGGAATACAGCTAAAGAAGGAGGTATTGGACTCAAAAGTGTCGACCCTTAGCAATCTAATACCACACTCTTATTGTGAACAAACTAAACGACTCATAACCTATCTCATGGAATGTCGTCAAGATTATATTCAATTTAATAACAATGGAAAACGAATTATAATTCATAGGAAGAGTTCTAATTTACTTATCATTTGACAGTTATCTATACAACTTTCTATACACATTAAACTTCCCTGGAAATATTATTAGCAATAGTCAAATGTGAAAAATATTAAATGAACATAGTCCATCGCCATCAACACTAATAAAATTGAAAATGAAGAAGAATAAGAAGATTTGAAATCAATCTTGAAAAACAATAAAAAACCTAGTGGAAATATTTATTTGACAATGAGGAGCATCCCACTGATAGCTGAAAAAAGCAAAGACGTATTGATATCAACTCCACGTCACCATCATCAACCACTAGCATACACAAAAGTAGTGAACATTACACTACCTGTTTACATTTAAAATGGTTGAAGTTCTGCAATCTGTTTATGAAAATATTAGTGAAATCGGAAGTTTAAATTCTCCAACCACTCTTTAAAAAGTCGCTGGTGTTTATACTAAAAGTGTTCAGGACTATCTACAAAATGAATCAAGTCAGACTCTGCATAGAAATCCTAGGCTTTGTGCTAATCTTTATCGAAATACAAAAGTTTTTTTTCCCACTGTATATAATACAAGCAGATCTCTAAAGTCTAGATGAGATTCAAAGGCGACACAATACTCCATACAAGTACATTCTACTTGCAATTAGTTTTTTCAGTCGCTATGCATAAGCCACTCCATTGCGAAAAAAGAGAGGTGTTGAAGTTGCTCAGACTATAAAAAATATTCTTAAACAAGATTCGTATTAAAAAGTCAAAAGGATCGGGCTAGTAAATTTGTTTATCCACAGGTAGAAACAATTCTAATGAAATATAATTTAATGCTCTATCATAGTCATAGTCCTAAAAAGTCTGCATTGGCCGAATGATTGATAAGAACCATTTGACTGTTAATTTCAAGGAAAATCATAGGAAACATAGGAAAATACATTTGCTCTTATTCTTGATTTATATAAACTAATGTTGATTTTCAATCAACAACCCCATCGATTATTGTCCAACTCACCCCTAACGGAAGTTCATCATTCTGATCTACATACATTTTATACTTTTCTTAAACAATATTCCTATGAAAAGATTGTGATAGAAAAATTTAATGTTGGTGATATTGTTCGAATTAATAGAACAACTGATGTTTTTGAAAAAGGGAATTACTAATGGTCCACTGAAATGTTTAACTGTGGCAAAATTCCTAGAAATCAAACCCATCACTTATCGTCTACGAGACACCAAAGATGATGAGATTCTCGGCAGTTTTTATGACTATGAACTCCAAAAATTTAGAAAGAGTGGTGAATTTTTTCAAATTGAAAAGATACTAACGAGCTGTACTCAAAAGGGCAAGAAACAATTACTTGTTCAGTGGCTAGGATTCAACTCTGATTTTGATTCTTGGATCTGTGTTGAAGACATTAACAATGCCCAATGATTTTCATGTAAAATTTATTTCCAACCTTTCTGACCCTCTCTACTGTGATTTGAATAAAACAAGTGATTTTTGAATGAAACTCTCTACTGCAATCAATTTCGATGTTGCGTATGAAGTGAATCTTGTCGATTGTCTTCTCAAAATACCTAGGATATCCTGAGAAAAGGTCATATTTAGAGAAAACTTTCAGTTAACTCTAAAAAAAAATTAGGCGATCCTCTAGCAATATCAAAAGATTTGGTTTTTATTATATGTCATTTTTGGCCCATCGTCACTTCCTAAGATGAACAATGGAAGAATTCCATGTGTCTGTCCTGATAGTGACTGCTTTATTGGTGCATTGCGTCCTCGTCGAATAGGTCATAAATTGAACTGTTACAAGGGGCCTACTACAATGTCTTGCTACGGTCCTGGTCTTTGGTTTGCTAGGCTATTTCGTTCTGCAATACCCCTTGCCGGGAAATATCTTGTACCTGTTGTATCAAACTTTTCTGCATCAACACTACAGGACCGGGGATCGGGTAAAAATTTCAACGAGAGTGTTAAAGGAACTATTTGATCTTTTGCAAGAGCTGCTGGTGAGCAATTGAAATCTCACCAAAATGGAGAGGGGTTAAAACGGGTGCGTGGTCATCATTCACTCATCAGTATTCACCCAGGTGGGAAGCGAAGGAAATCAACAACGAAATTAAAGAATAAAAGCAAGAAAGATTGTTAGATCAAACAAAGATTTCTTCCCTTAAGATTACATATCTCCCCCACAAAGAGTCGCATCCATCAATCAGCTCCTCATTGAATCTATTCAATGCTGAACTCCCGACAATACAACTCCCGATGGGCTGTCCTATGGAAACTGTATCTCACATAATTTGTTCAAACAAATTACTCTAAACATCAATAAAAGCACTCCTATATAGCCTAGTATCTTGTATTGATCCTGCCAGTCTTCGGTTTAAAATAACATAATCAATAAAATCTGCTGTCTTACCATCACGTGAATACCATGTTAACTTATGAACCATTTTATGACCAAACACCGTATTGGTTATAACTACATTGTTATACCAACAAAATTGCAAAATTATTTTTCTGTCTGTTTTCTTTCCCTATACCAAATTTACCTAGGCTAAGGGACCATCTATACCTAGTTCTACCAACCTGGTTGCTGAAATCTCCCAGTAAAAACATCATATTTCTACCGTAGAACCTGTCTATTTTTCCTGTAACTGTAAGTAAAATTTATTTGAGTCACTGGTATCTCCTTCAGTCAGTTCTACTGGGGCGTATACTGCTATAACTGATACTCTGAACTTTTTAGTCATAAAATGAGCAATTATTATTCTATCATTAATACCTTCCCAGCCTAAACAAGACTTAGCAACTCCTTATTTATCATGAGCCCTACTCCCTGTCTATGTACCTAATCCTTCTTACTTAAGCACTAGCAATAATTTATCAAACTATGCAAGCTACATACAACTTATGATTTTGAAACCAAAGGCGTATAAAAGAGTTGAGAGGACAGGCAATGGGCTATGAATATATATCAGCTGTTGATACTGACGGTAAATTAACTGCTGCAGTGGCCCAGGAGTATCTTCTAGTTGGAAAATTAAATCATGAGATATTCAATATATTCCAATGGTTACCCCTAATGTCAAGATTGACAAAAAGTTACCAGTAACTCCATCGAATTTTGTTTTGAGAAAAATACTTGCTGCAGCACCTGACACATATGTCATTATAACTTCAGCAGTTCTTCTTTTTCAAGAACAACAAGTTATGAGCTCTGCCGCATTGGCAGTGGAAAAGCTAAGAGCCAATGGTAACAATACTAAACTTCTTATTCCCCATACAATCGCCAATCATTGTCACATTTCCACTGGCTCTCACGTTTACACCGATTCATCATTTATCAATTAAGAAATCCCATCAAACGCCGCTTTTGCCTTTGTGAAAAGTGCCAGTGCCGTTGGATCCTAGACCATATCCCCCAACAATTTTAATTTTTTGGGTCTACCCAGCCTTGTTTGCAAAGTGAATGGAATTCCACTTTACGCTCTATCATTTGATAAAAAATTCTAGAAATATCTCTATGAGTTGACCATGCGATCTCTAGTACATGATTCACCACTATTTGAAAATGGAATAATCGACTCAATATTCTCAAAAAACCATGGTGTAATTGTTTTGGTTTCACTGGCACTCAAGATATGAGCATAGCACGAATAGGGAATGTAAGTTTAAAGTTCAGATTCGACAATGCGTTGACAGAGAGTATCATACTAATTTCACTGTCTCAATTTGAAACCTATTGGTAAATCACACCCGACAGCAGTGTTCTACTAGATCTTGCACCGTGACCACAAACCAAATCATCAGGGTATATAATTAGGATTTATACACGTCCTATTATAAGTCCTATCAGATACTCTTGGACTTCAATAAAAAATTTCAAGTGTTAACAATACCCTAATCATTGTTAATTGCTGTCCATCGAGTTTGAAGACAGGTCTGTGCCAGCTATGCATCTTTCAAACACCCAAGAATATAGAACTTTTTGATCCCCTTGCCACATCATATAAAGTCTATACTCCACATATCAACAACTTTATTGAGAGCAGTGGTAAAACTATGATTCAAAATCAGAGGAGAGTGACAAGGTAAACACGACAAAACACTGTAAACCACGACAAAACACTGCCGAAATATTCCCACCCTTACATTTCAAAGAATGAAATCCAAAATGAAATTTAAAACATCAAGAGAATGTAA
Organism: Artemia sinica; assembly: GCA_027921565.1. Classification (NCBI taxonomy): domain Eukaryota; kingdom Metazoa; phylum Arthropoda; class Branchiopoda; order Anostraca; family Artemiidae; genus Artemia; species Artemia sinica. The sequence continues at coordinate 58,512,748 of CM051269.1, read as the reverse complement.
CAGTAACAAATCCAACTCTTACATTTCAACGAAAAAAAAAATCCAAAATGAACTTTGAAACATCAAGAGAATGTAACAGTGGCATGGTAAACCATGACAAAACAATACTGAAATATTCCAAATGTTACATTTCAATAAAAAAAATACAAAATGAACTTTGAAACATCAAGAGAATGTAACAGTGAAACGGTAAACGACAAGAAAAGTGTACTGAAATATGACAACTCGTATATTTGATTGAATGAAATGTAACAGTGACAAGGTAAACGTGTCAGTGAAATAATGTAAAACGTAAAAGTATCGGAGAATGTAACAGTGACAAGGTAAACCACGACAAAACACTACCGAAATATTCCAACTCTTACATTTCAAAGAAAGAAATCCAAAATGAACTTTGAAACATCAAGAGATTGTAACAGTAACAATGTAAACCACGACAAAACAATACTGAAATAATCCAACTGTTACATTTCAATAAAAAATATCCAAAATGAACTTTGAAACATCATGAGAATGTAACAATGACAAGGTAAACCACGAAAAAAACACTTCTAAAATATTCCAGCTCTTACAGTTCAACGAAAAAAGAATCTAAAATGAACTTTGAAACATCTGGAGAATGTACCAGTGACAAGGTAAACCACGGAAAAATGCTTCTAAAATATTCCAACTCTTACAGTTCAACAAAAAAAGAATCTAAAATGAAGTTTGAAATATCAAGAGAATGTATCAGTGACAAGGTAAACGACGACAAAACACTTCTAAAATATTCCAACTCTTACAGTTCAATGAAAAAAGAATCTAAAATGAACTTTGAAATATTAAGAGAATGTAACAGTGACAATGTAAACCACGACGAAACACTACTGAAATATTCCAACCCTTACATTTCAACAAAAAAGAATCTAAAATGAACTTTGAAACATCAAGAGAATGTGCCAGTGACAAGATAAATCACGACAAAACACCATTGAAATATTCCAACTCTTACATTTCAACGAAAAAAAATCCAAAATGAACTTTGAAACATATCAGAATTTAACAGTGACAAGGTAAAGCACGAGAAACAGTACTGAAATATTCCAACTCTTAAATTTCAATGAAAAAAAATCCCAAATGAACTTTGAAATATCATGAGAATGCAACAGTGACAAGGTAAACCCTGACAAAACACTACTAGAAATATTCCAACTCTTACGTTTCAACGAAAAAAACTCAAAACAAACTTTGAAACATCATGAGAGTATAACAGTGACAAGGTAAACCATGACAAAACACTACTGAAAAATTCCAAATCTTACACTTCAACGAACGAAATTCAAAATGAACTTTGAAGCATCATGAGAATGTAACAGTGACAAGTTAAATCATCACAAAACAACACTCTTACATTTCAACGGAAAAAATATAAAATGAATTTTAAAACATCAAGAGACTGTAACAGTGACAAGGTAAACCCTGAAATAACTTTACTGAAATATTCCAACTCTTACAGTTCAACGAAAAAAAAAATCCAAAATGAACATTGAAACATTAAGAGAATGTAACAGTGACAATTCAAACCACAACAAACCACTACTGAAATATTCCAACTCTTAAATTTCAACGAAAAAAAATCCAAAATTAACTTTGGAACATCATGAGAATTTAACAGTGGCAAGGTGAACCACAACAAAACACAACTGAAATATTCCATCTCTTACATTTAAACGAAAACAAAAAATTAAATGAGCTTTAAAACATCAAGAAATGTAAGAGTTGGATTACTTCAGTACTGTTTTGTCGTGGTTTACCTTGTCACTGTTACATTATCTTGATATTTCACAATTTATTTTGGATTTTTTTGTTGAAATGTAAGAGTTGGAATTGTCACTATTACATTCTGAAGATGTTTCACCGCTCATTTTTGTTTTTTTTCATTGAAATGTAAGAGTTGGAATATTTCAGTAGTGTTTTTTCGTGGTTTACCTTGTCACTGTTACATTCTGAAGATGTTTCAAAGTTCATTTTGGATTTTTTTTTTCGTTGAAATGTAAGAGTTGGAATATTTAAATAGTGTTTTGTCGTGGTTTACGTTGTCACTGTTACATTCTGAAGATGTTTCAAAGTTTATTATGGATTTTTTTTTTCATTGAAATTTAAGATTTAGATTATTTCAGTAGTGTTTCTCATGCTTTACCTTGTCACTGTTACATTCTCAAGATGTTTCAAATTTCATTTTAGATTTTTTTTTTCATTGATATGTAAGAGTTGAAATATTTAAATAGTGTTTTTTCGTGGTTTACCTTGTCACTGTTACATTCTCTTGATGTTTCAAAGTTTATTTTAGAGTATTGTTTTCTTGTTGAAATGTAAGAGCTGGAATATTCCAGTGTTTTTTTTGTCGTGGTTTACATTATGACTTTTACATTCTCTTGGTGTTTTAAAGTTCCTTTTTGATTTTTTGTTAATTTGTAAGAGCTGGAATATTTCAGTAGTGTTTTTTCGTGGCTTACCTTGTCACTCTTACATTCTATTCATGTTTCAACGTTCATTTTAGATTTTTTTTTCGTTGAAACATTAGTTATGGAATATTTCAGTAGTGTTTTGATGTGGTTTACCTTGTCACTGTTACATTGTCTTGATGTTTCAAAGTTCATTTTGGATTTTTTTTTTGAAATGTAGGACTTGGAATATTTGAGTTGTGTTTTGCAGTGGTTTACCTTGTCAATCTTACATTCTCTTGATCTTTCAAAGTTCATTTTGGATTTCATATTTTTGTTGAAATGTAAGAGTTGGAATTGTCACTGATATAATCTCTTGATTCCTCAAAGTTCATTTTGGATTTTTTCTTTGAAATGTAAGAATTGGATTATTTCAGTAGTAGTTTGTCGTGCTTTACTATCTCACTGTTACATTCTTTTGTTGGTTCAAAGTTCATTTTGGATTTTTTTTTTCCTTGTAATGTAAGAGTTGGAATATTTCAGTAGTGTTTTTTCGTGGCATACTTTCTCACTATTACATTCTCTTGATGTTTCAAAGTTCATTTTAGAGTTTTTTTCGTTGAAATTTAAGATTTAGAATATTTGAGTCGTGTTTTTTCGTAGTTTACCTATTCCCTCTTACATTCTTTTGATGCTTCACAGTTCATTTTAGATTTATTTTTCCTTGATATGTAAGAGTTGGAATATTTCAGTAGTGATTTATCGTGGTTTGCATATTCACTGTTACATTCTCTTGATGCTTCAATGTTCATTTTGGATTTTTTTTCGTTGAAATGCAAGAGTTGGAATATTTCAGTAGTGTTTTGTTGCAGTTTACCTTCACACTGTTACATTCTTAAGATGTTTCAAATTCATATATTATATTTTATTATTTTTGTTGCAAGCAGAAATTTTTTTAATTTTCTTTTATTCTCGTATCTGAACCTTTTCCAGAATAGATACAGATAAGTAGTATTTTTAAATAAGTATTCAAATTTATTTTAGTCTATAATACTTAAGACAATTCTTCACATATATTTTATTCTTTTTATTTTTCCTACAATTAGAGTGGTATTTAATTTCCTTTTTATTCTGATATCTAAAGCATCTTTAGAGTAGATACAGTTAAGTAATATTTAAGATAATGCTTCATATATATTTTAATGAATTTATTTTTGTAACAACTAGTTGTTTTTAATTTATTTTATTAAGGTGTCTAAAGCATCTTTAGAATAGATACAAGTAAGTGTTATTTTAAGACAATTCTTCACATACATTATATTTATTTATTTATGTTTTTTGCAAATAGATTGGTTTTAATTTCCTTTTATTCTAGTATCTGAATCAACATTAAAATATATAAAGTTAAGTAGTATTTAAAATTATTCTTCAAGTGTATTTCAATGTTCTTACTTTAGTTACAATTAATCGTTTTTGTTATTTATCGTTTTTGTTATCTTTAGAATAGATCAAGTGACCTTAAATAAACCTTCCTTTTCTTGCTTGTCCCTCACACTATAGCCGTGCATCTGTCTGACTGTGCTTCCATCTATAGCTATACATGAGAAGATATCATCACAAGTCTCGATTCTGTTTTTATATTTTCTTACATGTCTGACTTTTTAATAAGCACTCTAAGAGTATGACTTGCTAACGTACCCTAAAAAATGGTAATATAACAAAGTAATGCATAAAGTTTTTTTTTAATTATAGCATGTAGAATATTAACAAATAAATATGTTACAACATTTTTATACATTATTTATATCATAGAACATATTTGGACGTTCTGAATCTGTTCAATAAAATAATTCATCATGTTCTCTCTTGATACTGTAGCTACTCTCTTCTCTTACTCTGTAGCCAGTAGATTAATCATCATTCCAATTTGAGTCACATAGAATTTTCAGTGATATGTCAGTTATAGGTTCAAAATACGTTTCATCTTTAGTATTATCAGATTCATTGGGATATATGATCAATAGTAGTAGCAATGTTGACTTGCTCACAATTTTTCTATTAAATTATTTTTATATTCATTAGTGATATTGTCTACTACTGTTCTTTTTATTTTGCCGGCGACTTAACTGTTTATTCCTACATTGTGCTTTCAAAGGTGACAGTTCTGGCACGTAGACAAGATATGATTTAATACATTAGTGCCAGAATTGGCTTTTCTTTTCCCCTTTCCTTTCATTTGAATAGTAATACCAGAACGATGGGAATAGGATCTATCAATAGGTAGCGTCTTACCAGAACCATTAGCAAGAAGATGCCCATCTTCATCAACTATTATTTTTAAGTTGGCATTCTCTTTTAGCACTATCGTCTCTGGTGCTCTCACCCTCGCATAACCATTTTGAGCAATTTTGAATGGTTTCGCTAGATGTTTCAATTGTGTACTGTCATCTATATCTACTGTTCCCTCCTCAACTCCTAGCTCTTTTTCTCTAAAGTCCAAATTCTTTCCCCTTTCTTTAAGAACAACTCCTGAAACCCAATGGTCTTTAAAGAATATACTCAGTGGTCCTAGGAATCATCCAGACCACTCACGACAGAGTCAATACTACTAGAAGCTGAGGTACTGCTGCCATCGCCAAAATATAAGTCTAAGATAAAAAAAAAGACGAAATGGAGTGACGAAAAGAAATAAGCAAAAAGTAAAAAAAAACAGAATAGAAGAGTGTTAATTACAAAAAGAGAAAATGTAGAAGTAATCCAATTTACATTATGTTACTACTTGACCTTCCTGTGAAAACATCATCACTGGGCTCTTGGGCAACGAAGAATGTAAATTGCCCAATCTTTAAGCTATGAAGTTGCGATATAGAAATAACAATATTCGGCTTTAGCACTATGCATTTGCGAATGCTGCTCTTTTCATTCTATTTGGTGACACAGTTTTGATTTATCTCGACTTACACCTTAATTCAGAAACGCCATCGGAATAGAAAAGGTACATTCATAGATAACTTGCACTAAATAGGGAAACTGGATAAATTTTATTTGAGTCTCATGTATAAAAGCTTCACCAAGTTTGAATTTATTGACAGGTCCAATCAGATCCTATCAGATCATCCAATCAGATCATATTTACCCAATAGTTTCAAGGGCAACAAGGCTGCATTTTTAATAAGGGGGTCGCCTGGAAGTTTGCAAAATGAGGGATTGTAAACCTGCAAGTAAGAGTTTTTAACCATAGAAAATATACTGGGTATGACAGATTTAATATTCTGCAGCTTTTTGGCCTTATTTTGAACAAAAATTGTTATTTTGTAGTTAAAAAATTCATAAAAGAGGCCTTTTACTTTGTTGCAATTTATTTTCTTAGTTAAGAAAAGCCACTAGAAATTTTCATTTTAGTTAAGATAAGCCCATTCTCACAATTCTATTGAGGCCAGAGAGAGGAGACACATCAATGGCACCTAGGCACAAACTTGATTTTCTTTTTTATTTAGGGTGGGGAACACTAAACCAAGGGTTTATAATAGTCAAGGGTTTTCGAAAAGAGTGATTACACTTTTTATTTTTATATTTTTTATTTATGTTAATTCGAGCGTTTCAGACTCTTTCAAAATTTTATGTTTGAAGGATTTCGAACCCTTGTTTGAAATATTTTAGAATTTTTATGAATGTTTTATTTCGCAATTATATGTTACTGTTTTAATGAATCTGAAAGAAAGATAATATATCTATATATCCTTAAAATCCCATATCCTTAAAATCCTGTTTGTAATTTTCGACTGCGATAGGTTGTTCGCTCTTTCCTAGAAGGCAACAACTGCTGTAGGCATCATATGTTTAAGTTTCTTTTTAGATGTCTAATCAATCATTAATTGTGTCTCTAAGTAATTTTTGAGACAAAACTGGCTAAGCATGACAAAACGAAAAAAAATCATAAAGAAGAGAAAACGAGAATAATAACAGCTAGTGAAAAATAGAAGAGAATTATGCGTATATTTCGGTTGAGACTTCCAGTCAACCGTCTTCAGGGGTGTAGCTACAGCATTTTTATTGGAGGGGGGGCAAGAGGGAGTGCTTTTGAAGTAGGTACTATTCAATCGGCAGTGAAGAAAAGTAGTTATTTAACAATCACCCTACTTGGTGAATTTAAAAACATTACGTAATACACTTTAAACAATAAACACACATTAATCAATCATAAATATAAGTGCTGGTGCTTAGGTTTTACTAAAATTGTCAGCCATGAGCTGCTTTAGACGGCATTAGTATGGCATAAACATGCTTTTGGGTGAGCGAAGGTAAATGTCATATACAGTCTGCTTTTTTAGCTAGATTCATCCCTAATACTGCAATACATAACCCATGCAGTACGTCAGTAATTTTGAATACGTTTTAAACAATAAACACACATTAATCAATCATAATTATAAGTGCTGGTGCTTGGCTTTTACTAAAATTGTCAGCAATGAGCTACTGTAGACGGCAGTAGTATAGCATAAACAAGCTTTTAGGTAAGTGAAGGTAAATGCTATATACAGTCGGCTTTTTTCAGCTAGATTCACCCCTAATACTGCAGTACATAACCCATGCAGTACTTAATTAATTTTGAATGGATTTTAATTTCTTGCACTAACTCTTATAGGTGATTTATTTAATTATTATTTTCTATTAAGTTGATTTATTTTTGGGTTAAACGATTTATATTAATAAATAGCTTTGATATCAGCGGGTCACATAAAGCCGAAACAAAAATCATAGGCAGCGCAATAGCACTGTCTTAGTAAAGATACCCGATAAGTCACTACATATTGGGTAAAATTATGCGGTAGCATATTCCCTACATTTAAATAGCCACCACATTTTAAATTTAAAAGTTTTCAAAAAGTTAAAGTTAGACTTATTAACTTATCCGTTGGGCATTGTTTGACAAAGGACATCCAGAATCCAGGCACGCTGGTGAGCACAAGCAACAATCTCTCAAACTATGCAAGCTATATGCAATTCATGTTGATGACACCCAAGTCATACAAGGAATTGAGAGGCGCCTCCAATGGATATGAATATATTACTAATACTGATAGTACAGATGCACTTAAAAATGATTAAAAAGTTATGAGTTCTGTTGCTTTGGCCGTGGAAAAACTGAGAGCCAATGGAAATAATATTAAACTACTTGTTCCTCATACAATCACCAATCAACGTCATATTGCCATGGGCTCACGCACCTTCACCGATTCATCCTTTATCAATGGTGAAATCCCCTCGAAACTTGCATTGGCATTTGTAAAAAGCGCCAGTGCAATAGGATCGTGGACTGAATGCCCACATAAATTCGAGATGTTTGGACTTTCATCTCTTGTGTGCAAAGTAAACGGTATCCCACTCTACAATCTATCCTTTGATAAATCCTATAGAACATTGTATGAGTTGACCATGCAAACCCTAGATCATGATTCGCAACTATTTGAAAATGGTATAACCGAAGAAATGTTTTCTAAAACACATGGTATCATTGTATTGGATTTGTCTGGTACAAAGGATATGAGTATAGTACGTACGGGGACTGTGCGTTTAGAGTGTACATTTGCCGACCCATTGGCTGAGAGTATTGCACTAATCTCACTAAATCAATATGAAACCTATTGGGAAATCACTCCCAAAGGCAGTGTTCTACTAGACTTGGTGCCATAAACACCAGTCAAATAATCAATGTATTTAATATGGATCCCTACATGTCCCAGTACAAATCCTATTGTCTGCCCTCAGACTATCTTGGAAAAATACAAAGTGCGAACAATACCTTGACTATTGTTAATAGCAGTCCATCGAATGTGCTGACGGGTCATTGGCTGTGCATCTATCAAACAATGAAAACGATTGAATTTTTTGATCCTCTTGGCCCATCATATACATTCTACACACCCCACATCAGCAACTATATTGAGAGCAGTGGGAAAACTATTATTCAAAATCGAAAGAGGGTGCAGGATCTAACGACTAAAAGCTGCGACTTCCATGCGTTACTATATTTTGTGTTCCGATATCGTGGCTATACTTAAAAGCAATTTCTCCACATTTATGGTGACAATCCACGTCTGAACGACTTTCTGGTGGAAAATATCCTCTCAGACCTATACAGTATTGATTTCAGTGCCCTAAGAGTAAAGTGCTTTAAAAATGTTTGTGAATTTGTTCATTAATAAAATGTATATATACAACAATGTCTTTAAATCTTCACTTTAGATTTCTTCATCGGTGTATAGGCAACTGTCGTGAACCACTAATGCTGGTAAATCATTTGGATTCACTGTATATTGATCTTGATTGACTGCAAAGTCAGGGTCACATTTTCTGCAGTACAATGTAACTTACTCTTGTCATATCTCTTTGTATAGTCAATGATACTATTTGCATTCATATTATGAAATTCACGAGTTTCAATCTGTCTACTTGAAGCAATATCACATACAGTGTTTTCAAGTGGTGAATCACATTCGGTAACTGCCAAATAAAAATCACTTGATTTATAGTCATAGTAGGTAGTGTCGTCACAGCGATGACGTAGAAACCAGATTTTCTTGTTACCCCAACAGTTGAATCGTAGACCAGATTCCTCTTCCCAGAATAATTTAAATCCACGACGATACCAATCTCGTAGAAATAAACTAAAATCACGTTTAGGATTCTTTCCAATCATAGCGGGGTAAGTATTCTCCCACTGATCACATTTATCATGGTGACAATGGGAGCACAGGTGCCCTCTAGGATGAGAGTCACAAATCTCTTCAAGACATGAATTACATCCTTTAATTTGTACTGCATAGCCTCTATGTAATTTGCAAGGATTACATAATTTACACTTTTCACTATAGTCATCAATAATTGTACAATTCTCACATTGAGTCCAACTGCCAAGAGTGTACATGCACAATGGACATATATAGAACATTTTGGTTTCCGATGTCAACTCTCTCACAGCTAAAACGAAACTGTTCGTCCTCGCTCGATAAATTTAATGTGGAGGAAAGGGGAGAGGAGTAACTCTGTGACGTTACCTCTTTCGAAGGAGGAGCCATCTACATTGAATCCATTGGCAATGTTTTCAAAAGTTTATCCACAATATGATTCTGCTTTGTTCCAATTAATATATCAATACATTGAGTATAAGCATTTGAATCACATTTTAAAAGTTTCATACAATAGTCCAATGGGGGAGAATCAGTTTTCATTATATTGTCAAGTGTTCCCTGAGAGAATATCCTGCGTTGAAGAGATAACTCGAGAAAATCATCATCCAAAATCAAATCTTTTTCCATAAACACTAGATTTGATCTAATTCTCTTTTTCTCAAATTTATTCATTTTTCAGTCCTTTCACTCTGACTGCTGACTCTAGACTAACCCAGATTCGTTAGTCCTAACCAGAAAAGAAAGGGAACATTTCGATTTCGAAACAATTTTATTGAATAATTACAACAATAATAATACTATGCATGTACAATTAGCGATAGAGTTTATTGTCTTCGATATGTTTCACCAATGCACTTAAAGCACGTTGAAGTCTATTCACATGTGCTATATAAACTTTTGCGGCGAAACATAATTGATCTTCCATTTTAAATTTGCTCAAGGATATCACATATCTTGCATATACTTCATCCCATTCCAGACAAAGCCGCGATCCTTTCGTAATTTCCACCGCAATATTTGGTGCTCTTGTATTATTACCATCAACTTCTAATAGGGTAAACATTCCACTCGCTATCAACACAAATATATATCCAAATGAGTAATGTCAAAACTGTTCTTCTCACTCCTTTGAATTCTATTCACAGACTAATAAAACTATAGCAAAAATCCTTTCCTTATATTCACTCTGCCGCTAATATGTAAGCAAGCCCTCTGATTGGCTGAGAAGGAAACACGTGATCTAACGGTTTCCTGGAAACTCATAACATTTGCCTCGAGCTTACAACAACAACAAATACTATTTCTGGATCATAACATTTGCCTCGAGCTTACAACAACAAATACTCTTTCCTAGATCATAACATTCTCCCCTAGCATACAATAACAAATACTCTTTCCTAGATCATAACATTCTTCCCTAGCGGGCACTTGGCCAAAATAACAACAACAAAAACTCTTTCCTGGATCATAACATTCTTCCCTAGCGGGCCAAAAACAACAAATACTCTTTTCTGGATCATAACATTCTTCCCTAGCGGGCACTTGACCAAAATAACAACAACAAATACTCTTTCCTAGATCATAACATTCTCCCCTAGCGGGCACTTGGGCAAAAGCACACCTGGAGAAAGAGACCTTGGAGAAAGAGGTCATTGACTCTGTCCCCATTAAACTATGTAAAAAAGTTGTAGGTGGCAGCAGGGGTGAGCGATCGTGCTGGTACCCCCCCTTCTACTAATGTCACAGCTTCAGAGCTGAGATTTATGTCGGGACACTCGTCTAGAGCTTCATAATCACAAACTTCGTTTTTCCCAGCAATTACCTTTCTACATTTTTATGAAATCCTTCAAGATCAAAAACAAAACCAAAAATAAAAACTAAATTAAATAAATCTCACTTTCATCCCTTCTAAAAGGTTCACCTAAAACTGTAATTTCTTTTAATGTGGCGAATACTTTTTTTAACGAAGATTTTTCTAAACTTGGGTCTAGTAGTAGTTGGCAGTGTTGAATCACTGATGTGCTGAATTGATACCACGAACCATGGGCTATACTGTTGTTTGTTGATCGGTAGCTTACCAAGCTTTGAGTTTAAGGGGGGAGTTTTAGTGTCAATTTTTTTTCGGGTGGGGGATCTTTTTCCTCCAGATTTTGTGCTATCCATCCCTAGATTTTGAAAAATTCTTTCCTTAGAATATTTATAGAGAAAAATAGATTTTTGGGTATTTTAATGAAAATATTTAAATAGAACAGAATTGCCCTTACCCTACAATTGAAAAAACCTTTTTTAACCATACCGCCTTTATATTTTCGTGAATTGGCACCACAGGGAGGGTGACCCTTAATATATAGGATATTTCTTACACGTTTTAAGGCTTAAAACATCCTTCTTTACGTTGAAGATGAAAAAGTTAGTAGTTATTAATGAAAGAAAGGGGGTTGCATAATTAAAAAACAAGTACTGTCAGATAATAACTCAGCTAGAACCTCATTCAAGACGCTTAATATTTTTTATTTGTTTGACTGTCCATGCTTTACAATTGGAACAATAAGTAAAAGGTTGCCATTTTAAAGAAAAAAAACTATTTATTCAATAATTTCAAGTCGCTAGATAGAAATACGAAGCTAAAATTGCAACATCAGCATTGCAATTTGAATCATAATTTTTAGCATTGTTCTATTCTAGGCTGAATCACTGCTTGCCTATATCACCCGCTATTTGATCACCAATTTTATGCCATCTTCTCTGAAGCCATTCGAAAAAGAACTGAACTGCTGGATATTTAAAATTTTTGTTTCAATGTCAGATTTTAGGGCAGTCTGTGTCCTTTTTGAAAACGCATAAAGTATACATGAAAACTATATATGTTTTATTTGGAATAACGAATCTATAACCCAACCACCCTAATACCGCGCAGCTCCCCCTTATTCCCACTGCCCAGTAAAACAAGGTAACTTAGATGGCTCAGGAATGGGCCGCAATTCCAATGGAGGCTATTTGAAAACAAAAAATATTGGATATTTTGAAATTAAGAAATTAAGGAATTTGTTCACTGGCGAACAGTACCAAGAGCCATTAGTTTCAAACATAGCAGTATACATGTATCGCTTTAAAATGGTAATATTGTAATTTCACCCTTAAATTTGTAGTTTATTACTTAAAAACCCTTAGAGTTTAACTTTGGCGGATATCAAACAATACTTATTCAATAAGATGATACTTGCTGGGGTTTGACTTTGGCCTTCTATATTTCAATATTAACCTTGTAATCATCTAGCTCGGAAACCCAAAATGCAAATTACAGAAATTTGAAGCCATGGATTAATAGTGTAGCATACTATAAAAGATCACACACCCTATTTCCAAGCCAATCAAAGAGCTAAAAATACTAACGGGGTTGACATCACTTCACCTCTAATGTATTTAACGTGAAATTTCGTAAAATAATATTGTGCATATGATACAAGTCCTACATTTCAAAAAAAAAATCCAAAATGAACTTTGAAACATCAAGACAATGTAACAGTGACAAGGTAAACCACATCAAAACACTACTGAAATATTCCATAACTAATGTTTCAACGAAAAAAAAAATCTAAAATGAACGTTGAAACATGAATAGAATGTAAGAGTGACAAGGTAAGCCACGAAAAAACACTACTGAAATATTCCAGCTCTTACAAATTAACAAAAAATCAAAAAGGAACTTTAAAACACCAAGAGAATGTAAAGGTCATAATGTAAACCACGACAATAAAACCACTGGAATATTCCAGCTCTTACATTTCAACAAGAAAACAATACTCTAAAATAAACTTTGAAACATCAAGAGAATGTAACAGTGACAAGGTAAACCACGAAAAAACACTACTGAAATATTTCAACTCTTACATATTAATGAAAAAAAAAAAATCTAAAATGAAATTTGAAACATCTTGAGAATGTAACAGTGACAAGGTAAAGCATGAGAAACACTACTGAAATAATCTAAATCTTAAATTTCAATGAAAAAAAAATCCATAATAAACTTTGAAACATCTTCAGAATGTAACAGTGACAACGTAAACCACGACAAAACACTATTTAAATATTCCAACTCTTACATTTCAACGAAAAAAAAATTCAAAATGAACTTTGAAACATCTTCAGAATGTAACAGTGACAAGGTAAACCACGAGAAAAAACACTACTGAAATATTCCACCTCTTACAGTTAAATGAAAAAAAAAACAAAAATGAGCGGGGAAACATCTTCAGAATGTAATAGTGACAATTCCAACTCTTACATTTCAACAAAAAAATCCAAAATAAATTGTGAAATATCAAGATAATGTAACAGTGTTAAGGTAAACCACGACAAAACAGTACTGAAGTAATCCAACTCTTACATTTCTTGATGTTTTAAAGTTCATTTAATTTTTTTTTTCGTTTAAATGTAAGAGATGGAATATTTCAGTTGTGTTTTGTTGTGGTTCACCTTGCCACTGTTAAATTCTCATGATGTTCCAAAGTTAATTTTGGATTTTTTTTCGTTGAAATGTAAGAGTTGGAATATTTCAGTAGTGGTTTGTTGTGGTTTGAATTGTCACTGTTACATTCTCTTAATGTTTCAATGTTCATTTTGGATTTTTTTTTCGTTGAACTGTAAGAGTTGGAATATTTCAGTAAAGTCATTTCATGGTTTACCTTGTCACTGTTACAGTCTCTTGATGTTTTAAAATTCATTTTATATTTTTTTCGTTGAAATGTAAGAGTGTTGTTTTGTGATGATTTAACTTGTCACTGTTACATTCTCATGATGCTTCAAAGTTCATTTTGAATTTCGTTCGTTGAAGTGTAAGATTTGGAATTTTTCAGTAGTGTTTTGTCATAGTTTACCTTGTCACAGTTATACTCTCATGATGTTTCAAAGTTTGTTTTGAGTTTTTTTCGTTGAAACGTAAGAGTTAGAATATTTCTAGTAGTTTTTTGTCAGGGTTTACCTTGTTACTGTTGCATTCTCATGATATTTCAAAGTTCATTTGGGATTTTTTTTCATTGAAATTTAAGAGTTGTAATATTTCAGTACTGTTTCTCGTGCTTTACCTTGTCACTGTTAAATTCTGATATGTTTCAAAGTTCATTTTGGATTTTTTTTTCGTCGAAATGTAAGAGTTGGAATATTTCAATGGTGTTTTGTCTTGATTTATCTTGTAACTGGCACATTCTCTTGATGTTTCAAAGTTCATTTTAGATTCTTTTTTGTTGAAATGTAAGAGTTGGAATATTTCAGTAGTGTTTCGTCGTGGTTTACATTGTCACTGTTACATTCTCTTAATATTTCAAAGTTCATTTTAGATTCTTTTTTCATTGAACTGTAAGAGTTGGAATATTTTAGAAGTGCTTTTTCGTGGTTTACCTTGTCATTGTTACATTCTCTTAATATTTCAAAGTTCATTTTAGATTCTTTTTTCATTGAACTGTAAGAGTTGGAATATTTTAGAAGCGTTTTTCGTGGTTTACCTTGTCACTGGTACATTCTCCAGATGTTTCAAAGTTCATTTTAGATTCTTTTTTCGTTGAACTGTAAGAGCTGGAATATTTTAGAAGTGCTTTTTCGTGGTTTACCTTGTCATTGTTACATTCTCATGATGTTTCAAAGTTCATTTTGGATATTTTTTATTGAAATGTAACAGTTGGATTAATTCAGTATTGTTTTGTCGTGGTTTGCATTGTTACTGTTACAATCTCTTGATGTTTCAAAGTTCATTTTGGATTTCTTTCTTTGAAATGTAAGAGTTGGAATATTTCGGTAGTGTTTTGTCGTGGTTTACCTTGTCACTGTAACATTCTCCGATACGTTTACGTTTTACATTCTTTCACTGACACGTTTACCTTGTCACTGTTACATTTCATTCAATCAAATATACGAGTTGTCATATTTCAGTACACTTTTCTTGTCGTTTACCTTATCACTATTACATTCTCTTGATGCTTCAAACTTCATTTTGGATTTTTTTTTTGTTTAAATGTAAGAGTTGGACTATTTCAGTAGTGTTTTAGTGTGGTTTACCTTGTCACTGTTTCATTCTCTTGATGTTTCAAAGTTCATTTTGTATTTTTTTTGTTGAAATGTAAGATTTGGAATATTTCAGTATTGTTTTGTCATGGTTTACCTTGTCACTGTTACATTCTCTTGATGTTTTAAAGTTCATTTTGGATTTCTTTCTTTGAAATGTAAGGGTGGGAATATTTCGGCAGTGTTTTGTCGTGGTATACCTTGTCACTGTAACATTCTCCGATACGTTTACGTTTTATATTCTTTCACTGACACGTTTACCTTGTCACTGTTACATTTCATTCAATCAAATATACGAATTGTCATATTTCAGTACACTTTTCTTGTCGTTTACCTTGTCACTGTTACATTCTCTGATGTTTTAAAATTCATTTTTGATTTTTTTTTTGTTTAAATGCAAGAGTAGGATTATTTCAGTACTGTTTTGTCGTGGTTTACCTTGTCACTGTTACATTCTGAAGATGTTTCAAAGTTCATTTTGGATTTTTTTTTTCGTTGAAATGTAAGAGTTGGAAAATTTAATGTAAGAAATGTAAGAGTTGGAATGTAAGAGTTGGAAGTGTTTGGTCTGAAGATGTTTCAAAGTTTTATTATGATTTTTTTTTCATTTAACTGTAAGAGGTGGAATATTTCAGTAGTATTTTTTCTCTTGGCTTAACTTGTCACTGTTACATTCTGAAGATGTTTCAAAGTTCATTTTGGATTTTTGAATGTTTCGGTAGTATTTTTTCGTGGTTTACATTGTCACTGTTACATTCTCTTGATGTTTTAAAGTTCATTTTAGATTTTTTTCCCCTGAAATGTAAGAGTTGGAATATTTCAGTAGCGTTTTGTCATGGTTTACATTGTCACTGTAACATTTTCTTAATATTTCAAAGTTCATTTTGGATTTTTTTAGTTTAACAGTAAAAGTTGTAATATTTCAGTACTGATTTGTCGTTGTTTACCTTGTCACTGTTACATTCATTTGATGTTTTAAAGTTCATATTAGATTTTTTTTCGTTGAAATGTAAGAGTTGGAATATTTCAACATTGTTTTGTTGTGGTTTACCTTGTCTCTGTGACATTCTCATAATGTTTCAAAGTTCATTTTTGATGTTTTTTTTCGTTGAAATTTAAGAGGTGGAATATTTGCAGTAGCGTTTCGTCTTCATTTACCTTGTCACTGTTACATTCTCTTGATATTTTAAAGTTCATTTTAGATATCTTTTTTCGTTGAAATGTAAGAGTTGGAATATTTCAGTATTGTTTTGCGTGGTTTACCTTGTCACTGTTACATTCTCATGATGTTTCAAAGTTCATTTTTAATTTTTTTTTCGCTGAAATTTAAGAGTTTGAATAGTTCTATAGTGTTTTTTCGTGGTTTACATTGTCACTGTTACATTCTCTTGATGTTTTAAAGTTCATTTTAGATTTTTTCCCTGAAATGTAAGAGTTGGAATGTTTTGGTAGTGTTTTGTCGTGGTTTACATTGTCACTGTAACATTCTCTTAATGTTTCAAAAATTATTTTGGATTTTGTCGTTGAACAGTAAGAATTGAAATATTTCAGTGCTGAATTTCTTGGTTTACCTTGTCACTGTTACATTCTCTTGATGTTTAAAGTTTATTTTAGATTTTTTTCGTTGAAATGTAAGAGTTGGAATATTTCAGTATTGTTTAGTCGTGGTTTATCTTGTCACTGTTACATTCTCGAGATGTTTCAAAGTTCATTTTTAATTTTTTTTTCGCTGAAATTTAAGAGTTGGAATATTTCAGTAGCTTTTCGTCATGGTTTACCTTGTCACCATTACATTCTCATGATATTTCAAAGTTCATTTTGGATTTTTTTTTCATTGAAATGTAAGAGTTGGAATATTTCAGTAGTGTCTCTCGTGCAATACCTTGTCACTATTACATTCTGAAGATGTTTCAAAGTTACTTTTGGATTGTTTTTTTTTCGTTGATATGTTTCGTTGATACGGAATATTTCAGTAGTGTTTTGTCGTGGTTTACCTTGTCAGTGTTATATTCTAATGATGTTTCAAAGTTCATATTGAGTCTTTTTTTCGTTGAACTATTAGAGTTTGAATATTTGAGAAGTGTTTTGTCGTGGTTTACCTTGTCACTGTTACATTCTCTTGATGATTCAAAGTTCATTTGGGATTTTATTCATTGATATGCATGAGTTGGAACATTTCAGTAGTGTTTTGTCCCGGTTTCCCTTATCACTTTTACATTCTCTTAATGTTTCAAAGTTCATTTTGGACTTTTTTTCATTGAAATGAAAGAGTTGCAATATTTCAGTAGTATTTTGTCGTGGTTTACCTTCTCACTGTTATATTCTCTTGATATTTCAAATTTCATTTTAGAGTATTGTTTTCTTGTTGAAATGTAAGAGATAGAATATTTCAGTGGTGTTTTGTCGTGGTTTACCTTATTATTGTTACATTCTCTTGGTGTTTTAAGGTTCCTTTTTGATTTTTTTTTGAAATGTAAGAGGTGGAATACTTCAGTAGTGTTTTTTCATGGTTTACCTTGTCACTCTTACATTCTAATCATGTTTTAAAGTTCATTTTAGATTTTTTTGTTGAAATGTAGTATATGGAATATTTCAGTAGTATTTTGCTGTGGTTTACCTTGTCACTGTTACATTGTCTTGATGTTTCAAAGTTCATTTTGGATTTTTTTTGTTGAAATGTAGTATATGGAATATTTCAGTAGTATTTTGCTGTGGTTTACCTTCTCACTCTTACATTCTCTTGATCTTTCAAAGCTCATTTTGGATTTCACATTTTCGTTGAAATGTAAGAGTTGGAATTGTCACTGATATATTCTCTTGATGCCCCAAAGTTTATTTTGGATATTTTTCGTTTAAATGTAAGAGTTAGATTATTTCAGTAGTGTTTTGTCGCGCTTTACTATCTCATTGTTACATTTTTTGCTGGTTCAAAGTTCATTTTGGATTTTTTTCCTTGTAATGTAAGAGTTGGAATATTTCAGTATTGTTTTTTCGTGGCATACTTTCTTACCATTACATTCTATTGATGTTTCATAGTCCATTTTACAGATTTTTCGTTGAAATGTAAGATTTGAAATATTTCAGTCGTGTTTCGTCGTAGTTTACTTATTCACTGTTACATTCTTTTAATGTTTCACAGTTCATTTTAGATTTTTTTTCCTTGATAAGTAAGAGTTGGAATATTTCAGTAGTGATTTGTCGTAGTTAACATTGTCACTGTTACATTCTCTTGATGTTTCAAAGTTTATTTTGGAATTTTTTTCGTTGAAATGCAAGAGTTGGAACATATCAGTAGTGTTTTGTCGCAGCTTATCTTCTCACTGTTACATTCTTAAGATGTTTCAAATTCATATATTATATTTTATTATTTTTGTTGCAAGCAGAAATGTTTTTAATTTCGTTTTATTCTGGAATCTAAAGCATCTCTAGAATAGATACAGTTAAGTAATATTTAAAATAAGTCTTCAAATTTATTTTAATCTATAATACTTAAGATAATGCTTCACATATATTTTAATCTATAGATTTTTCCTACAACTAGAGTTGTTTTTCATTTCCTTTTTATTCTGATATCTAAAGCATCTTTAGAGTAGATACAATTAAGTAATGTTTAAGATAGTTCTTCATATATATGTTAATGTATTTATTTTTATAACAACTAGTCTTTTTTTTTATTTCTTTTATCAGGGTATCTAAAACATCTTTCGAATAGATACAAGTAAGTATTATTTAAGATAATTCTTCACATTGATTATATTTATTTATTTTTTTTGTAAATAAATTTGTTTTAATTTCCTTTTATTCTAAATTCTGAATCATCAATAAAATATATAAAGTTAAGTAATATTTAAAATAATTCTTCAAGTATATTTCAATGTATTTATTTGAGTTACAATTAATCGTTTTTTAAATTTATTTTATTATGTCATCTGAAGAAACTTCACAATAGATTAAGTGACCTTAAATAAACCTTTCTTTTCTTGCTTGTCCCTCACACTATAGCCGTGTATCTCTATGACTGTGCTTCCATCTATAGCTATACATGTAAAGATACCATCACTAGTCTTTCGATTCTATTTTTACATTTTCTTACATGTCTGATTTTTTAAAAACACTCTAAACTTATGATTTGCTAACAAACCCTAACAAAAAGGTAATATAACAAAGTAATGCATAAATTATTTTTTATTGAAATTACAGCATGTAGAATATTAACATTTAAATATGTTACAAAATTATTATAGATAATAAATATCATAGAACAACTTTGGATGTTCTGAATCTGTTCCATAAAATAAATTATCATGTTCTCTCTTGATACTGTAGCCACTCTCTTCTCTTACTCCGTAACCAGTGGATTAATCATCATTCCAATTTGAGTCGCACACAATTTTCACTGGGATGTCACATATGGGTTCAAAATACGTTTCATCTTTAGTATTATTAGATTCATTGGGATATATGATCAATAGTAGTAGCAATGTTGACTTGCTCACAATTTTTCTATTAAATTATCTTTATATTCATTAGTGATATTGTCTACTAATGTTCTTTTTATTTTGCCGGTGACTTAACTGTTTATTCCTACATTGTGCTTTCAAAGGTGAAAGTTCTGGCACGTAATACATTAGTGCAAGAGTTGGCTTTTCTTTTCCCCTTTTCTTTCATTTGAATAGTAGCACCAGAACGATGAGAATAGGATCTATGAAAAGGAAGCGTGTTACCAGAACCATTAGCAAGAAGATGCCCATCTTCCTCAACTATTATTTTTAAGTTGGCACTCTCTATTATCGCTATCATCTCTGGTGCTCTCACCCTCGCATATCCACCTTGAGCAATTTTGAATGGTTTCGCTAGATGTTTCAATTGTGTACTGTCATCTATATCTACTGTTCCCTCCTCAACTCCTAGCTCTTTATCTCTAAAGTTCAAATTCTGTCCCCTTTCTTTAAAAACAACTCCTGAAACCCAATGGTCCTTATAGAATCTTCTCAGCGGTCCTAGAATATCATATGAGGGTTCATTCAAAACATTGAATTTATTGGCAGAAGAAGGATTATGCAATGCCTGATTAGAGCTTTTTTATTAACCATCTTAACAGTCCTTTATATTATGACTTTAAAAAGCAAACAATTCCAACATGGTTGAAAGCGAACGTTTTTGTTTATTTGTAAATATTTATTTATGCGGCTGTATCAATGATACTCTATGGTTCCTCATTGACACTATGCGACAGTCTCAGTGATGCTCTATGGCGGGTTATAGACACTATCTAGTTAAATGTAGGTATGAAATCAGTAATTTTCACACAGTGGCATGATAAACACCTTGTATCATACTTAGAAAGAAAGGTGAAATATGAATTATTCGAAGAAAGTGTGTACACACGAAAAAATCATCGTTGTGTTGAATGCCGACAAAGATAAATATTTAAAATATGAGACAAGCATTAATGGACATCTTATTAGAAATGTATGTTTACGTTGTCATGACAGCGAAAAACCAAATTTCTTTGGACTTTCGAAACCATTCAACATAACTTAAGGTGGACCTGCGAGAGTGAGAGCACCAGAGATTATAGTGCTAAAAGAGAATGCCAACTAAAAAATAATAATTGATGAAGATAGGCATCTTCTTGCTAATGGTTCTGGTAACACGCTACCTATTGATAGATCCTATTCCCATCGTTCTGGTATTACTATTCAAATAAAAACAAAGGGGAAAAGAAAAGCCAACTGTTGCACTAATGTAATATATAATATTTTGTCTACCTGCTAGAACTGTTACCTTTGTAAGCACAATGTGAGACTAGACAGTGAAGTCGCCAGCAATATAAAAAAATATTAGTAGACAATATTACTAATGAGTATAAAGAAAATTTGATAGAAAAATAATGAGCAAGTGAACATTATTACTACTCTTGATCATATATCCCAATGAATCTAATAATTCTAAAGACGAAACGTATTTTTAACCCATAGGTCACATCCCTGTAAAACTTGTATGTCACTCAAATTGGATTAATGATTATTCTACTGGTTACGGAATAAGAGAAGAGAGTGGCTACAGTATCAAGAGAGAACAAGGTGAATTATTTTATTGAACAGATTCAGAACGTCCAAAGTTTTTCTATGATACTAATAATGTATAATAAAATTTTAACATATTTACATGTTAATATTCTACATGTTGTTATTTCTATAAAAATATTTTATTCATTGCTTTGTTATATTACCATTATTTTAGGCTACGCTATCAAGTCATACGTTTAGAGTAATTATTAAAAAGTCAGAAAAGTAAGAAAACATAAAAACAGAATCGAGAGACTAGTGATGATATCTTCACACGCATAGTTATAGATAGAAGCACAGTCAGACAGATACACGGCTATAGTGTGAGGGTCAAGCAGGAACAGAAAGGTTTATTTAAGGTCACTTAATCTAGTCTAAAGATGCTTTAGATACCATAATAAAATAAATAAAAAACGACTACTTGTAACTAAAATAAATACATTAAGATATGCTTGAAGAATTATTTTAAATATTACTTAACTGTATATATTTTAATGATGCTTCAGATACTAGAATAAAAAGTAAATTAAAACCAATCTATTTGCAACAATAAATAAATATATATATAATGTATTCGAAGAATTATCATAAATAATACTTACATGTATCTATTCTAAAGATGCTTTAGATATCTTAATAAAATAAATTAAAACAGACGACTTGTTGTTACAAAAAATAAATACATTAAAATATATATTAAGAATTATCTTAAATATTACTTAACTGTATTTATTCTAAAGATGCTTTAGATATAAGAATAAAAAGGAAATTAAAAATAACTCTACTTATAGGAAAAAAAATAGATTAAAGTATATGTGAAGAATTATATTAAGTGTTAAGATAATTAAGCTGGTTTCGTAGTAAATCAGGAGTTAAGCAGGGTTGTGTTCCATCTCCCTTTGTATGGATTATTTTGATGGACTTTGTTTTAAGGAGCACAGGAAAGGCGATGGGAGACCACGGAATCAAATGGGGAGGAAAAAGTCTCCTGGGCTTGGATTATGCTGATGATTTAAGCATCCTAGATGAAAGCGTGAGCAAAATGAATGAAGTTTTAGAGGTTTTGCGAGTTCAGGGTGTTAGAATTGGTTTGAAAATTAATGTTAGGAAGACTAAGTCACTAAGTCTAAGAATAAGTGAAGATGAAAAGGTGACGTTTGGTAATGAAAAGATTGATCAGGTGGGCAGCTTCACTTACCTTGGTAGTATTATTAGTAAAGATGGTGGGAGCAGTGAAGATGTTAAATATAGAATAGCCAAGGCTCAGGGTGTTTTTTCACAGTTAAAAAAAAGTCTGGAAGAATAGGAAGATAAGTCTGCAAACCAAGATTAGAATATTAGAAGGTACAGTGATGACAGTGGTCAAATATGGCTCTGAAGCATGGACACTCCGAAAAGCGGATGAAGATTTGCTAGATGTTTTCCAGAGACATTGCTTAAGGATTGTTCTGGGTACCAGGCTGACTGACCGTATTTCAAACAATAGGCTATACGACAAATGTGGTTTAATACCGCTTTCTAGGGCTATAATGAAAGAAAGGTTGAGGTGGCTAGGGCATGTTGTGTGGATGAAGGATGACAGATTGCCGAAGATTGTCCTTTTCGGCCAACCATCTAGGGCTAAACGGAAAGCAGGTCGTCCCCGTCTGGGGTGGGAGGACGTCATAAAGAAAGATTTAAAGGAAATGGGAACTTCGTGGGCGGGTGTAAAAAGGGAGGCTTTGAATAGATTGGGTGGAGGAGGAGCGTGCGTAGCTGTGTTGGCCTCAGGCGGCTTGGTGCTGCGGTGAGTTGTTAGTAGTAGTAGTAGTAGTATTATATGTTAAAATAAATTTGAATACTTATCTTAAACATTGCTTAACTGTATCTATTGTAAAGATGCTTCTAATACCAGAATAAAAGGAAATTAAAAACATTTCTACTTGCAACAAAATAATAAAATATAATATATGAATTTGAAATATCTTAAGAAAAAAACAGTGAGAAGGTAAACTGCGAAAAAACACTACTGAAATATTCCAGCTCTTCCATTTCAATGAAAAAAAAATCCAAATTGAACTTTGAAACATCAAGAGAATTTAACAGTGACAATGTAAACCACGTCATAACACTACTGAAATATTCTAACTCTTTCATATCAAGGAAAAAAAAAATCTAAAATGAACTTTGAAACATCAAGAGAATGTAATAGTGAGAAGGTACACCACGACAAAACACAACTGAAATATTCAAACTCTTAAATTACAACGAAAAAAAAAAATCCAAAATGAACTTTGAAACAACAAGAGAATGTTACTGTGCCATGGTAAAGCACGACAAAACAAAACTGAAATAATCCAACACTTACATTTCAACGAAAAAAAAGTCCAAAATGATCTTTAAAAATTTAAAAGAATGTAACAGTGACAATTCCAACTCTTACATTTCAAAGATAAAAAAATCCAAAATTAACTTTGAAACATCAAGAGAATGTAACAGTGACATGGTAAATCATGACAAAACACTACTGAAACATTTAAACTCTTCGATTTCAACCAAAACAAATCCAAAATAAACTTTTAAATATCAAGAGAATGTAACAGTGACAAGGTAAACGACAATAAAATACTTCTGAAATAATCCAGTTCTTACATTTCAACAAACAAAAATCCAAAATGATGTTTGAAGTATCAATAAAATGTAACAGTGACAAGGTAAACGACAAGAAAAGTGTACTGAAATATGCCAATTCTTATATTTTAACGAAGGAAATCCAAAATAAACTTTGAAACATCAAAAGAATGTAACAGTGAAAAGGTAAACCACGACAAAACATTGCTGGAATATTCCAACTCTTACATTTCAAGGAAAAAACAAATCTATAATAAACTTTTAAATATCATGAGAATGTAACAGTGACATTATAAACCACAAGAAAACTGTACTGAAGTATGCCAACTCTTACATTTCAACGAATGAATTCCAAAACGAACTTTGAAATATCAAGAGAATGTAACAGTGACAAGTTAAACCATGCCAAAACACTACTGAAATATTCCAACTCTTATGTTGGTAAACATGGTAAACCACGACAAAACACTATTGAAATATTCCAACTCTCATATTTCAATGAAAAATCCAAAATTAACTTGGAAACATCAAGAGAATGTAAAAGTGACATGGTAAACCACGACAAAACACTAATGGGGGGAGGGAGGCCTTCTGTGTCTCAAGTGCACATAAAAGTATTAAAAAATAGGGGGAGTGGGCTCTTTGGGGTTCCGGGGGAGGGGGCCCTTTGGAGGCCCGGGGGCCCTTTGGGGATTTGGTAGGGGACCTTACAATACTGATCAAATGGAACTTGTGTTTTGTAACGACCATAGAGTTTTACCCCAAATCATCTTCTAATTTGTCTCAAACTGTTTCGCCTAAAAAAATATATAAAATGCCGATTAATTTATTTCGTCCAGATAATCCCCTAAAAGTAATTTCTGTGTGTTGCTTTGTTTCAGCATCCATGTGCTGTCATATTTAAAATACCCAGGAAGCCATTTACCGCGTAAAATATATTCAATCCGTCTTGTATCTCTAAGGTATTCCTAGTTAAACTATTATGGCTTCGATAGTATATTAATATTTATCTCTCTGACTTAAAGACCAGAGAAGCCATATTGAAAAATAAAATATTAATTTATCTCTCAGACCTAAAGACCATTCATCTCTCATATACTATGGACTAGAGAAGCCATATTGTTTCCTAATTCCTCTTATGATACTCGAGAATCGATTATCCAGGAATTGTTGTTGTACTTATGTGTATATCCAGCAATTATTGTTGAACTTATGTTGACATCCAAGATTGTTGTTGAACTTATGACTACATCCAAAGAAACATCAAACCACCATCAACCATCAACAAACAGAAAAAAACATTAAATAACCATCAAATAGAACAAACCCATAAAAAACCATCAACAGTGACTGACAAAAAAAACAAGCATAAATTATGTATGCTCCGGACTGACACCCATTCTTCTCCTTGCTTTTACGTTTGTGATGTCAAAAAAAATGTGATTAATTGAAATTTAAGAATACATCAGAATTGATGGCCCGACACACACAGCGAGTGAGGCTCGAGCGGACTGAAAACTGAATGTTGGGCTTCATTTTAGGACTTACGAATTGCAACCAAGCAGTTGGAGTTAGAAGCAAACTAAATTAAAAAAAAATTAACTGAAAGTAAAGAGCAACATTAAAACT
This sequence comes from Artemia sinica, assembly GCA_027921565.1. Taxonomy (NCBI): domain Eukaryota; kingdom Metazoa; phylum Arthropoda; class Branchiopoda; order Anostraca; family Artemiidae; genus Artemia; species Artemia sinica. The sequence continues at coordinate 58,487,266 of CM051269.1, read as the reverse complement.
TAAGCCGAACAGAAATTTTTCTGTATATGAAAGGGGCTGTCCCTTCCTCAACCTCTCGCTCTTTACGCTTAAGTTTGACTATGTCTCACAACTTTACTATAAGAAATTCTACCGTAAAGAGCGAGGCACCGAGTTGGGGACAGCCCTTTTCATATAAGAAATAATCTCTAATCGTTTTAAGTTTTAATGTTGCTGCTTATTTTCAGTTAAAAAAAACTTTTTTTTATTTAATTTCAGAGCACTTTTGCATTAAATCAGCTTTGATTTTGGCTTACAGTGCATGAATAATTAAAACAAAACTTGCGTATTAATTTTACTTTTTTATGGCTAAATGGCTTTTTCAAAATTTTGCTCTAATGTAACTTACGAATTAACTCACATAACGAACTTCTATATTCGTATGTTTTCACTATATATATTAAAGAGTTTGCCCCCTAGTCCATACATCGCTCTTTACGCTAAAGTTTGAATTTCATTTGAATCACAAACCCCTGAATAATTAGAATAGATAGCTCTGTTGAAAGTACTAAAAAAATTTCAGCGTAAAGAGTGAGGTATTGCCTAAGAGACGAACCCTCTCATATGCGTAATAATATCTGTCCATTTTAAGTTTTGATGTTGCTCCTTACTTTCAGTTGAAAAAAACACGTTTTATTGTTTCATTTCTGATCGTTTTTTAAGAAATGCTGAGATATCCAGCACCATCTTAATAGAAATCTCCCTTCCCCCAAAAAAAACTTCCTCCACGGAAAGATCGTCCCCACAACCCGTTCCTTCGACTCACCCACGAGAAAAAATCCTGGCTGAAATGTCTGTATACTTCCCAATAACCACTACTATATGTAAGTAGTAACGATATATTTACCGCGACCAGTGATTGCAAAATATGGCCTGCCACTAACCAGTGTCTAGTACTACGGACTCTACATGCCTTACCAGACAGGTTTCTGTGTCAACACCCATTTTCTGGTCCAATCAGAGAGAACGAATACGGAGGGTACTCCATATACGGTAACTTGATTAGCATAGTAATTGGATTCAATATAAGGAGTTATTTTCATTATTGTTCATATTAGTAAAAGAATTTAATTCAGAGAGGGAACAGTTCATTATACTCTATTATTTGACACTATATTAGCATAGAAAATGAGTGGTATGTATACAGTATTAGAGCTTGATGGTGGAGCAGGTAGCAGCAATGATACAAAGGCGAGAGCACCAAACTTAGCAGTGGAAATTACACGAAGATGTAGCCTAAGGTTTGAATCGGACGATTTGTATGTGATATATGTGATATCATTGAGCAAATTTAAATTAGAAAAGCAATTATGCTTTTTTGCAAAACTGATTATTGTACATATAAATAGACTTCAAGGTCTTTTAGATACACCAGTGAAATATATCGAGGAAAATAAATTGAATCAGCGATTATTATTTCAATAATATTCAATAAAATTAATTCTAAATCGAAGGTTTTTTTCTATTGTAGGTTAGCGTATACTTTTAAAGTAGAAAAAGAATCCTGGTTAGACTGAAGCTGGTTGTGAGAGGGTTAGGACTCTAAAAAATGGATAGCATTGTGGAAAATCAAACATTAAGAAAATCATTGGGAATCTTATGTTTATGGAAGAATGTTTGATTCTAGATTATGATTTTCTAGAGTTATCTGTTCAAAGGAAGATATTTTCTTAGGGAATGCCAAAAAAGTAATGAATGAAAGCCACAAGTCTTAGTCATTGAATCCTGCACTCTCCTCTGATTTTGAATCATAGTTTTACCACTGCTCTCAATAAAGTTGTTGATATGTGGAGTATAGACTTCATATGATTTGGCAAGGGGATCAAAAAGTTCTATATTATTGGGTGTTTGAAAGATCCATAGCTGGCACAGACCTGTCTTCAAACTCGATGGACAGCAATTAACAATGATTAGGGTATTGTTAACACTTGAAATTTTTTATTGAAGTCCAAGAGTATCTGATAGGACTTATAATAGGACGTGTATAAATCCTAATTATATACCCTGATGATTTGGTTTGTGGTCACGGTGCAAGATCTAGTAGAACACTGCTGTCGGGTGTGATTTACCAATAGGTTTCAAATTGACAGTGAAATTAGTATGATACTCTCTGTCAACGCATTGTCGAATCTGCACTTTAAACTTACATTCCCTATTCGTGCTATGCTCATATCTTGAGTGCCAGTGAAACCAAAACAATTACACCATGGTTTTTTGAGAATATTGAGTCGATTATTCCATTTTCAAATAGTGGTGAATCATGTACTAGAGATCGCATGGACAACTCATAGAGAGTTTTCTAGAATTTTTTATCAAATGATAGAGCGTAAAGTGGAATTCCATTCACTTTGCAAACAAGGCTGGGTAGACCCAAAAAATTAAAATTGTTGGGGGATATGGTCTAGGATCCAACGGCACTGGCACTTTTCACAAAGGCAAAAGCGGCGTTTGATGGGATTTCTTAATTGATAAATGATGAATCGGTGTAAACGTGAGAGCCAGTGGAAATGTGACAATGATTGGCAATTGTATGGGGAATAAGAAGTTTAGTATTATTACCATTGGCTCTTAGCTTTTGCACTGCCAATGCGGCAGAGCTCATAACTTGTTGTTCTCGAAAAAGAAGAACTGCTGAAGTTATAATGACATATGCGTCAGGTGCTGCAGCAAGTATTCTTCTCAAAACAAAATTCGATGGAGTTACTGGTAACTTTTTGTCAATCTTGACATTAGGGGTAACCATTAGAATATATTGAATATCTCATGATTTAATTTTCGAACTAGAAGATACTCCTGGGCCACTGCAGCAGTTAATTTACCGTCAGTATCAACAGCTGATATATATTCATAGCCCATTGCCTGTCCTCTCAACTCTTTTATACGCCTTTGGTTTCAAAATCATAAGTTGTATGTAGCTTGCATAGTTTGATAAATTATTGTTAGTGCTTAAGTAAGAAGGATTAGGTACATAGACAGGGAGTAGGGCTCATGATAAATAAGGAGTTGCTAAGTCTTGTTTAGGCTGGGAAGGTATTAATGATAGAATAATAATTGCTCATTTTATGACTAAAAAGTTCAGAGTATCAGTTATAGCAGTATACGCCCCAGTAGAACTGACTGAAGGAGATACCAGTGACTCAAATAAATTTTACTTACAGTTACAGGAAAAATAGACAGGTTCTACGGTAGAAATATGATGTTTTTACTGGGAGATTTCAGCAACCAGGTTGGTAGAACTAGGTATAGATGGTCCCTTAGCCTAGGTAAATTTGGTATAGGGAAAGAAAACAGACAGAAAAATAATTTTGCAATTTTGTTGGTATAACAATGTAGTTATAACCAATACGGTGTTTGGTCATAAAATGGTTCATAAGTTAACATGGTATTCACGTGATGGTAAGACAGCAGATCTTATTGATTATGTTATTTTAAACCGAAGACTGGCAGGATCAATACAAGATACTAGGCTATATAGGAGTGCTTTTATTGATGTTTAGAGTAATTTGTTTGAACAAATTATGTGAGATACAGTTTCCATAGGACAGCCCATCGGGAGTTATATTGTCGGGAGTTCAGCATTGAATAGATTCAATGAGGAGCTGACTGATGGATGCGACTCTTTGTGGGGGAGATATGTAATCTTAAGGGAAGAAATCTTTGTTTGATCTAACAATCTTCTTCTTCTTCTTATTGTTCTTCTTGCTTTTATTCTTTAATTTCGTTGTTGATTTCCTTCGCTTCCCACCTGGGTGAATACTGATGAGTGAATGATGACCACGCACCCGTTTTAACCCCTCTCCATTTTGCTGAGGTTTCAATTGCTCACCAGCAGCTCTTGCAAAAGATCAAATAGTTCCTTTAACACTCTCGTTGAAATTTTTACCCGATCCCCGGTCCTGTAGTGTTGATGCAGAAAAGTTTGATACAACAGGTACAAGATATTTTCCGGCAAGGGGTATTGCAGAACGAAATAGCCTAGCAAACCAAAGACCAGGACCGTAGCAAGACATTGTAGTAGGCCCCTTGTAATAGTTCAATTTATGACCTATTCGACGAGGACGCAATGCACCAATAAAGCAGTCACTATCAGGACAGACACATGGAATTCTTCCATTGTTCATCTTAGGAAGTGACGATGGGCCAAAAATGACATATAATAAAAACCAAATCTTTTGATATTGCTAGAGGATCACCTAATTTTTTTTTAGAGTTAACTGAAAGTTTTCTCTAAATATCATCTTTTCTCAGGATATCCTAGGTATTTTGAGAAGACAATCGACAAGATTCACTTCATACGCAACATCGAAATTGATTGCAGTAGAGAGTTTCATTCAAAAATCACTTGTTTTATTCAAATCACAGTAGAGAGGGTCAGAAAGGTTGGAAATAAATTTTACATGAAAATCATTGGGCATTGATAATGTCTTCAACACAGATCAAAGAATCAAAATCAGAGTTGAATCCTAGCCACTGAACAAGTAATTGTTTCTTGCCCTTGTGAGTACAGCTCGTTAGTATCTTTTGAATTTGAAAAAATTCACCACTCTTTCTAAATTTTTGTAGTTCATAGTCATAAAAACTGCCGAGAATCTCATCATCTTTGGTGTCTCGTAGACGATAAGTGATGGGTTTGATTTCTAGGAATTTTACCACAGTTAAACATTTCAGTGGACTATTCGTAGTTCCCTTTTTCAAAAACATCAGTTGTTCTATTAATTCGAACAATATCACCAACATTAAATTTTTCTTTCACAATCTTTTCATAGGAATATTGTTTAAGAAAAGTATAAAATGTATGTAGATCAGAATGATGAACTTCCGTTAGGGGTGAGTTGGACAATAATCGATGGGGTCATTGATTGAAAATCAACATTAGTTTATATAAATCAAGAATAAGAGCAAATGTATTTTCCTATGTTTCCTATGATTTTCCTTGAAATTAACAGTCAAATGGTTCTTATCAATCATTCGGCCAATGCAGACTTTTTAGGACTATGACTATGATAGAGCATTAAATTATATTTCATTAGAATTGTTTCTACCTGTGGATAAACAAATTTACTAGCCCGATCCGTTTGACTTTTTAATACGAATCTTGTTTAAGAATATTTTCTATAGTCTGAGCAACTTCAACACCTCTCTTTTTTCGCAATGGAGTGGCTTATGCATAGCGACTGAAAAAACTAATTGCAAGTAGAATGTACTTGTATGGAGTATTGTGTCACCTTTGAATCTCATCTAGACTTTAGAGATCTGCTTGTATTATATACAGTGGGAAAAAAACTTTTGTATTTCGATAAAGATTAGCACAAAGCCTAGGATTTCTATGCAGAGTCTGACTTGATTCATTTTGTAGATAGTCCTGAACACTTTTAGTATAAACACCAGCGACTTTTTAAAGAGTGGTTGGAGAATTTAAACTTCCGATTTCACTAATATTTTCATAAACAGATTTCAGAACTTCAACCATTTTAAATGTAAACAGGTAGTGTAATGTTCACTACTCTTGTGTATGCTAGTGGTTGATGATGGTGACGTGGAGTTGATATCAATACGTCTTTGCTTTTTTCAGCTATCAGTGGGATGCTCCTCATTGTCAAATAAATATTTCCACTAGGTTTTTTATTGTTTTTCAAGATTGATTTCAAATCTTCTTATTCTTCTTCATTTTCAATTTTATTAGTGTTGATGGCGATGGACTATGTTCATTTAATATTTTTCACATTTGACTATTGCTAATAATACTTCCAGGGAAGTTTAATGTGTATAGAAATTTGTATAGATAACTGTCAAATGATAAGTAAATTAGAACTCTTCCTATGAATTATAATTCGTTTTCCATTGCTATCAAATTGAATATAATCTTGACGACATATCATGAGATATGTTATGAGTCGTTTAGTTTGTTCACAATAAGAGTGTGGTATTAGATTGCTAAGGGTCGACACCATTGAATCCAATACCTCCTTCTTTAGCTGTATTCCAGCAGCAAAGAAATCTGATGATATGTTTCTTTTTTGTGATCAATGACACTAACATTGAGTCGTCTCACACGATAGAGCTTATGCAGAAAAAGCTGTTTACAAGTCCTGGAATTATTGGCAGCAAAAGTTTAAAAAAGATACCACCCGCCTGAAGAAGAGGTGTCCTTTTAATTTTTTTTGCTTTTTTTTATAAGCCAATGCAGGTTAAATCAATGTTTCCCAAGATTTATTTTAAATCTTCTTCTTCTTCTTCTTCATTTCCAGTATAATTTTTGTTGATGACTATGGACTATGTTCATTTAATTTTTTTCGAATTTTACTATTGATAAAAAGACTTTTGGGGAAGTTTAATGTATTTAGAAAATAGAATAGATAAGTGTCAAATGATAAGTAGATTATAACTCTTCCTGTGAATATAATTCGTTTCCTATTGCTATCAAATTCAATTTGATCTTGACGACTTTCCATGAGATATGTTATGAGTCGTTTAGTTTGTTCACAATAATAGTCTGGCATTAGATGGCCGACGGTCTACATTATTGAATCTAATCCTTCGTTCTTTAATTTTCTTCCAGTAGCAGAAGAGTTTTGATGAGAGATACTTTTTTGTGATTAATGAAATTTATATTGACTGGTCTCTGCCGATAGAGCTTATATTTTTCCCATTCGGCGAAGTGCATCTTGAAGTAAAAGCACTTTTTATCGTCCTCAATATTCTCATTGTCAATGAATTTACTCAGATTGTTCTCAACATGTTCCACTGGTGAAAGAGCGAGTTCTATTGGAGTTAATTTGTAGGGATTAGCCATGTAGAAAAAAATATTTACAAGTCCTGCAATTATTGGCAGTAAAAGTATAAAAAAGCTATCACTCACCTAAAGAAGACCTTTCTCAATTCAACTGCAATGGAACGATATTGCTTTGCCTGTTTCTTAACTACTTCTGGTAGCTGAACAATGCCAATGATTAAATTTATACAAAGTTCAGATATTAGATTAATGAAATCGTTGTCAATAACAAGTTTGATTATGCGTTTCCTAAGTGGAGGCTTTGAGGTGCTTAAAACAGAAAATAAATGTCTATTTTTTTTGAAATTTCTACAGTGTCATGATGGAAAATAATAGCCCTTTTTACAGTTCACTGGAAGATATACTGTGATTTCATTGTCAAAAATATCTGTTACTACACGTAAATCCTCGGGTGCATTTTGATTAAGATCCAATATAATTTAGCCGTAGGGTTTATTATTTGCCTGGTTTTACGCTATTAATAGAAATTTTAGAGTGTCAGGATGTACTTGTTTATTGAGAGTTATTAGTGAGCTAGAATAACAAACAGCTCAGTAGATGATATAGTAGGTACAGTTCAAAACAACCGTTCGCATACATTTGCTCTGATGAAAAGATTATGTAGAACTAGAGTAACGGAAATCTTTTCATCATGTGAGAGAACAGTAAACAATTGTAGTATTTCCTGGGATCATTTTTCAATTGATTCAGTTAAATAATGAATAATCAGCCAAGAGTTTGGTTCAATAATGTCGAAAACATCAATTCCCTGTATGAATTGTATCTGCACCAATGTAGCAATAGCTTTCATTTTATCGTAAGACTCTTGCCAAATACTGTAGTAATAGTATAATTTTTTCGGCTTTTCCATAAACATTTTATCACAATTTTTAATTATTCTAGTTAAGAGTATCGTTTTGCCTGACATTAATGGACCACACAGAAACGATCTGAATAGTGTCTTAAATTGATAAGTATCGCTGCTCTCTTCAATAGCAAACCTACAACTAACTTTAAACTAAAGATGTCTATTGACTAAATAAATTCCCTATTACTGATCAGTTCAAGAATAATAATAAGAACAAAACCAATACAGAATTATATTTTCTTTTATTTTTTATCATAAAAGCACTTTACAAATAATGCAATTAGAAAAAAGCACTTTAAACAAAAAAATAGACATAAGATTTTTTATTTATTTATTTAGAACAAAAACATAAACAACATTTATTTTAAATAGGCACTTGGAAAAAAGCACTTTATATTAAATAAATTCACTTTTTTGTTTATTTATTTATAACAAAAATACAACATTTATTTTAAATAGGCACTAGGAATTTTTTTTTATGAAAACAATATACTTAAACTAAGATAATTTTTTATTTACATAAATTACAACTCATAGGGATTCCCCCACTGGGGGTGGCCGCTGTGGCAGCCAAAGGCTGAGGTGGTCACTACGGCGACCAGGACGCGTTGGGGCCCACTGCGGTGGGCCATTGCTATGCCAGGAACGTTATAAAGAACTAACTAAGCATAAGCACTATTGAAAATTAAATTATGAGGAAATACCTCTGTCTTGCCTATATTGAAAATTTATTAATTTTGATAAAAAAAAACAAATAAATCCGTAAAAACACCCATCCACCACCCACCTTCTAGTATAAGAATTTAAGTTAATTTTTCCTAACTGAGTTGTTGCACATTCAACTCGGTCTGAAATTAAATAGTGACCATGTGGTATTACTTCACAAAAACCTCAAGTAAATAAACTTTTTTCCTAATTGAGTTGTTACAAATTCAACTCAGTCTGAAATTAAATATTGACCGTGTGGTATTGCCTTCACAAAAACCTCAAGCACATAAACTTTAGCTGAAATGGTTGATATGGCGTATTTCTCAACTTAAACTATGTGGTTTTTAAATTGTAAAGAGCAAATCACTATGACTTTTGCTTTTGGAACTAAACTTTATTCCACACAGTTTCTATAAACACTCATATTAATTTCTTTTACAAAGTGTGTATTCATCCCACTTGCAAATATAATTGATATCCTTGTTGTGCGTTTCCACACAGTATACTTTTGGCCCAGAAAACATACCACTGGATATCAGATCACTTCCCGTTTCAGATTTTAGCATTAAAAATTGATTTGGTGCCTTGCGTTTCAATAGCTAGTGGGATTCATTCCAGTCGGTATAGTCCATTCGCGAGTTAATGTACTCTCCATTCTCCAAATCATTCAACAAATTTTTAGTTTCAAGTTTTAACAAGTTTGAATCAGTATCTCCAAAAAATCCTTGAACTTGTCTCTCAATCGGCTATTTTACCCTGCATACATTATAATAAAATTACAACATGAATTTTTTTATATTTACGTTATTGAACTCCCGCTTGCAATATTTTTATCTAAAATTAAGTTTCATTTCTTGCGATGTAGGAGCACCATATCAAAGTGCATGAATGTGAACGATGTGATGTTTGGATCCACAATGATTCGACCACGTATTGGTCACAATATCCTAGTGACTTCTGTTTCGTACGCTTTCGAACATTTTACTGAAAAGTGAGTTTAAAATGAGTTTGTACATTTCGTTCTCAACCTTCGTTTTCACTTGTGAACGTTTACTGAAAAAGTTTCAATAAACGTTTTTATGCAGGGCGTTTGATCAAATTGGAGGGCTAATGATTTAACGTGAATTTTCGTCCAAGGATATTGTGTAAATGAAACAGATAGGAATTAGGTCAAGTCTTTTGAGCTTCGATTGTGTAAGAATTCATGACAGAAAATTGAATAGGTGTCATGGGATTTTAAATATATCTGTGCATGGTTGTGAATGCATAAAGAAACCTTCAGAAACTACATTTATAGGCTTATTTAGGTGAAACCGATTGTGATACTTTAGGGATTATTTGGACCGGAAAAAATTAGAATGTTGAAGTTGTGTTCGTTATAATACACAAGTTCAAATTTTTCATATAGAAACTCCATTAAGAGTCATATATATGTGAGAAAAAGTTATCAGAATATCATATCAGCTATTATTTTTGGAGGGTTAGACAATCGAATGGATTGAACATTCAATTCTGACACTTTCTGGCTTAAAATTATGAAATATGACAATTAGAATGTTATCTTTTTAAAAGTTCCCCATGACTAAAAAGATTCTTAATTCCGACTTCTAAGAATTATAAACCTCAGATACTTCTACTTCAACTATTCTTGCAGATATCCAGCTATGATTATCAATATTAAAATGAAGATTATGCACCATTTTCAGAAATTACACACATCGAAAACAACCATTTTAAATGCTTTTACTTAGATTGAACTTTTGCTAGATTGAACTGGTAGATACAATTTGAAGACGCTCATAAAATGTTGAATTATTCTTTGTTCCTAAGCAATGTGTGAATTTTCGACACTGAAATTGAATTTTGGATGAATCTACAGAGTTTAAAAGTTCGTTTATTTAGGTCTTTTTTCATATTTTTTTTATAATTTTTGTGGTTCAAGTTCAGATGGACATTTGAGGTGAAGCTTTATTTTTAAGATGAGTTTGAAAAACATAATTAAAGTTATTAATTGAAATAAAGGCAGATAGTTTGTCACTGGGCCAAAGAAAAAAGTATATTGGGAGGGGAAGTCAGCGTAGAGATATTAAAAATCTCTTTGTTTATGGGATGTTACCTACAGGTTTAGTATACTTTTCATCTTTTGAATCAGTTCCATAAAATAGTTCATCATGTTCTCTCTCTCTCTTGATACTAGAGTTACTCTCTTCACATAGTTCCTAAGCAGTAGAATAATCATTATCCCGCTTTGGGATATACACACTTTTTATTCTGAAAATGTAAAAGGTATAGGGCAAATGGATTGAAAGAAATTTTAAAGTAGAGGGGAAGGGACAAAGAAATGTCGAAAAACTCTAGTAACTGAATTTGGTGATTTGATGATTTGAACAATGAAAGTAAAACCCGAAAGGCCTTAATATTCTCCTCATGAAAATTTACGGTATTGACAACTGACCCACTACTCCCCTCATTATAATTATCAAGTTGTTACAATGCTGCTGCTGCTGCTGCTTACCCAATCTAGAAAAACCTCTTCATAATTTGTCAAATGCGAGCGAATGGCTAATATTTCTGTAAGTAAGTATTTTTAATAAAGTTCGCTCTAATTCTCAGTTAAAAAAAAATATATTTTTAGTACTATTGATGCTTTTAAACTATCCCTCCACACCCGCATTTGTTCTTCAACAAGGTCTAAACCTTGTTAATATAGAAGTGAGTAATTGCCAGGGGGTCGGTAACTATACCCCCTGACATTAAAGAATTGAAGGGGTCATCAAAAATGGCCGCATAGACATCAGTATGGTTAAAGGCAGAGTTAAATAAGAAAGAATCTGGTGCTATAAAAGTTGGTAGAAGTAATGTTTCACTATTCTCGTCAACCTCAATAGTAGGGGTTTGCATGAATTCTTCAATAGCACCACCCCCCACCACCAGTCTGTTCAATTGCATTGTTGGGCGTCGGGTGAAATCACCCAATTCACTGAGGATACCTTTCACGGTGTTTGGGGATAGTTGATATAGCCAGCTTGCATTATTTTGTGACGGAATTTGCTTCTGACTTTTAGCATGCAAACCGAGTTTAGACACACTTGTGGCGTTATTCCCAAAATATTAATTTATAAGCATATTTGTCCATTCCAGGTCGTCAGTCATATGTATATCACTGCTTAAATCATCTAGACTAGCTATATAACCAAAAAAAATTGTTTAAGAAACCCTTCTGCTCCACTAAGTCACTATCAATTACAACACAATCCTGAAACTCCATTGGCAGTGTTAGGGTTGTTAAAGGCTCATTGAAAATAAATGCTCCTTGAGCTGTTGTTGACTGAGGCGATAATTCACTAATGTTAATCTATAAAACAGGATTCATTTTCTATGTCTATTATCCACTATTTTATAAAGCAAAAAAAAACTGTTCCAATTTTTTGCTCCACCCCATCAAAACTTACTTTTCTCTTACTATTACGTTCGCTAAATACTTGTAACTTCAAACCACAGTTTATATAATTAGCAGTTTGATCATTCTCTATCTCTCCCATTATAAAAACCCGGACAGGTGTACGAGTGCTCCGGAGAACTTTTTTTTTTTTGCAGATAGAAACATAGGCGTTATCAGATCTTTTCGCGGGTAGACAAGTCAGATTTCTCTTGGACGCAAAACTTGGCTTCAACGTTGGAACACTAATTTTGAAGAAACTCATTTTAAATTAATTTATTCCAATACATACATGAAAATCGGTAGTTAGCAGTGTAATGTTATTATTAGATGTTTTTAGGAATTAAAAATAGGTTTCGAAGTCTGAAGTTGGTTTCAAAGGCATTTTGAGAAAGTTTCTGCCAAAATACGTGTTCCAGGGTAATTGGACCGCTAATGGCAGATCAAATGAGAGGAGTTGTTTGTACGCGCCGATATAAATATATATATATATATATATATATATATATATATATATATATATATATATATATATATATATATATATATATATATATATATATATATATATATATATATATATTATATATATATATATATATATATATATATATATATATATATATATATATATATATATATATATATATATATATATATATATATATATATATATATATATATATATATATATATATACTACGAAAACTTTACGAAAAAGAAAGTTTTTTTAAAGAATAGTAAAGGCCATATTAAAATTAAGATCAGTAGAAATAGAAGCCTACAATAATTCAAACTCAAAACGACCAGAAATTATTATTAAAGAATTTCAAGCAGAGGTGTTTATTGTTTAAAGTTCAGGAAAGGTCTGCCCATTTCATATGAAGACATTGATGGAAAACAAAACTAGTTTTATCTAGGCTCTCCGCCAAAACAGGCATGGGCGCCCATATAGGGGGGCAGGGGGGGCTCTTGCCCCCTCTGGCTGAATGATGCTGCCTTATTTTTATATTTTTGTTCTGAGATATCATTATATAGCATTAAAAGTAGCAATTAGACGAAGTTTGCCCCCCCTGGAATTCAGCTTATGGGCACCCATGAAAACAGGTAACTAGATTTTTCAAATATCATAGGAACTACAATCTGAGAAAATAAATATCACAACGTGAAAAAAAATGATAAACTATCCAGTTGCGGATCCAGAGGGGGGGTGAGGGTTACCCCCGTAAAGTAGTTTAAAGTAGTATAATTTACCTAATTAACGCAAGTTTGCATTATTTAAATTTGCTCCTAACGTAAGTTTGTCGGATCAATCTATTTTGCGCCCCCCCCCCCCAAAAAATCCTGGATCCACCCCTGAAACCATCACACCTACCCTACCAGTTATTAGAAGAAGAAAAAATTCCTTATTTTCACAAATTTCATCAACCCCCCCGCCCCCTTTTTTATAAAATCCTACATAGGCCGATCAGTTGAGTCAACGTAAATAATAGATTAAGTCATAATTTGTATATAAATTAATTCATACCTGTGAGATGGGACGCTTGCAAACCACTTGGCTGGCTCACCAAGTTTTTTTCTGCTTTTGCAATTACGAATAATGCACTTGGTAGCCATTTCTCAGTGATTGACGATAGCAGACTAATCCGCTAAGGCAGAAAGAAGTGGGAGGAGCTTTTTGTTCGCACCAAGACCGAAGACCAGAAATTATCTGCGATAAGCTTACTGTCTATAAACTGTGCTTCAAACATATAATGTACCTTCAGAATTTTTAGCCAATTTTAAATTTCGCCTTTTTACGATATTAATTTCACAGAAAATAATTGAGCTGAAAAAAGCCCGGTACTTATTTAGTAGTTGGTAAGCACACAAGAAGTGAACTGTGGCTAATTTTAATGAAATAGAACAAAGTGTGATAAAAAAAATATTTGTCATGGAGTCAACAATACCTCACTAGGAAGTGACATCTTATTTTTCCTATAGCATCATTGTGATTTCAATGTGCATTTAGTCACATGTTTGTGGGCTACTAAATGAGTACCAAAATTCCTATAATGTATCAAAGTTAAAATACTATCTGATTAATATAGAAATAGGTTTTTTTTGCACCATCCCCCTCTTCTTCAAGAGTTAGTCCATGAGATAATACATACACACCCCCACACGCCCTCTTCTTGTCTCGTAATTAGAGAACTATAGCTCTGAAAATAGTTTTTAAGCATTCACGGACAAAAATGGCTATTTTTAAATGGAATTAATTCATGGACTCATAATTGTTTACCATATTGGCAATGCAATATAAAAAAATAAACGGGCATTCAAACTTCAGTAGATCACCGCTATAGGGCTCCGGCTCTGACTGTCCAGGGCGCAAAGAGGTTGTAAACCTGGTGCAGAAACACTAGATACAAAATAAACACCTCATGGCGAGTTAAAAAAGTGAAACGGAAATCAACTTGATCAATAGGGGATTTGCAATGCGAAATTGCAAGTGCATTATAAATTTGAATAAAAAAATATTTGAGGTTATTATGGATTTTCATTTGTATAAAATAGGAATAGGTTTTTCGGCACAATCAAAAGCTCTCCCCCCCCCACCCACAATCACTCCATTACCTAATACAAAAAACTATCTGATAAAGGAACTTACGTCAGAAATTGCACGCAACTCGTTAAATATGTCCTGTCTATTAGATTGTGGCATGTATACAATTACACTTCCCCTCGTCAAGTTCAGAGATCTGATTAGTTTCATGTCAGTGGTGCCAAACCGTCATCAAGCTTTATTCGCTTTTGCTCAGGGAGACTTTGACCTGCAATCTCCAGGAATTACAATTAATTTTCGTTTTTTTCGCCAAATAAGTGCCTCAGATAACGTAAAGGCTTATAGGCCTAAACTCGAAAAAAACTATTTGTCATGGAGTCAAAAATACCTCACTATGAAGCTACAACCTATTTTTCGTACATAATCTTTGAGATATCAGTGCGGTTCTAGTCATATGTTTACAGGTTTTTCATTTTTTGCTCCACCTCTTTCTACTTCAACAATTAGCCCATGAGTTAATACACAGACACACAAAAATATAACCAACTACTTTAAAATTATTACGGGAAAGAAAAATGAGAATAGGCGAATGCAATAACATGAAATTTGACAAGAAGCATCTAAGCCCCCTAGATTCTCGCTAATTTACCTTCTGTAGTATATTTTCTGTGCAAAATTGTAAGTGTACTTAACACAATTTGACTATTTTGTCCGTTTGATATTAGTTTCATATATGTTGCATAAAAAAATAATATAATTTTACTATTATCTCCGTTTGATATTTATTCAGAATAATACTGGGAGTGCTGTTCCACCCTTCACAATACAAAAGCCAACACAGATAAAAGAAAAAAAATGGTATGTCTTTTTTTCAATTATGAATCAATGAGATATTTTTGCAAGCTAGCCAAGATCCCTTTTTCAGCCAAAATATCATATTGTTAAATAGCTACTACAAAACTTGTGGATTTGCGTAAGTTAATTACTGGAGTTCGCTGTCTGTTACAAACCAAGACGACAGGTAGTTCAATCGTAACCGTACGAGAACGATCTGTTTTTTTGTTAATACAAGATTAAAAATTATTCACTCACCAATATCCTTTTGGTGTTTTCCATTTGAAAACTAAAACATTTAACAATAAAACCTTATCTTTTCAAGTTGTTTTCTCAAATTGATCTAGAAAAACTAATTGCACCTTAATTTGCACAGTTAAAAACATGATTATGTGGCTCCGGGTGAAACCAGCATTTTTTACAGAAGGTCCAATAGACTTTTGACCAAACTATACTAAGGTCTTTTAGTTATGCTCTTAACCCAGAGAAACCAGTCTGGTAAGCCATGTACCCTCCGTAGCAATATATGACTGTCCTTGGTAAGGCATATATCGGATAAACTTCACTTTATATTCTTGTGCTCATCAAATATATATATATATATATATATATATATATATATATATATATATATATATATATATATATATATATATATATATATATATTATATATATATATATATATATATATATATATATATATATATATATATATATATATATATATATATATATATATATATTATATATATATATATATATATATATATATATATATATATATATATATATATATATATATATATATATATATATATATATATATATATATATATATATATATATATATATATATATATATATATATATATATATATATATATATATATATATATATATATATATATATATAGAATAAAGAAGTGTATTATCAGACCATGCAATTTTTGGGATTTTCGATTATTATTTAATAAAAAAATATATACACAGAAATGCGGACTTATTTGTTACGTTGAATTCTGGAAGTGGAAACGCGGAAACTTACTAAACTAAACTCTGCAGTAATAAACATATAAGCAATAAGGATTAAGTTTCAAATCACCTTTGCTATGAAAACAACGAGGAATTTTCTTCGTGAATATTCTTAATCAAACAAAAGCATATCATCTTCACATTTGTAAATTTTGAATCTGCCTGCCAAATGAGGCAGGGGTCTCTACATCAAGTGTATATCAACAATCTAAACATGTCTTTGCAGTACAAGGAAGTCAAGTCTGATTATTTTAGAAAATTTGTAACATTCCTGCAATTTTAGAAGTAAGCCAACATATCCTGAATCCATTTAAGTCAGTAAAATGAAATATTTCTAAATAACAAAACAGCTTCCACGTGATACGATTCTCAAAAAGAACAACAGATCCTTTAAGAAAAAAAGCTCTTGCAATACAAAAACTTTCTATATAGTACACCAGGGGCGTAATTTGCAATAGGGCAGGGGGTAACTATCTCCCACTACCTCAGCTTGTAACTAAAATTTAGCATCTTTGAAAATCGTCTCAAAACTAAAATATACCTACATGATTAAAACATCCACACAAACCGATCAGTTTTCTTTAGTACACCTTTGACTTTATGGTAGTGTACGGCTCATTTTTCATTTCCACTTACATTTTCATTTGAACTGGGAAGATAAACTCTAAATTTCTCCCCTCCAGTATTTTTTACGCCACTGCAGTACTGTTGCTTTCTGGGATATCTCATTTTAGTAAAATTTTGTATATTTCATGAAAACAATTAGGCGACTTCAAAATAATTCCACTCCATAAGAAAGTCATTATTATTTTTTTTAAGCTCAACGAATGCGTTATATTTTAATATCAAATATTGAATATCTTTTAATCTATTACGTCAATATTATTTTTTAAATGACAACTGAACAATGATATTTACAAATATGATGTTTGCGTTAGAAACCCTCAGTATTGCTCACTGACCAATGACAAATGTTTTTTTTTATAATGATAAGATTTGTTTTTCGGTCACATTTTACAAAACTTATAATCTAAGCATTATTTCTATCAACCTTTGTTATACATATTAAAGTCTGCATTCTATTTTAGTCAAAGAGGTGAGGCAGGTGTTTTATGCGTATTAAAAAATTACGATGCAATGTATGTGGGAGAATGCTGCAAAATCTGTCTCAGCTTTTAGATAAGTCAATTTTTTAAGCATATATGTTAAGAACCTCTATAACGTTTTTTTCATATATGTTTTGTTAATGTGTTTTTCTCGTAATCTTAACTGACAGTTATTACAACAGGGTCTTCTTGCAATATTTCGCATCAACTTTCAGCTTGAATGTCAGCAGACGGGGGGGGGGGGTAACAGCGCGATCACTCACCCCTGCTGCCACCTACAACTTTTTTACATAGTTTAATGGGGACAGAGTCAATGACCTCTTTCTCCAAGGTCTCTTTCTCCAGGTGTGTTTTTGGCCCGCTAGGGGAGAATGTTATGATCTAGGAAAGAGTATTTGTTGTTGTTGTTTTGGCCAAGTGCCCGCTAGGGAAGAATGTTATGATCCAGGAAAGAGTATTTGTTGTTTTTGGTCTGCTAGGGAAAAATGTTATGATCCAGGAAAGAGTTTGTTGTTGTTGTTTTTTGGCCAAGTGCCCGCTAGGGAAGAATGTTATGATCTATGAAAGAGTATTTGTTGTTGTATGCTAGGGGAGAATGTTATGATCTAGTAAAGAGTATTTGTTGTTGTAAGCTCGAGGCAAATGTTATGATCCAGAAATAGTATTTGTTGTTATTGTATGCTCGAGGCAAATGTTATGAGTTTCCAGGAAACCGTTAGATCACGTGTTTCCTTCTCAGCCAATCAGAGGGCTTGCTTACATAACAATTCGACCTTGAGATTTCGTATATAACGGGCATGCAACGTGATTAAATTATCAGAAAGTATTTTGACACAGTGCAAACAACTAGAATGGATAATATTGATGAATTAGAAGCCTTGGCAACTTCATTTTACCATGTAAGTACATTTTCATTTCTTATTTTCAAATAAAATTATTTTCCTTGGTCACCCTCCAGTATATTCACGTAAATCCCCCCCCATACAATACAAATATCACTATACAATCTTTATACTCGACAGAAAACATAAAATATATTCTTTTTACCCTCAAAACCTAACCCCCTCCCCCATTGTTTTACAACCAAAATTCTCGCAAATAGAAATAATTTTCTTTTCGTTAAATTTTAGCCTTTCTCTAATGTGATTTAAAGTGTCTACTGACTTCTGTCAATTTTTAAAGAAAATGCCGCTCTGGTTTGACACAAGGCTCTACGCGAGGTTAAAATTAGCTGTCACCCTTTTCCCTCTGTGTTTACGAACGCGGCGGCCAAAGTCAAAGGAACTGTTTCACCGTCAAAATTAAAACACTTTGATGCAATTGCAATTAATTAGGCGCAGACGCAATGCTATATTTTGGAGAAGTGAAACGGATTATTTTCAAATTAAGGTCTAACAATATATTTAGGACATTATGTAAAAGGGGGAGAGGGGGGGGGGCAATGCCTCACTTCTGACAGCTTTATTGTAAGTGAATTATGTAAAAGGGAGAGGGAGGGGGCAATGCCTCAATTCTATCGCCATCATTGTAAAATGAAAACAAACTATGCAAGGCTGATATGCAAGGCTAGAAAGAAAAGTCTTTAGGAGTTGCATGAAGCTTATATTATGTGTAAATTGAATAGCATTTTAACCTATGCTTGCAAAATTTAGGCCTGTAGGCAGCTGGGTTAACGATCTTTTTTTATCTAATTTAAAGCCTATAGACTGGAACATTTAATATTTTTCTAAATGGTAAAAATAGAAACATTGATTTATATCCTAAGGTTATAGACTACTGACTGTCTAATAAAAACGTTTGATTTCTAAGCCTAATATATTTCTCACGAAATTTTTACTTTTTGCTTTGCTGAAAAAGGGTGGAGGAGGGGGCTTCTTTGAGATAAATGTTTTTCTAGACAAATTATGTCTGACAATAAATTCTGTAGAAGGGGGTACTAATTCTCCTTCTGTAAAAAAGGGGGAAATTATTTCAATGCTAACTTTTTTCTCTTCTTTAAGGCAAATTATGAAGAATGTATTTCGGCCCCTCCAGCTGTAAAGAGAGCAAGAGAGGGTGAGGCAGCCCCAATGCAGCCTGTCAGAAAGTTAAAGAGAGAGTAGGCGGATAGCTACAATGTCGAAGCCCCACCTACGCAAGATCATGAGGTTGTCTCTCATCATACTTTTTCAATGGTCTCAGGAGCTGTCCCGGCTGCACAGCCATATGACATTGCTGGCTCAGTTGCACAAGAAATTAACGTCGCCCCGTCCGCCATCGAACACACGTTACCCAGAATTTTGGGCACCCAAGTGCAGCCAGGATTTGCAAATGTGAGCATTTTTTCCTCAAACTATCTTATAGAAATACATATCTATTTCTTCCAATGTTTTTTAGTCCTTTCTTTTCACTATTTTTCAACATTGTGTAAAAGTGTATCTCTGAGATATTAACCCCCCCCCAACCATTATTTTCTCTGCCCTCCCTCAGAGATATCTAAATGTAATTTTTTTTTGCTTGTCAAACTGCTCTTTTTTCAAATCTTTGCTATTTTCTCTGCATTCCCCCTATCTCTTCACTATCTCATAAGCCAATATTTTTAGATACCTTTGAAACTCTGTGAATGGTATTTTTTTCACATAGTTTTAAGAGAGAGATTATTCCATTTATCTATTGCACATATGGATCTCGTAATTTGCACTGAATATTTCTAAATAGCTTTCTATCGTGCAAAGATTCTAGCGAGGGGAAACCAAGTTAACGGTTCCCGACATTTAATTGTTGTATTTTCCTGCCTGTTGAAGTTCAGTCTCGGAAATCGGAAAACTCGCGCGCGACAGGTTAAAATAATTAAACTCACGAGTTCACTGAATCTGTATGGAATTAGAGAGAAATAGCGAATATTTCAACTTTTGACAGGAATTATGTAAAGGGGGCTGGGAAACGGTCTGGAAGCACCGGGGAAGCGCTGCGGGATGCACCGTGGGCCCGAGAAGCGTCGCAGGATGCGCTGCGGGCCCGAAAAGCGCCGCGAAAAAAAAAAAAAAAAACCTGCACGTAATTAATTTAATTTTAGTAGTTTAAATATTTGATTATCTCTTTTTTAAACAAAATCAAATTGCCGCCTTCTATGTAAAGCGATGTTTTAGATTGTAAATATATTAAGTTGGAAATTGACTGCTTTCAGTTGAATTAACCAAATGCTACTACTAAGCGTTGACTTTAAATAATAATCCAAATTTTAAAAACAGTAGGGATGATTTGAAAACTTTGAAAATAAGCTATTTTTCATTTATAGGTTGGAGCATTGGTCCCTTATTCGCCATCGTCATCAGGTGAAGAAGAGGAAGAACTCATTGAAGGGGCAATGGAGTTTCATGACATTCAGGACAATGAAACATCAGCTATCAACGATAATGACTGGCATGGTATTGTTAACTCTGATGAAATACCTTTTAATATTGATGAGTTTCTATGTAATTATTTCAATGTAGAGCCTAGCACAGTTGAGCAAGGTAATGTTTCTAGTTCAGAGGGGGACTTGCCTTTGCTAAGTCCAAATACCATACAAAGTTTAGAGGATTTTACAAACAAATTAACTGGGAACCCTCCTCTATCCCCCACTGATTAACTACTTCCACTTCAAACAACTGAAGTGGAACATAGTCCAAATATTGTTGAACAACTTGGGGGAGAGGGTAATATACAAGAGGGGGTTAACATTTCCCAATTTTCAATTGTTAAATTCAATATTAAATAATATAGTTGTTTTCACTGCGACCTTTGGGGATCCATTTAATTCACTTATGGGGGGAAATTTTGTGTTTGATCCCGTAGAAATTGTGCATGAATACGCAGATAAAAGTCGTGCACTACTGGAGAACCAAATTCAGTTGTGGGGAGGTAGGGATTCAATTAAGGTTTCTATTGTTTTAAAGGTTTTTTATTTAAATGAGGGGAAAAGTGAAGTTTATTATCATTATATACATTCTGAGATGCGCGTAATTTATCCAAATTTAGAAAATTTTGAGGGAGTTTTTTCCGAGTGGGTAGGACAAATTATAGCGCATCTTGAGAACTATAACGAAAACAGGAGCAGGTCTGTAGTTTTATTTATTGAAAATTTATGTGTAAATATTTGTAAATTTAGGAAAAATTTTATTTTAAGAGGGGGGGGGCAGGATATGAAAGGGATACAGTTTAAAATATAATCCAGATCTAGTAGGTTGTCAAGGTGTCCAGAAGATCTGTTTTGAAACAGATCAAAAATGTTTCAAGTATGCTTTCCTCATATCAGCATTCGAGCCTCTAGCACGTGACGCTACAAAGACGAATTTAGATCACTGGGCTGTACATGGGAAGGACGGGTCCAATTTCCCAATTGTAGATATCTCTTGTTTAGAAGGAAAATACCCAGCAACGCTACGATCTATTGATATTTTTGAAAGGGCCAATGCCCATTTAAATATCGGCGTTACTGTGGTTCAGTATGAAACTGAATTTGAAGATGGGATTCGTTCTAAAAAGAAGGGGGTGGTCTTCCCTGTAAGGGGCCCGTCAATTCATTTGGTCAGACACTGGGTCTGGTTGTTATACACACCACCTAGTGAACCGAATGCAATTGGCCATTTTAATCCTATTACCGACATTAGTAGAGTTCTGGGGGGTGGTAGGGATCTAGGGGTACGTTTCTACTGCCCGACATGCCTGTCACAATTCCGTAGTGATATAAAACTACGGGATCATATGAAGCATTGTAAACGGCATGGCTACCAGACAGTGGAAACGGTTTCAGGGGATAGGTCCATTCTACGTTTCAAAAATTTCCAAAACACCCTCCTCCAATGCAACAAAATATCTTTAGACTGTGAAGCTAAGCTGGTGGAGGTGAACGATCCCCAATATCCAAAACGAATCAAAGAACACCAAGCTATTGCAGTGTCCTATGCTCATGCGCAAAGAGACAGTTCTAACACCATGCGGTTGTTAAAAATAGTTGAGACATTGGACGAGAACGAGTGCATGGTCAAGGCACTGACTAAACTAATTGGCACGGCTAATGGCGCTATTTTTCGTTTGAGAAATACGCATTATCCTATGGTGCTGTCTGCAGAGGATCTTCTCGCGATTAAAAATAAAAAATATGCTGGGTTTGTAAGGGGGAATTTGTAGAGGGGGATAAGGGGACTAAAGGGAAAAGAGGGGGGAGGGGGAAAGTCAGAGACCATGATCATTTCTGGTAGGAAATATCATCTGGGGGTAGTAATTTTAGGGGGGTAGCGCATCAATCGTGTAACTTAAATGTTAGCCAACAGTTTTTTATCCCTGTTTTTATTCACAATTCAAATAATGACTTAAAATTTATTTTACCGGCACTGGCAGGTATGCACAGGGAGGGAGGGGGAGTAGACAGTCCATGGGTAAATAATTCATTTACCTATAACATTATTCCCAAATCGGCCGAGAAGTTGTTGCTTCTCGAACTGAAATGGCAGGTAGTGGATAATGGGCATACGTGCTGGAATAAAATCAGGTTTTTAGATTCCTTTAGTTTTTTCCCAAGGCATTGAGTCAATTGATTCAAGTGCAGAAAAGCGACAATTTTGATAGCTTTCCCTTGCTTAAACAGCACTTTCCAGACAGTGAAATGTACGACCTATTAACCTGCAAATGCGTATACGCATATGATTATTACTGTTCTTGCGCTCGCTTAAGTGAGGTGAAACTACCTCCAATTGAAGCTTTTTACAATTCACTGACCAACAGTGAATGCACAGCCGAGGAGTATGAGTTTGCCAAGAAGGTGTGGGCTAAGGGGAATTGTAAAATGGGTGGGATTATTGTAGACTGTACTTGGCCAGTGACGTTTTAACTCTGTTGGATATAGTCTGTAAGAACACAGACCAAATCTATTCAGAGTTCGGGTTAGATATAGGCTATTATTTTTCCACACCCTATTTAGTGATGGATTTGATTTTAAAAATTAGTATGGAGGAACTAGGCCTAATCACAGATGTAGATCAACACCTTTTTGTAGAGTGGTCAATGAGGGGAGGGTATGTTTTTCATGGGGACCGCATCTTATCAACCGATCCGAGCGGACAAAACACCGGTGTAAAGTCAAATGCAGTGTTCTTGGACATGAACTCGTTATACCCCTCGGCAATGTCCCACTAGTCTTTGCCGCGTGGGAACTATCAATGGCTTGGGAATCCTTGTGAGTTCCCCGACATTACCACCGTCGAGTACAATGGGCCGCAAGGATGGTTCTTTGAAATTGACGGTCACATTCCGCTTGCGCTTCACGACTCAGTCAAAGATTTTGTTTTTCCCTGTATCAATCGACCAGTGACCAGGGACTCGCTGAGCCCCTACAATCGATCATTGGTTGAGGATATGGGGATGCATTGGACTCCCTCTAAGCAAAAATTGATTGCTGATTTGGACCCTAAGGAGAATATCGTTGTTCACCATGTGCTTTTGCACTGGATGGTGAACAATGGTTTCAAGATCACCAAAATATATAGGGTCCTGAAGTTCAATCAGCGACTATATTTAAAAACGTTTATCGATACTTTTGTCGATAAACACTCTAGGGCAAACTCAAAGGTGGAGAAGGAATTGTAAAAACTCATTCTAAATTCAGCGTTTGGCAAAATGTGTGAAAGCGTACGTAACAGATCTCGCTGCGACGTCGTGACTGACCCTCTAGAGTGTGCACGAATTATTGCCGATCCCAATTTTACATCATTCACGAGCATAGAGGCTGGCATGGTTCTTCTACACAGGAAAAAGCGAAATGTGGTACTGAACAAGAATATATGTACCGGGAGTAAAACACGATGTATTTAAAATACAAAAATAAAGTTCCTTTCTAAAGATAATTCCGATTTCTTATAATTAAGCTAAATCTAGTTGCAAAAATAAATCTAGTTGTCCTTAATCAGCAAAAAGAGAAATTGCATTTCTAGCTTCAGTCAGACAACGGCGCTAGTCGTTCGAATTTCGCTAAGATAATTAGTAGCAAAAACAAAATGCTAAGCACGATATTTCTAAGGAAGTTTAAATGGCAAAAAACTGTGTGAACTCCTGAATCATCTGAAAAATCTTAAAGAGATTATTGGACTAGGATTCGTGTCCTTGGGGCACGTGAGCCAATGGCAGGCAGTCCCTAGAGCGCAGGACGAAAGAACTGCGTTTGGGAGTGGGGTAGATGTGCCTTTTTAATTTTAATCTCTATCCAGATTTGAAGCGATTAGTACCGCAAATAATCTCGGTCACCATTTTTTATTGTCATTGAAGTGACCCGTTGCTGTACAACTAAGCATGTAAGTTCAATAAATCTATTGTCTTTTTATATGTGTTTGTTTCTCTTGTATGTCTGAGTCTAGTCCGATAATGGGTAACTAGTTCGCCAGTCTCCAAGGTAAATGCTCCCAAAGGAATCTGATCTCCAGATAGCTCAAGAAAGAAGAAGCCACATTTGTATGTCTACATATTCAATTTTCTCTCATTACTTGAGAGCGGTGCTAGCCTAGTTGACACAATCTCCATCGCTATAAGTGGCGCTATAGGAGAAATCTCTATCGCCACGAGCAAATCTTTTCTATTACCACAAACAATTCTTCAATGGTACAAATGGCGCGTGTCGGAAATTGGAGGAAAACTGCGAACTAGTTAGGCCATTTAAACTTTGTAATTCAAATTTGATTTTCGGAGGGATACAGACATATAAGAAAATTGATTAGGCCTATAACCGCTAGGCTACGATAGGAAACCCTTTAGATATCTCATAAGAGATAATAGCCTACCCCAAAATAGGTTAAGTAAAATTTAATATAAATTGATATAAACGCAAAAAAAAAAACGAAAATATGGACGATCTAAATGAATTACTAATAGTGCAGAAATTGGTCGCGAAAAATATAGAAATAGCGAAATCTATCCCGGAGTACAATGGTCAATCAGATATTGACGAATTTAATATCCAATTGACCCAGTTTGTACAATTAACAAAAACAGACGTTGGAGCATTAAAAGACATGCTGCTTCTACGATTAAGAGGCCAGGCCTTAACCTTTCTAAAACAGGTCGAACATACCATAGGAAATAACGCCAACTTGCCAATAAATACGGTTGATGACTTGTTAAAAGCATTCAAAGAGAGATTTATAGAAACCAGTTCAATAAATAAATTAAAATATGGAGTAGTGAACTTTGATTTTTCACAAAATATAAGG
Organism: Artemia sinica; assembly: GCA_027921565.1. Taxonomy (NCBI): domain Eukaryota; kingdom Metazoa; phylum Arthropoda; class Branchiopoda; order Anostraca; family Artemiidae; genus Artemia; species Artemia sinica. The sequence goes on along the minus strand of CM051269.1, from coordinate 58,461,723 downwards.
GAATATCTGGATAATATACGCATTTCTGTAGAAGCAAAATACGGAAGTGGTTCTGGGCAACTGTATGAAAAAGTCATACTAAATACCTTTTTGCAAGGGCTACCCCCAAAACTATATAGAGTAGTAATATCCAAGAATATTCAGACGTTGGATCTTGCAGTCCAAGAAGTAGAACGACTAATTGAAGTTGATAAAATGGTTGCTAATCATAGTAATACAAAAATAAACAGCCTAGGCGACTCAAACGCGAACCTAATCTTCAAGGGCGATCAGACATCCCCCAATTTCTTTTCAAGGGATAACTCCCCAGTAGCACAAAGAAACAAAACGCCAGAACCCGCTAGGCAGAAAACAGTACGTTTTCAGCCCATTAACCCTACAATAATAAGGTGCTATAACTGCAATCGTGTTGGCCACATAGCAAGAGAGTGCCACTACGTCACCAATCCATACCAAGAAATGCTGTCGGTAATACGCAAAATTACGGTAACCATTTGTTCAGAAGAACAAATTTTAGCACCGGTCGTGCAATAGGCTATAGCCAGGGGGGAATGCGCCAATCAGTACCTTATAATGCGTACCAACCAAATTTGTATAGCCCTTTCCCCAACAGGCAAATTAATTACCGGTTTGAAAACCCAAATACTCGCATTATATTGCGAGTGACCAAAGGTCAATATAATGCGAGAATGCAATATAGAAATCATGAAAATTTGCCGATGAGAAATGAAAATTTTACAAGCCAACGGCACTGGCAGTCAACGCCAGCAAATGGCACTGACACGAGACATCCACGCTACCATAATAATACATGGCAAAGACAGGCAGACGTAAATCATTTAAATATGCCTACGGAACCTAATACGTCTGAATATCTATTACAGGCACCGACAAATGAAATAAATTCTCAGGGAAACGCTTCAGGCCCCTCAGAAACATAAGTTGGACCCCGAGGGTGCCAGGGATATTTAATAGGTCCAAAACAATACTAGTGCCTTCTTGTAGTGATACTATTAACAAGTTACCTATATTTAATGATTTTTGTGTAGAAAACGTTTACTTTACGGCCTTAGTTGACAGTGGTGCTACTGTAAATATCATAAACTCTTGCGTATTTAATACGTTGCCTCTGCACATTAGGCGACAAAAGAACCCTAAGAATCCCAATTTAACAAGTGTTACAGGTCATAAATTAAATGCAAAAGGGTCAATTTGCCTAAACGTAAAAAGAGACAACAGAACCTTCATGACAAATTTTATTGTATGCGATAATCTCCCATATGAAGCTATTATAGGGGCAAATTTTCTAAGGTCTAATAGAATACTATTAGACGTGGCCAACGAGAAGCTGGTATACCCAGCTAAGGTGGGGGAAGAAATTTCTACCTTAAGAAATCGTAACAGAGGTTACGAAGATAACATAACAGTAAACAAAATTTCTAGTGGTATAATGTCGAAGTATTTTGAACCCCATGTCTCGCAAAGACATGGCATAATTGGAAATTTGTTCAATTATCCTGAGAGATATCGCAGAAATGAAGTAAATTTAAATAATAACAGTATTGAATCTGCGAAAATAAAAATAGGAGATATGCGACAGTACAGATCAAATGAAATTAAGAAAATAGTGGAATTGTGGAAAAACATAATAAAACCCAACGTGACGCCGCAAGATGCCGCAATGGCGCAGCATAGCGCCAGTATGAATCTAATAAACAATGAAAATGAAGAGAAATATTACGGATTTGCGATAAGGAAAACAAAAATCCCTCCCAAAACGATGCAAAAAATCCAAATATCACAAATGATCGAGCCAGTAATTAGCTAATCAGAAATAGGGTTTGCGACACCGTCTGAAATACCTGAAAATCTGTTATGCGAGGAACAGATTATATCCTATGACAAAGGGGAAGGTTTTATTTGGGTAACCAATAACCATGAAAATGACACAATTACAATTAAAAAGGGGACGTGTTTAGTCCAAATCCAGGTTTTAACGGAAAATGATTTAAATAAATGGGAAAATTCTAAAAGAAACCTAGTTAACGGTATTAAAACTTCAAATAACGAATATCCTTTGACTAAATCGCAATTTTTAAACAAATTTAAAATGGATCATATTACGGATATGGAACTTAAGAAAAAATTATGCGAATTATTATGGAAATTTAAGGATGTATTTTCTGCATCTGAAAATGATATCGGGCTGATCCCATTTTACCAGCATTCAATTTTAACGACTGGTAATCCCGTAGCAAAACAGCCATATCGTGTGCCATATAAGCACAAAGAGTGGTTAAAAAATAAAATCCATGAATTAGAAAGAAACGAAATTATACGCCCAAGTATAAGCCCGTATAGCGCACCAGTGATCCTAGTACCAAAAAAGAATGGAGATTTTAGGCTCGTTGTAGATTATAGGGCTCTCAACAAACAAGTAGTTAGCGATAAATTTCCTCTACCAAGAATAGACGAAATTCTTGACTCAATTTCAAGCAAAAACAAAGTTTTTACTTCTTTGGACCTTACCCAAGGCTACCACCAAGTGAAAATAGCCGAAAAGGATGTCCATAAAACTGCATTTTCAGCATCCGAATATGGATCTTATGAATACTTGAGAGTACCATTTGGGCTTAAAACAAGTTCAAGCGCGTTATGTAGACCCCTATTGCACCTGTTAAGAGGATTAAGGAATATAATTCATTTTGTTGATGATATTATATGCGTGGGGGAAAACACTGAGCAACACTTAGCAACTTTAGCTAAGGTGTTCGAGAAGTTCAGGCAAGGCAATTTAAAATGCCGGCCTGAGAAAGTAAATTTATTTCAATCCAAAATTAAATTTTTAGGAGTAGTAGTGACCCAGGGAGAGATATCCCCAGACCCTGATAAAATAAGATGTGTTGAAAACCTCAAGCCCCCCAGAACTATGAAAGAATTAAGGGGAATTTTAGGACTTACTGGCTACTTTAGAAAATTCGTACGCAATTATGCCCAAATTGCGAAACCCCTCACGGAATTAACTAAAGGGAACTCCCATAATGTTACCTGGTCCCAGGAAGCTCAAACTTCCCTAGACCGTCTCAAAAAGGCACTCACTTCTGAACCAATTTTATCACTCCCTGATTTCGAAAACGGAAAATTCATCGTTACCACTGATGCTAGCTCAAAGGGCATAGGCGCTATCCTTTCGCAAACAATCCCAGTAGAAAACCCTAACCCTCTACAGGGAACACCTAAACAAATAGAAAAAGTTATATGCTATTCAAGTAAAACTTTATCAAAAGGCGAAAGTAGTTATTCCGCCACAAACTTAGAATTACTATCTATTATCTACCACTTGGACAAATTTAGACATTATTTAATTGGTAGAAAATTTATATTACGATCAGACCATAAAAGCTTGCAGTACCTGCACACATTTAAAAATTCCACGGGCATTCTAGCTAGATGGATCATGAAAATCCAAGACCTAGATTATGAATTTGAACATTTAAAGGGAAAACAAAACGCAGCTTGCGACTTTTTGAGTAGATATCCAGAAAATGATCCGTCGGAAACTGAAGAAAATGAAGTTAATGCTATCAATGCTAAAAGCAAACATGGATGTAAGAAAAACAAAGTCAAAGACGCAGTAAAAGAAAATAAGATTAACTATTGTCCCTTGTCTTTGGAAAATATAAAAAGAAAGCAAAAAAAGGACGAAATGTGTGTAGCACTAATTGATTATTTTGTGAATGATGAGGCGTTACCGGATAAATTCAAAACTCTTAGAAAAGAGATAGATAATTTTTACTACGACCTTGATGAAGAAATACTGTGTAGGATTGTGACTGCTGAGACAAATAGAAACCAAACCTCGATAATACCTGTGTTACCACAAAACTTGATAGGGCCTGCATTTGAATATTTTCATTCGGACACAGGTGGACATCTAGGAGTTATGAAAACGTTCCATAAGCTAAAACAATACTTTTACGTACAATCGGCACTGACAAAACTTAAAGAATTTGTAAGTACATGCGAAGCATGTAATTTGAGAAAAATCCCCCCAGCTTATCCAAATCCTCCAATGGGAAGGGTCCCAGTAGCAAAGTACCCCTTCGATATTGTCTCATTTGACCTATACGGGACAAGTGGAGGTTTACCTGTTTCTAGCAAAGGCCATACTTGTATTCTTTCGGTTGTAGATCATTTTTCCGGATTTACTTTTGCAAAAGCATTAAAAAATCAAGGTGCTTATGCCACAAGTAAGGCATTAGCAAAATTATTTTTACAATTTGGCATTCCTAATAAAATTTTGAGCGACAACGGGAGCAATTTTGTTGCAAAAGTAACAAAAGATTTAATGAGTTTCCTTAATATAGAGAAAATGGTGACAGCGCCGTACCATCCACAAGCTAATGGCAAAATAGAAAACAGACATAAAATATTTTCGAACGTTCTAAGTATTTATACAAAAGACAATAGGAGCGACTGGGATAAATTCTTACCTTACTTAACTAACGTAATCAACACTGCTTATTCCGAAGCAACCAAAGACAATCCATTTTATTTACTTTTTGGTCGAGATTTTAGAATCCCGTATGATGAAATTATTGAGTCTCGGCAGTATTATAACGACTCAGAAGATTATAAACAAGAATTCATAAATAGGATGAGGAAAACTTATAAAATAGTTAGGCAAGAGTTGGAAAAATGTAAAATAAACCAAGAACTAAGAAACCAACCCAAAGTTAAGGGGAATATAGATTTCAAAGTAGGAGACTTCGTTTACCTAAAGAACGAGGCGAAAACGGAAGGAAAAAAACTTTCCAACAAATATTCTGGGCCGTACAGAATAGTCAAAAAGTACGATAATGAATATACCTTTAAAATGGAGAACCCCGATAGTGGAAAAACTTACAAGGCGCATGTTAGCCGAATAAAAAGAGCAAAATTTCCAGAGAGATGGATGTCACATCCCTCTTCTACTGATTCGTCAGATTCGGAAAATGAGCCCCCTAGGTCAAGACTGGCAGAGCTAAAACCCTTTAATTTCAAACAAGATTATTTTGAAAATGAAAGTGATGAACAAAACTTTGAAGAATTTTTGGCAATGGAAAATCTAGCTGTTCCTAAGAAAAAATCCCTAATACCAGGATTTTTTCCTGAAATAAAAACGCCAAAAAGTCCAAAAAGTTATTCATCGGCAAACGCAGGAGATTTAGATTATACAATATCTCCAAAAACCCAATTCTTCCCCGATAGAATTTCGACACCATGTCCCCCCAAAAGATTTCCAGACGATATGGTTTCCCCTGCAACACCAATAGAAAGGCCCCTGTCCTTACAGGAAGAATTAAACAGAGCTGTAGAAACCCCCGGTATTACTGTAAAGAAAACTCCTCCCAAAGATTTAACTAAAACAAACCTGCGAGAAGCTATGGATTTAATAAATTTTCCCATAAAAACGAGTCAAAGTACATTGCCCGGGAATAAAACTCCAAAGGATGACCAGCAAGGTCAATATCATGATATAACTGTGTCCAAGGTCAAACCTAAACACGACTGGACGTGGACTTCACGGAGGGAATCCCTATTGCAAAGAATTCCCCATCCCCCTGAAGACATGGCCTTCAAACAATGGAGGAACTACGAAAAAACTATTGATTCCTCCCAAAGCTCTCAAGAATCTTTCAAATCCCCCGAGTTGAGAACTCAAGGCGAGGACTTAGAGAATAAACCTTCTACTTCCAGGGGAGTAGAAATTTACGAAGGAATGGCAGGTGATACCACAAAAAGTGCCACCTCTAAAAGTTCCAATCCGGATTCGTCAGAAACTAGTTCCGAAGAGTCTGATGGTGAATCAGGCCAAATAGTAGATAAAGAAATAGGGAAATCAAGGCCGACCTCAGCAGCCGCACACGGGAAACAAACGAAATTAAAAGGGCAAGAATTTTTGAAAAAACAATACAAAAAGTTTGACCTTATTTCGCTAGACAAACCGAAAAAGAAAAAACCGCAAGAAACAGAGGAGAAAATAACGACACAGTCAGGTAGAACGGTTAAAAAACCTGACAGATGGAAATATCCCTAATTAATGTAAAGACAAATTTCAAAGATATGAATTTAACACCATAATAAATTCAAAAGTGTGCAAGTAAAGTTAACCAAGTCAATATTAATGGAAAAAAAAATAAATAAATAAAATAAAATGATACGAGTAATGTCAAAACGTTGACGATCACAGAAAATAACCAAAGGTAGGAAGCTAGTGGTCTACTGAAAACGACAACTGGCGTTGGACCACGTCTTGTGGGAAGCCTGGGGAGGAACTCAAGGCCCATCATTGTTTTTTTGTAATTTTTTTAACGACCGTAGGAAGGGATATTTCTCAGTCCTTCAAGTGTAAGAAATTAGTATTCTTATGCCAATCAGGGCCAGTCAAAGCAATACTTAAAGGTTGAATAGAAACTTCAGTGAGCTAAGTTTTCGTTTTTGGATCTGAATGCTTTGAAAGAGAAACAGAGAGTTTACTTTCTTATAGCTCCGAGGCGAAAAAAAAAAAAAAAAAAAAAGAGAAAAGCTTTTTAATTTCATTATATTATATCAATGACGTATGCTGTCCTACGGTTCTGTGTTAAACATTACTTCCAAAGAGAAACAGAGACATTAATGTCTTTAGCTCCTTGGCGAAAAATTTAATTCCACTAGTTTATATCTATGACATATACAATAACAGAGAGATCACCGTTCTATAGTTCTGTGACAAAAACATTCTTTAATTTCATTGGTTTATCTACGACATATCTTGTGCTCTAATTTTTGTAACATATTTTCGCAAGTCAGTCACGTTATATCTTACCTATACTGACTCAGGTCCCCTCAGATTTTCTATGAAAAATCGACCCATGTCCAAACCAAGATGGATATTATCAAAAAAAAAAAAAACAAGAAATTATCAGTACGGAAGCGTCTAATTATATGAAATATTTTATCTTAGTGCAGATTATAATTATTTTAGGCCTACCAGTGTAATTATGCGCCGCAAGTTTGCTTATTCATGTGTTTCTTACTCGAGTAATATATGTACCAATAGCCAACTATTGGTAACTATAACCAAACAACCTATGGTACGTTTATATGTAGAATTTCACGGCGGATGTGAAATTATATCTCAATAATAATATGTAAAATTTTAAAACCATTTAATCAGTTAAGACATATGGATTGAAACCCTGTGTATGTCCAATGGCGACTAAGTAAAACCCACAAGGAATTCCCTATTAGTGTGAAGGTGTTTCTCGCTTAACGGATTCTAATAAGACTTTAATATAATATTTATTTATTTAGTGCTGAAGGATTTGCTCAAACAATAGCCTTCTAAAAAGATATTGATGTCAGTTCTTCATTATGCTTATATTCTTTGCCAAGCATCAACTGGAATCTACGCGGACAAGCTTGGAAATCCTGCATCTAATGACCTTATTCGAAAGGCGAATACGAGGCACCAATGTTGACTTGCAATTACGGAAAAATCCTGAGACTAAGAACCTCGGCATTTCAGCCGTTAAACCCGGAGCCCCATGAGAACGTCTAAGCCAAGAAATAGGGAAGACATCAGAAAACTAGTGGGTATAGAGGTCTCACCTAGTCCTTGTTATGTCTTGTTCCCTCATTGTAGTATCGTTTGCGTAAAACCGTGCGGTTATGACGCTGCACATGCGTTTCTTATACAGCGCGGACTTGCGTGAACAATGCAGGCATGAAAAAATATTGTAAAAACAGACCTCAAACTTAATAATGTAGGGTAAATTATGTTTATTTAATATCGATATTTTCGTTATCAAAACAAATTTGAAGAAATTTCTGTTTTAGATTTTCAATGTGAGTACCAATATTAGTGTATTTATTTAATTCTGTCTCATAGCTAAGAAATTATAACCCAATTAATGCGTGAATTATTATATGTGTATTTACTTAAAAGAACATGTGATTCTGCCGCGTTGTTTTTATTACAGGAAAGTAAATGGACACTTTGGTCATCGAGTATTACAATAAGCTGCCCAGTACAGATACGACCCAGTAGCATCTAGTTTCATCATATCTCAACCAACGAAGAGTACTCACCATAACTCCAGGCAAGTTTCATCCCAGCTTCGTCTACGAAAACAACAGTTGCCTTCGATCGTCGTTTCTTCGACTATGATATGTATCAGGTAACACTATATTTGAACCTCAGTATAAAGTGCTTTAACGAACTATATAATCACATAAATGCTGAGAACCACATCGATCAGAACAAGATAAACGCTATTTAACGATATTTGAAGTTAAATGATACTTAAAGACATTTGAAGACATTTGAAGATGAAATTAAAGACAATTTGAAGTTTAATTGTGAGAACTCCATCAATCAGCACAAGATAGACGATATTTAACGATATTTGAAGTTGAAAAATACTTAAAGACATTTGAAGATATTTGAAGACAAAATTAAAGACAATTTGAAGTTTAATTCTGAGAACTCTATCGATCAGCACACGATAAACGATATTTGAAGTTAAATGACACTTAAAGACATTTGAGGATATTTGAAGCAGAAATTAAAGACAATTTGAACTTTAACTCTGAGAACACCATCGAGCAGTACAAGATAAACGATATTTAACGATATTTGAAGTTAGATGATAGTTGAAGAGGTTCGAAGTTGAATTTAAAGACAATATATTAAGAGAGTCACTATAGTATGACGACAACCCGTTTCAAAAGGCACAAATGAACAATTTTACTGGAGAATACATTCTCTATGTGCCTCAAAAATCCTAAAAACGCTATGCTAAGAAGAAAAACACCAACACCTGTAGTGGGAAGAATCATTTCCCAGTTGACTATTAGAACGATATTTAACGGTCATTTCCCAGTTGACTATTAGGGAAAACATACCGTGTAAAGACAACTAGACTCGAACTGTTCCATGAAGAAACCATAACGTACGTGCTTCGAAATTTTTGCCACGACAAAAGGAGTGAAGGACAGTAATTTACAACAGAAGGGTGTAGTACACTAAGGACACGAAAGGTGATGAATAGATGTGAAGCTACATGTGTTACTTCCTAACAGCTTTGACAATGCAAAAATCTAAATAGTGAAAGTGTTTTAATGTCATCTGTGAATATGTTGAACCAAATATTGTACGTTATAAATCATTTATGTATGTACCACAAGTAGAATTAGGTGTAATATTATTATGTTATTCATTTAACGTTGTGTAGATAGTATGTAGTACGTCATATAGACAGCAAAAAAAAAAAGAGAACTAATGTAAAAGTAGAATAGTCCCAACCTTATTGGAAAAGTAAAAGTAATCAGTGTTAGATATAGAAAAAAAAAAATCTTTAGTATAGTAGCTAACCTAGAACCAAAAATAATCTTAGTCCGGTAGATGAATTTTAGATAGGGATGTAGAATAAAATAAGAAAAATAATTGAAAAATTTTAAAACTCCTAATGGGCAGTAACTAATGACGGGGCGTCATTATTTCATGGGAAGGGTGATATGTACCGGGAGTAAAACACGATGTATTTAAAATACAAAAATAAAGTTCCTTTCTAAAGATAATTCCGATTTCTTATAATTAAGCTAAATCTAGTTGCAAAAATAAATCTAGTTGTCCTTAATCAGCAAAAAGAGAAATTGCATTTCTAGCTTCAGTCAGACAACGGCGCTAGTCGTTCGAATTTCGCTAAGATAATTAGTAGCAAAAACAAAATGCTAAGCACGATATTTCTAAGGAAGTTTAAATGGCAAAAAACTGTGTGAACTCCTGAATCATCTGAAAAATCTTAAAGAGATTATTGGACTAGGATTCGTGTCCTTGGGGCACGTGAGCCAATGGCAGGCAGTCCCTAGAGCGCAGGACGAAAGAACTGCGTTTGGGAGTGGGGTAGATGTGCCTTTTTAATTTTAATCTCTATCCAGATTTGAAGCGATTAGTACCGCAAATAATCTCGGTCACCATTTTTTATTGTCATTGAAGTGACCCGTTGCTGTACAACTAAGCATGTAAGTTCAATAAATCTATTATCTTTTTATATGTGTTTGTTTCTCTTGTATGTCTGAGTCTAGTCCGATAATGGGTAATTAGTTCGCCAGTCTCCAAGGTAAATGCTCCCAAAGGAATCTGATCTCCAGATAGCTCAAGAAAGAAGAAGCCACATTTGTATGTCTACATATTCAATTTTCTCTCATTACTTGAGAGCGGTGCTAGCCTAGTTGACACAATCTCCATCGCTATAAGTGGCGCTATAGGAGAAATCTCTATCGCCACGAGCAAATCTTTTCTATTACCACAAACAATTCTTCAATGGTACATATAGCAGGCGGCAGTTCAATACTAAAAATTTCCAAAAAGCTCATGTTTTCGCTCTTTTACAATGTGTGCAAGGTGCAATGGCCACGGGAGGGGGAGATTCAAGTTTACTATTGGGATACAGATTCTCTGCTGTTAAAGGTAAATGGGACTGAAGATTTATTGGGTGATTTAGAAAAGAGAAACACATCAACTTGCGGATGGATTTCACCAACTGGAATCCATCCCTCTACCCCGAGTTGGTGAAACGTCAAGCCCCCAACCAACTATTAATGTTAAAATCAGAGACGGGGAGCGATTTGATATCCAGGGGGGTGTTTAAATTTAACTGAGGGCAATGTTCAACTGCCAGAAGGTGTTAGACAACAGACAAAGCAACATCGTTCCACTGTACGTGCCTTGGTTTGTAAAAACAAGGGAAACAAATTTAAAAGAATACGGCTCCTTCATGCAGGCGGTAGCTTTTTCACACTTTTACTGCCAATAATTGCAGGACTTGTAAACAGTTTTCTCTAGAGAATGGCAAAACCCTATAAATTGACACCATTTGAACTTGTCCTCTCGCCCGTTGAACATTTTGAAGACAATCTAAGCAAATTCATTAATGATGAGAATATTGCCGATGACAAAAAACTGCTTTTACTTCAAGATGACATAATAAAATAAATTTAAAAAATGATTAATTGTAACTCAAATAAATACATTGAAATATACTTGAAGAATTATTTTAAATATTACTTAACTTTATATATTTTATTGATGATTCAGGAACTAGAATAAAAGGAAATTAAAACCAATTTATTTACAATAAAAATAAATAAATATAATCAATGTGAAGAATTATCTTAAATAATACTTACTTGTATCTATTCGAAAGATGTTTTAGATACCCTGATAAAAGAAATTAAAAAAAAGACTAGTTGTTATAAAAATAAATACATTAACATATATATGAAGAACTATCTTAAAAATTACTTAATTGTATCTACTATAAAGATGCTTTAGATATCAGAATAAAAAGGAAATGAAAAACAACTCTAGTTGTAGGAAAAATCTATAGATTAAAATATATGTGAAGCATTATCTTAAGTATTATAGATTAAAATAAATTTGAAGACTTATTTTAAATATTACTTAACTGTATCTATTCTAGAGATGCTTTAGATTCCAGAATAAAACGAAATTAAAAACATTTCTGCTTGCAACAAAAATAATAAAATATAATATATGAATTTGAAACATCTTAAGAATGTAACAGTGAGAAGATAAGCTGCGACAAAACACTACTGATATGTTCCAACTCTTGCATTTCAACGAAAAAAATTCCAAAATAAACTTTGAAACGTCAAGAGAATGTAACAGTGACAATGTAAACTACGACAAATCACTACTGAAATATTCCAACTCTTACATATCAAGGAAAAAATATCTAAAATGAACTGTGAAACATTAAAAGAATGTAACAGTGAATAAGTAAACTACGACAAAACACGACTGAAATATTTCAAATCTTACATTTCAACGAAAAATCTGTAAAATGGACTATGAAACATCAATAGAATGTAATGGTAAGAAAGTATGCCACGAAAAAACAATACTGAAATATTCCAACTCTTACATTACAAGGAAAAAAATCCAAAATGAACTTTGAACCAGCAAAAAATGTAACCATGAGATAGTAAAGCGCGACAAAACACTACTGAAATAATCTAACTCTTAAATTTAAACGAAAAATATCCAAAATAAACTTTGGGGCATCAAGAGAATATATCAGTGACAATTCCAACTCTTACATTTCAACGAAAATGTTAAATCCAAAATGAGCTTTGAAAGATCAAGAGAATGTAAGAGTGAGAAGGTAAACCACAGCAAAATACTACTGTAATATACCAACTCCTACATTACAACCAAAAAAAAAAAATCCAAAATGAACTTTGAAACATCAAGACAATGTAACAGTGACAAGGTAAACCACAGCAAAATACTACTGAAATATTCCATATACTACATTTCAACAAAAAAAATCTAAAATGAACTTTAAAACATGATTAGAATGTAAGAGTGACAAGGTAAACCATGAAAAAACACTACTGAAGTATTCCACCTCTTACATTTCAACAAAAAATCAAAAAGGAACCTTAAAACACCAAGAGAATGTAACAATAATAAGGTAAACCACGACAAAACACCACTGAAATATTCTATCTCTTACATTTCAACAAGAAAACAATACTCTAAAATGAAATTTGAAACATCAAGAGAATATAACAGTGAGAAGGTAAACCACGACAAAATACTACTGAAATATTCCAACTCTTTCATTTCAATGAAAAAAAGTCCAAAATGAACTTTGAAACATTAAGAGAATGTAAAAGTGATAAGGGAAACCGGGACAAAACACTACTGAAATGTTCCAACTCATGCATATCAACGAATAAAATCCCAAATGAACTTTGAATCATCAAGAGAATGTAACAGTGACAAGGTAAACCACGAAAAAACACTTCTCAAATATTCAAACTCTTATAGTTCAACGAAAAAAAGACTCAATATGAACTTTGAAACATCATTAGAATATAACACTGACAAGGTAAACCCCGACAAAACACTACTGAAATATTCCGTATCAACGAAACATATCAACGAAAAAAAAACAATCCAAAAGTAACTTTGAAACATCTTCAGAATGTAATAGTGACAAGGTATTGCACGAGAAACACTACCGAAATAATCCAAATCTTACATTTCAATGAAAAAAATCCATTATGAACTTTGAAACATCTTCAGAATGTAACTATGACAACATAAACCACGACAAAACACAACTGAAATATTTAAACTCTTACATTCCAACGAAAATAAAAAATCAAAAATTAACTCTGAAACATCTTCAGAATGTAATAGTGACAATTCCAACTCTTACATTTCAACAAAAAAAAATCCAAAATAAACTGGTAAACATCAAGAGAATGTAACAATGACGAGGTAAACCACGACAAAACAGTACTGAAATAATTAAACTCTTACGTTTCATAAAAGAAAATCAAAAATGAATTTTTAAACATCAGGAGAATGTAACAGTGACAAGGTAAACCACGACACAACACTACTGAAATATACCAACTCTTACATTTCAAAAAAAAAATCTTAAATGAGTTTGAAACATCAAGATAATGTAACAGTGGCATGGTAAGTCACAACAAAACACTACTGAAATATTCCAACTCTTACATTTCATAAAAAAAATCTAAAATAAACTTCAAAACATCAAGAGAATGTAGCAGTGACAAGGTAAACCACGAAAAAACACTATTTGAATATTCCAACTCTTACACATCAATGAAAAAAAATTCAAAATGAACTTTGAAAAATCTTCAGAATTTAACAGTGACAAGATAAAGCACGAGAAGCACTTTTGAAATAATCCAAATCTTACATTTCAATGAAAAAAAATCAAAATGAACTTTGAAATATCTTCAGAATGTAACGGTGACAATGTAAACCACGACAAGACACTACTGAAATATTCCAACTCTTACATTTCAATGAAAAAAAAATCCAAAATGAACTTTGAAATATCATGAGAATGTAATGGTGACAAGGTAAACCATGACGAAATGCTACTGAAATATTCCAACTCTTAAATTTCAACAAAAAAAAATTAGAAATGAACTTTGAAACATCTCGAGAATGTAACAGTGACAAGATAAACCACGACAAAACAATACTGAAATATTCCAACTCTTACATTTCAACGAAAAAAATCTAAAATAAACTTTAAAACATCAAGAGAATGTAACAGCGAAAAGGTAAACCAAGAAATTCAGCACTGAAATATTTCACTTCTTACTGTTCAACGAAAAAATCCAAAATAATTTTTGAAACATTAAGAGAATGTTACAGTGACAATGTAAACCACGACAAAACACTACCGAAACATTCCAACTCTTACATATTAGGGAAAAAATCTAAAATGAACTTTAAAACATCAAGAGAATGTAACAGTGACAATGTAAACCACGAAAAAAAACTATAGAACTATTCAAACTCTTAAATTTCAGCGAAAAAAAAAAAATCAAAAATGAACTTTGAAACATCATGAGAATGTAACAGTGACAAGGTAAACCACGCAAAACAATACTGAAATATTCCAACTCTTACATTTCAACGAAAAAAATCTAAAATAAACTTTAAAACATCAAGAGAATGTAACAGTGACAAGGTAAACGAAGACGAAACGCTACTGCAAATATTCCACCTCTTAAATTTCAAAGAAAAAAAACATCAAAAATGAACTTTGAAACATTATGAGAGTGTCACAGAGACAAGGTAAACCACAACAAAACAATGTTGAAATATTCCAACTCTTACATTTCAACGAAAAAAAAAATCTAATATGAACTTTAAAACATCAAATGAATGTAACAGTGACAAGGTAAACAACGACAAATCAGTACTGAAATATTACAACTCTTACTGTTAAACTAAAAAAATCCAAAATGAACTTTGAAATATTAAGAAAATGTAACAGTGACAATGTAAACCATGACAAAATGCTACTGAAATATTCCAACTCTTACATTTCAGGGGAAAAAAATCTAAAATGAACTTTAAAACATCAAGAGAATGTAACAGTGACAATGTAAACCACGAAAAAATACTACCGAAACATTCAAAAATCCAAAATGAACTTTGAAACATCTTCAGAATGTAACAGTGACAAGTTAAGCCAAGAGAAAAAATACTACTGAAATATTCCACCTCTTACAGTTAAATGAAAAAAAAATCATAATAAAACTTTGAAACATCTTCAGACCAAACACTATAGAAATTTTCCAACTCTTACATTTCAACGAAAAAAAAAATCCAAAATGAACTTTGAAACATCTTCAGAATGTAACAGTGACAAGGTAAACCACGACAAAACAGTACGGAAATAATCCTACTCTTGCATTTCAACAAAAAAAAATCAAAAATGAATTTTAAAACATCAGGAGAATGTAACAGTGACAAGGTAAACGACAAGAAAAGTGTACTGAAATATGACAATTCGTATATTTGATTGAATGAAATGTAACAGTGACAAGGTAAACGTGTCAGTGAAAGAATGTAAAACGTAAACGTATCGGAGAATGTTACAGTGACAAGGTAAACCACGACAAAACACTGCCGAAATATTCCCACCCTTACATTTCAAAGAATGAAATCCAAAATGAAATTTGAAACATCAAGAGAATGTAACAGTAACAAATCCAACTCTTACATTTCAACGAAAAAAAAAAATCCAAAATGAACTTTGAAACATCAAGAGAATGTAACAGTGGCATGGTAAACCACGACAAAACAGTACTGAAATATTCCAACTCTTACATTTCAACAAAAAAAAATTCAAAAATGAACTTTAAAACATCAAGAGAATGTAACAGTGACAAGGTAAACCACACTAAAACACTACTGAAATAGTCCAACTCTTACATTTAAACAAAAAAAAAATCCAAAATGAAGTTTGAAGCATCAAGAGAATGTAACAGTGATAAGGTAAACGACAAGAAAAGTGTACTGAAATATGACAACTCATATATTTGATTGAATGAAATGTAACAGTGACAAGGTAAACGTGTCAGTGAAAGAATGTAAAACGTAAACGTATCGGAGAATGTAACAGTGACAAGGTAAACCACGACAAAACACTACCGAAATATTCCAACTCTTACATTTCAAAGATAGAAATCCAAAATGAACTTTGAAACATCAAGAGATTGTAACAGTAACAATGTAAACCACGAGAAAACAATACTGAAATAATCCAACTGTTACATTTCAATAAAAAATATCCAAAATGAACTTTGAAACATCATGAGAATGAAACAATGACAAGGTAAACCACGAAAAAACACTTCTAAAATATTCCAGCTCTTACAGTTCAACGAAAAAAGAATCTAAAATGAACTTTGAAACATCTGGAGAATGTACCAGTGACAAGGTAAACCACGGAAAAATGCTTCTAAAATATTCCAACTCTTACAGTTCAACGAAAAAAGAATCTAAAATGAAGTTTGAAATATCAAGAGAATGTATCAGTGACAAGGTAAACCACGACAAAACACTTCTAAAATATTCCAACTCTTACAGTTCAATGAAAAAAGAATCTAAAATGAACTTTGAAATATTAAGAGAATGTAACAGTGACAATGTAAACCACGACGAAACACTACTGAAATATTCCAACTCTTACATTTCAACAAAAAAAAATCCAAAATGAACTTTGAAACATATCAGAATTTAACAGTGACAAGGTAAAGCACGAGAAACAGTACTGAAATATTCCAACTCTTAAATTTCAATGAAAAAAAATCCCAAATGAACTTTGAAATATCATGAGAATGCAACAGTGACAAGGTAAACCCTGACAAAACACTACTAGAAATATTCCAACTCTTACGTTTCAACGAAAAAAACTCAAAACAAACTTTGAAACATCATGAGAGTATAACAGTGACAAGGTAAACCATGACAAAACACTACTGAAAAATTCCAAATCTTACACTTCAACGAACGAAATTCAAAATGAACTTTGAAGCATCATGAGAATGTAACAGTGACAAGTTAAATCATCACAAAAAAAAAAAAATCCAAAATGAACATTGAAACATTAAGAGAATGTAACAGTGACAATTCAAACCACAACAAACCACTACTGAAATATTCCAACTCTTACATTTCAACGAAAAAAAATCCAAAATTAACTTTGGAACATCATGAGAATTTAACAGTGGCAAGGTGAACCACAACAAAACACAACTGAAATATTCCATCTCTTACATTTAAACGAAAAAAAAAAAATTAAATGAACTTTAAAACATCAAGAAATGTAAGAGTTGGATTATTTCAGTACTGTTTTGTCGTGGTTTACCTTGTCACTGTTACATTATCTTGATATTTCACAATTTATTTTGGATTTTTTTGTTGAAATGTAAGAGTTGGAATTTTCACTATTACATTCTGAAGATGTTTCACCGCTCATTTTTGTTTTTTTCTCATTCAACTGTAAGAGGTGGAATATTTCAGTAGTGTTTTTTCTCGTGGTTTACCTTGTCACTGTTACATTCTGAAGATGTTTCAAAGTTCGTTTTGGATTTTTTTTCGTTGAAATGTAAGAGTTGGAATATTTAAATAGTGTTTTGTCGTGGTTTACGTTGTCACTGTTACATTCTGAAGATGTTTCAAAGTTTATTATGGATTTTTTTCATTGAAATTGAAGATTTAGATTATTTCAGTAGTGTTTCTCATGCTTTACCTTGTCACTGTTACATTCTCAAGATGTTTCAAATTTCATTTTAGATTTTTTTTTCGTTGAAATGTAAGAGTTGGAATATTTAAATAGTGTTTTTTCGTGGTTTACCTTGTCACTGTTACATTCTCTTGATGTTTCAAATTTTATTTTAGAGTATTGTTTTCTTGTTGAAATGTAAGAGCTGGAATATTCCAGTGTTTTTTTTTGTCGTTGTTTACATTATGACCTTTACATTCTCTTGGTGTTTTAAAGTTCCTTTTTGATTTTTTGTTAATTTGTAAGAGCTGGAATATTTCAGTAGTGTTTTTTCGTGGCTTACCTTGTCACTCTTACATTCTATTCATGTTTCAACGTTCATTTTAGATTTTTTTTTTCGTTGAAACATTAGTTATGGAATATTTCAGTAGTGTTTTGATGTGGTTTACCTTGTCACTGTTACATTGTCTTGATGTTTCAAAGTTCATTTTGGATTTTTTTTTTGAAATGTAGGACTTTAAATATTTGAGTTGTGTTTTGCAGTGGTTTACCTTGTCAATCTTACATTCTCTTGATCTTTCAAAGTTCATTTTGGATTTCATATTTTTGTTGAAATGCAAGAGTTGGAATTGTCACTGATATAATCTCTTGATTCCTCAAAGTTCATTTTGGATTTTTTCTTTGAAATGTAAGAATTGAATTATTTCAGTAGTAGTTTGTCGTGCTTTACTATCTCACTATTACATTCTTTTGTTGGTTCAAAGTTCATTTTGGATTTTTTTTTTCCTTGTAATGTAAGAGTTGGAATATTTCAGTAGTGTTTTTTCGTGGCATACTTTCTCACTATTACATTCTCTTGATGTTTCAAAGTTCATTTTAGAGTTTTTTCGTTGAAATTTAAGATTTAGAATATTTGAGTCGTGTTTTTTCTTAGTTTACCTATTCACTCTTACATTCTTTTGATGCTTCACAGTTCATTTTAGATTTATTTTTCCTTGATATGTAAGAGTAGGAATATTTCAGTAGTGATTTATCGTGGTTTGCATATTCACTGTTACATTCTCTTGATGCTTCAATGTTCATTTTGGATTTTTTTTCGTTGAAATGCAAGAGTTGGAATATTTCAGTAGTGTTTTGTTGCAGTTTACCTTCACACTGTTACATTCTTAAGATGTTTCAAATTCATATATTATATTTTATTATTTTTGTTGCAAGCAGAAATTTTTTTAATTTTCTTTTATTCTCGTATCTGAACCTTCTCTAGAATAGATACAGATAAGTAGTATTTTTAAATAAGTATTCAAATTTATTTTAGTCTATAATACTTAAGACAATTCTTCACATATATTTTATTCTTTTTATTTTTCCTACAATTAGAGTGGTATTTAATTTCCTTTTTATTCTGATATCTAAAGCATCTTTAGAGTAGATACAGTTAAGTAATATTTAAGATAATGCTTCATATATATTTTAGTGAATTTATTTTTGTAACAACTAGTTGTTTTTAATTTATTTTATTAAGGTATCTAAAGCATCTTTAGAATAGATACAAGTAAGTGTTATTTTAAGACAATTCTTCACATACATTATATTTATTTATTTATGTTTTTTGCAAATAGATTGGTTTTAATTTCCTTTTATTCTAGTATCTGAATCAACATTAAAATATATAAAGTTAAGTAGTATTTAAAATTATTCTTCAAGTGTATTTCAATGTTCTTACTTTAGTTACAATTAATTGTTTTTGTTATTTATCGTTTTGTTATCTTTAGAATAGATCAAGTGACCTTAAATAAACCTTCCTTTTCTTGCTTGTCCCTCACACTATAGCCATGCATCTGTCTGACTGTGCTTCCATCTATAGCTATACATGTGAAGATATCATCACAAGTCTCGATTCTGTTTTTATATTTTCTTACATGTCTGACTTTTTAATAAGCACTCTAAGAGTTTGACTTGCTAACGTACCCTAAAAAATGGTAATATAACAAAGTAATGCATAAAGTTTTTTTTTTATTATAGCATGTAGAATATTAACAAATAAATATGTTACAATATTTTTATACATTATTTATATCATAGAACATATTTGGACGTTCTGAATCTGTTCAATAAAATAATTCATCATGTTCTCTCTTGATACTGTAGCTACTCTCTTCTCTTACTCTTTAGCCAGTAGATTAATCATCATTCCAATTTGAGTCACATAGAATTTTCAGTGATATGTCAGTTATAGGTTCAAAATACGTTTCATCTTTAGTATTATCAGATTCATTGGGATATATGATCAATAGTAGTAGCAATGTTCACTTGCTCATTATTTTTCTATTAAATTATTTTTATATTCATTAGTGATATTGTCTACTAATGTTCTTTTTATTTTGCCGGCGACTTAACTGTTTATTCCTACATTGTGCTTTCAAAGGTGACAGTTCTGGCACGTAGACAAGATATGATTTAATACATTAGTGCAAGAATTGGCTTTTCTTTTCCCATTTCCTTTCATTTGAATAGTAACACCAGAACGATGGGAATAGGATCTATCAATAGGTAGCGTGTTACCAGAACCATTAGCAAGAAGATGCCCATCTTCATCAACTATTATTTTTAAGTTGGTATTCTCTTTTAGCACTATCGTCTCTGGTGCTCTCACCCTCGCATAACCATCTTGAGCAATTTTGAATGGTTTCACTAGATGTTTCAATTGTGTACTGTCATCTATATCTACTGTTCCCTCCTCAACTCCTAGCTCTTTTCTCTAAAGTTCAAATTCTTTCCCCTTTCTTTAAGAACAACTCCTGAAACCCAATGGTCTTTATAGAATATACTCAGTGGTCCTAGGAATCATCCAGACCACTCACGACAGAGTCAATACTACTAGAAGCAGAGGTACTGCTGCCATCGCCAAAATCTAAGTCTAAGATAAAAAAAAGACGAAATGGAGTGACGAAAAGAAATAAGCAAAAAGTAAAAAAAAAACAGAATAGAAGAGTGTTAATTACAAAAAGAGAAAATGTAGAAGTAATCCAATTTACATTATGTTACTACTTGACCTTCCTGTGAAAACATCATCACTGGGCTCTTGGGCAACGAAGAATGTAAATTGCCCAATCTTTAAGCTATGAAGTTGCGATATAGAAATAACAATATTCGGCTTTAGCACTATGCATTTGCGAATGCTGCTCTTTTCATTCTATTTGGTGACACAGTTTTGATTTATCTCGACTTACACCTTAATTTAGAAACGCCATCGGAATAGAAAAGGTACATTCATAGATAACTTGCACTATATAGGGAAACTGGATAAATTTTATTTGAGTCTCATGTATAAAAGCTTTACCAAGTTTGAATTTATTGACAGGTCCAATCAGATCCTATCAGATCATCCAATCAGATCATATTTACCCAATAGTCTCAAGGGCAACAAGGCTGCATTTTTAATAAGGGGGTCGCCTGGAAGTTTGCAAAATGAGGGATTGTAAACCTGCAAGTAAGAGTTTTTAACCATAGAAAATATACTGGGTATGACAGATTTAATATTCTGCAGCTTTTTGGCCTTATTTTGAACAAAAATTGTTATTTTGTAGTTAAAAAATTCATAAAAGAGGCCTTTTACTTTGTTGCAATTTATTTTCTTAGTTAAGAAAAGCCACTAGAAATTTTCATTTTAGTTCAGATAAACCCATTCTCACAATTCTATTGAGGCCAGAGAGAGGAGACACATCAATGGCACCTAGGCACAAACTTGATTTTCTTTTTTATTTAGGGTGGGGAACACTAAACCAAGGGTTTATAATAGTCAAGGGTTTTCGAAAAGAGTGATTACACTTTTTATTTTTATATTTTTTATTTATGTTAATTGGAGCGTTTCAGACTCTTTCAAAATTTTATGTTTGAAGGATTTCGAACCCTTGTTCGAAATATTTTAGAATTTTTATGAATGTTTTATTTCGCAATTATATTTTACTGTTTTAATGAATCTGAAAGAAAGATAATATATCTATATATCCTTAAAATCCCATATCCTTAAAATCCTGTTTGTAATTTTCGACTGCGATAGGTTGTTCGCTTTTTCCTAGAAGGCAACAACTGCTGTAGGCATCATATGTTTAAGTTTCTTTTTAGATGTCTAATCAATCATTAATTGTGTCTCTAAGTAATTTTTGAGACAAAACTGGCTAAGCATGACAAAACGAAAAAAAATCATAAAGAAGAGAAAACGAGAATAATAACAGATAGTGAAAAATAGAAGAGAATTATGCGTATATTTCGGTTGAGACTTCCAGTCAACCGTCTTCAGGGGTGTAGCTACGGTATTTTTATTGGAGGGGGGGGGACAAGAGGGAGTGCTTTTGAAGTAGGTACTATTCAATCGGCAGTGAAGAAAAGTAGTTATTTAACAATCACCATACTTGGTGAATTTAAAAACATTACGTAATACACTTTAAACAATAAACACACATTAATCAATCATAAATATAAGTGCTGGTGCTTAGGTTTTACTAAAATTGTCAGCCATGAGCTGCTTTAGACGGCATTAGTATGGCATAAACATGCTTTTGGGTGAGCGAAGGTAAATGTCATATACAGTCTGCTTCTTTAGCTAGATTCATCCCTAATACTGCAATACATAACCCATGCAGTACGTCAGTAATTTTGAATACGTTTTAAACAATAAACACACATTAATCAATCATAATTATAAGTGCTGGTGCTTAGGTTTTACTAAAATTGTCAGCCATGAGCTGCTGTAGACGGCAGTAGTATAGCATAAACAAGCTTTTAGGTAAGTGAAGGTAAATGCCATATACAGTCGGCTTTTTTCAGCTAGATTCACCCCTAATACTGCAGTACATAACCCATGCAGTACTTAATTAATTTTGAATGGATTTTAATTTCTTGCACTAACTCTTATAGGTGATTTATTTAATTATTATTTTCTATTAAGTTGATTTATATTTGGGTTAAACGATTTATATTAATAAATAGCTTTGATATCAGTGGGTCACATAAAGCCGAAACAAAAATCATTGGCAGCGCTATAGCACTGTCTTAGTAAAGATACCCGATAAGTCACTACATATTGGGTAAAATTATGCGGTAGCATATTCCCTACATTTAAATAGCCACCACATTTTAAATTAAAAAGTTTTCAAAAAGTTAAAGTTAGACTTATTAACTTATCCGTTGGGCATTGTTTGACAAAGGACATCCAGAAAACTTAACAGTTCTTGGCATTACTGCGGCAGAAGCCTTTAATTAATGAAAAATTGCCAGGGATGTCACTTGGAAGGTAAAATCTACTCGTCGAGTTTTAAATTTACCTTCCTCTTTGTATATTTCATGAAAAAATTGAATTGTATTAAATTACGCAAAAGATTTTCTTATGTAAATCAGGGTATAGGGGTATTGGGGTATAAGCATGGGTGTCGCCACTTATTGATGCAAAATGGCGCAAAACCGTGGCTAAGCCACTTACTCGAGGGAGAGAACCCCTTGTCAGCCCAAATGTTAGTGGGATTCCCTCTCTCACCCCAACGGTTCCATAAATATCGGATTTACTGATAAGACCTTTTCTGACTCCCACCAATTTTTGTGGCGTTTAGCCGCTGGCAGTAATACTGGTTGGCCACAAAGCCACTGGCGTGGTAATATACGGGTGTCACCACTTATTGGAGGGGAAAGCCTCAGCCCCAAATTATTGTAGCGATGAAAGTTCTATCGGTTGCGCCATTGTTAGCGATGAAAATTTTATGGGCCTATAAAGAAAGTGTGGCTATAAAAGAAAGGGACTGGGCTTAGTTGTGGTCATAAATATTGACCATGTCAAAGGTAATATTATTCCCAGAGGTCATGAACTTACACCATATAAGTTTTCTTATAGTGCCGCTGATAGCGCTAAAGATTTTACCAACAAGCCTTGCGCCACATCAATAGGGAGTAAAGCAACTTAATGACCGCGCCACCCTCAATTATTGAGAGAAAATAAAATGTGTAGAAATATAAATGTGACCTCTTTTCCTTGAGCTATCTGAAGATCAGATTCCCTGGGAACGTCCTTGGAGATTTGCGAACAATTACCTGTCGTTAGGCTAAATACAGACATATAAAATGAAATAAGCACAGGTAAAAAGCAATAGATTTATCGAGACTTACATATTTAGGTGAACAGCAGTGGGTCACTTCAAACGACAACAACGGTGACTGAGATATAACAATGAAAGAATTGTAAAGATCGCACGCCAAAATTATTCCATCTAAATGGTCCAGAGTCTGATTTACGAATATTTCCAAAAAGTACTTTTACCCCACTATCAAACGTAGTTTTTTGTCCTGCGCTCTAAAAAACAGGCTCACAATTGGCTCAAGCGGCCCAAGGATGCAAACCCTTCGTCCAATAAATTGTTTTTAACATTTCTGATGATTCAAATGTTCACAAGGCTCCTATAGTTTCAACTTCCTTAGAAATATTGTGCGTAGCATCTTTTTTTTATTGCCCACTGTCTTAGTGAAATCCAAAGCTTGGATAGCACCGTTCTTCGTCTGAGGCTAATTGCAGTTTTTTTTCTCTTTGCTGATTTAGGACTTTTCTTTCTTTTTGAGACTACATTTAAACTTAATTAAAGGAAGTCGGAATTATCTTTAGAAAGAAGAAACTTTAGTTTGGTATTTTAAATATATCGCATTTTACTCACGGTACATATTACCCTTCCTATCAATTAATGACGTCACGTCATTAGCACTTGCTTGCCTTTGGGCTTTTGAAATGTTCACAATTAATTAACTATTTATTCTACATAATTTTGATTGACATTATATTATTTCATGTTCATATTTTGGCTTACTCAGGAGTGCTAAAAATTTTCTCTAATACTCTTCTTATTTTATTCTACTTACCTATCTAAAATTCATTTACCGGACTAAGATTGTTCATGGTTCTAGGCTAGCTGCTATACTAAAGATTTTTTCTACATCTAACACTGATTACTTTTACATTTTCAACAAGGTTGGAGCTATTCTACCTTCACATAAAATTTTTTTAATTCACTTTTTATAAGGCTTTTTTTGCTCTATATATGGTTCACTACTTTCTATCTACGCTACATTAAATGAATAGCTCAACAACGCTACACATAACTATCTGGACATTTAACACTACATACAAGAACGATTTAAAACACACAATATTGGGTATACCATGTTCACTGGTAACATCAAAACACTTTTCCTGAGGATGTTTGCTACGCAACGTTAATGATAGGATATTGAAGGTAACCTATAGTTAATATAAAGTTATTAAGAAGTAACATATGTAAATTCTCATTTATTCCATCACTATTTGAGTCTCTTTAGCATACTCAATCCTTCTGTTGTAAACTTTGGCCTTCACTCTTTTCGTCTTGGCAAAAATTTTTAAAGCACTTACAATGTAGTTTCTTCATGAAACAGTTCGAGCATGATTGTGTTCACACAATGAGCTTTCTCTAATTGTCAACAGTGAAATGACGCTTCCAACTACAGGTGTGGGAATATGCTATCAGAGTTCATTCTCACCTGCTTTTTGATAATTCATAAGGTACCTTATCATTAAGGGATCGAACTCTGGGAGTGCGTTTATTTTCTTCTCAGCATGTCATTTTTGGGATGTTTTGAAGCACATAGAGAATGCATTCTCGTATAAAATTGTTCATTTGTGTCTCTTATAAAATTGTTAGCTCATGGCTTGCGT
Organism: Artemia sinica; assembly: GCA_027921565.1. Lineage (NCBI taxonomy): Eukaryota > Metazoa > Arthropoda > Branchiopoda > Anostraca > Artemiidae > Artemia > Artemia sinica. The sequence continues at coordinate 58,436,370 of CM051269.1, read as the reverse complement.
CTATTAACTTTTGCAGTGATTCCTAGGTTAATCACGGGTTAATAGAACTTTGGATTTGGAATATGTCAACTTCACACTATAGTGACTCCTTCCACATATTGTCTTTAACTTGTGGGAGGGGTATATTGCCACTGAGGGGTTGGTCACTGGGGTTAATTTCGGTTTCCAGGTCCATTTTTAAGAAATTATTCATTTTTCAGAAATAATTAGAAGGGATTTGACGCGTGAAAATGCGTCATATAAATAATTTTCGGGATCATCAAATATCATCACTATACAGTCAAATGGTTCATGTGTCCTTAAGGATTATCATGGGTGATATTTAGGTACTTATATCTTGTTCTGGTCGAGGGGGTTCTCAGGATTTATGTGATTATATAGTTCGATAAAGCACTGGATACTGAGATTCAAATATAATGTTACCTGATAGGTAATGTGGTTCATGGTCGAAGAAAAAACAATCAAAGGTAACTGTTGTTTTCGTAAACGAAGCTGGGATGAAAATTGCCTGGAGTGTATGGTGAGTACTCTTCGTTGGTTGAGGTATGATGAAAATAGATGCTACTAGGTTGTATCTGCTCTGGGCAACTCATTGTAATGCTCGATATCCAATGTGTCAATCTACTTCCTGTAATAAAAATAACCAGGCAGAATCACACGTACTTTAAAGTAAATACTCATAGTACAAATAAGTCACATATTGATTGGGTACATGAATTTTACACTACGAGACAGTGTTAAATAAATACACTAATATTAGTACACAAAACGAAATTTTTATCATGTTGGTTATAATAAAACGACATAATTCCCATTGGGAAATCTAAAACAGATATGTCTTCAAATTTGTTTTGAGAACAGAAACAACGAAAAAGGGCTTACTTCATTTTTCAGTACTTATTAAATAAACATAATTTACTCTACATTATTAAGTTTGAGGTCTAATTTTACAACATATTTCATGCCTGCATTGTTCACGCACGTCCGTGCTGTTTAAAAAACACATGTTGCAGCGTCATAGACACACGGTTTTACGTAAACAACCTTACAATGAGGGAACAAGACATAGCAAGGACGAGTGGAGACCTCTATACCCACTTGTTTTCAAATGTCTTCCCTTTTTCTTGGCTTAGACGTTTTCCTGGGGTTTCGGGTTTAACCTCTGCGTTTCAGTCAGTTCCCCATGTTCCTCTCTTGGCTTTCGCCTTCTTAGTCTCATGATTTTTTCGCAATTACATGTCAATAGGGTTCTTATGGTCATGGAATTTACGAATACGAAACATACGGCCTGTAGTATGTTCAACCAGGAATTGGATGAGAATAATCCATATCTGTCATCCACATACGTTAATATTTTGTCTTTGGTCATTTGTAAATGTTGCACGCCCGCAACAAACCAAACGCTGCTTGAGGGCGAGCTCCCCCCAGATTTCCCACAAGAGAGGATTCAACACCACTTGTCGTTTTCAGTCGACCACGATCTTCCTACCTTTGGTTATTTTCTGTTCCAACTTTTCTCTCTGATCACCAATATATTGACATCACTTATATTATAATTATTGTTTTTTATTAATATTGACTTGGTTAACTTTACTTGCACACTGTTAAATTTATTATGGTTGATCAAAAGTTGATTTTCATAAGGGATTTGAAATTTGCCTTTACATTAATTAGGGATATTTCCATCTGTCAGGTTTTTTAACCGTTATACCTGACTGTGTCGTTATTTTCTCTTCTGTTTCTTGCGGTTTTTTCTTTTTCGGTTTTTCTAGCGAAATAAGGTCGAACTTTTTGTATTGTTTTTTCAAAAATTCTTGCCCTTTTAATTTCGTTTGTTTCGCGTGTTTGGCTGCCGAGGTCAGTCTTGATTTCACTATTTCTTTAACTACTATATGGTCTGATTTGCCGTCAGACTCTTTGGAAATAGTTTCCGATGATTTTGTATCATAAGTTTTAGAAGTTGCACCTTGCATTTTTTAGGTAACCCTCCCCTTCCTTTGTAAATTTCTACTCCCCTGGAAGTAGAAGGTTTATTCCCTAAGTCCTCGTCTTGAGTTTTCAACTAGGGAGATTTGAAAGATTCTTGAGAGCCTTGGGAGGAATCAAGAGTTTTTGCAGGGTTCCTCCACTGTTTGAATACCATTTCCTCAGGGGGATGGGCCATTTTTTGCACTAGGGTTTTCCTCCATGAAATCCACTGTTTAGGCTTGACCTTGGACACAGACACACAGTTATATCATGATATTGTCCTTGCTGGTCATCCTTGGGAGTTTTATTCTTGGGCAATATACTTTGACTCGTTTTTAAGGGGAAATTTATTAAATCCATAGCTTCTCGCAGGTTTGTTTTAGTTAAATCTTTGGGAGGAGTTTTCTTTGCAGTAATACAGGGGGTTTCCACAGCTCTGTTTAATTCCTCCTGTAAAGACATGGGTCTTTCCATTGGTGTTGCAGGGGAAACCATATCGTCTGGAAATCTTTTGGGGGGACAAAGGTTCAAAATTTTATTTGGGAAAAATTGGGTTTTTGGAGATATTGTATAATCTAGTTCTCCTGCGCTCGCCGATTAATTACTTTTTGGATGTTTTGGTGTTTTTATTTCAGAAAAAAATCCTGGTATTAGGGATTTTTTCTTAGGAATAACTAGATTTTTCATTGCTAAAAATTCTTCAAAATTTTTCTCATCGCTCTCATCCTCGAAATAGTCTTGCTTAAAATTAAAGGGTTTTAGCTCAGCAAATCTTGATCTAGGGGGCTCATTTTCAGCATCTGACGAATCAGTAGAGAAGGGACGTGATACCCATCTTTCCGTAAATTTGGCTCTTTTTATTCGGCTAATATATACCTTGTAAGTTCTTCCGCTATCGGGGTTCTCCATTTTAAAGGTGTAATCGTTATCGTACTTTTTGACTATTCTGTGTGGTCCAGATTATTTTTTGGAAAGTTTTTTTCCTGCCGTTTTTGCCTCGTTTCTTAGGTAGACGCAGTCTTCTACTTTGAAATCTATACTTCCTTTGACTTTGGGTTGGTTTCTTAGCTCTTGGTTTATTTTACATTTTTCCAACTCTTGCCTAACTATTTTCTATGTTTTCCTCAGCCTATTTATAAATTCTAGTTTGTTATCCTCCAAGTTATTATAATACTGCCGAGATTCAATAATCTCGTCATATGGGATTCTAAAATCACGACCAAAAAGTAAATAAAATGGATTATCTTTAGTTGTTTCTGAATAAGCAGTATTGATCAAGTTGGTTAAATAAGGTAAAAATTGATCCCAGTCGTTCCTATTGTTTCTGTATAAATACGTAATACGTTCGTAAATATTTTATGCCTATTTTCTATTTTACCATTAGCTTTTAGGTGGTACGGAGTTGTCACCATTTTCTCTATATTGAGAAAACTCATTAAATCTTTTGTTACTTTTGAAACAAAATTGCTTCCGTTGTCACTCAAAACCTTATTTAGAACGCCAAATTGTAAAAATAATTTCGCTAACGCCAAACTGGTGGTATATGCACCTTGATTTTTTAATGCTTTTGCAAAAGTAAATCCTGAAAAGTGATCTATAACCAAAAGAACAAAAGTATGGCCTCTGCTGGAAACGGGCAAGCCTCCACTTGTTCCGTATAAGTCAAATGAGATAATATCGAATGGGTATTTTGCTACCGGGACCCTTCCCATTGGAGGAATAGGATAAGCTGGGGGGATTTTTCTTAAGTTACACACTTCGCATGTACTTACATATTCTTTAAGTTTTGTTATTGCCGACGGCACTGAAAAATATTGTTTTAATTTATGGAAAGTTTTCGTTGCTGCTAAGTGTCCACCTATATCTGAATGAAAATATTCAAATGCAGGCACTATTAAGTTTTGTGGCAATACAGGTATTATTGAGGATTGGTTTCTATTTGTCTCAGCAGTCACGATTCTAAACAGTATTTCTTCATCAAGATCATAGTAAAAATTATGTATCTCTTTTCTAAGAGTTTTGAATTTATCCGGTAACGCATCGTCATTCACAAAATAATTAATAATCGCTGAACACATTTCGTCCTTTTTTACTTTTTTTTATATTTTCTAAAGACAAGGGACAATAGTTAATCTTATTTTCTTTTACCGTGTGCTTGACTTTGTTTTTCTATAATTCATGTTTGCTCTTAGCATTAATAGTGCTAACTTCATTCTCCTCAGATTCTGACGGAATATTTTCTGGGTATCTACTCAAAAAGTCACAAGCTGCGTTTTGTTTACCTTTTAAATGTTCAAATTCGTAATCTAGGTCTTGGATTTTCATAATCTATCTGGCTAGAATGCCCGTGGGGTTTTTAAATGTGCGCAGGTACTGCAAGCTTTTATGGTCTGATCGTAGTATAAATTTTCTACCAATTAAATAGTGTCTAAATTTATCCAAATGGTGGATTATAGATAATAGTTCTAAGTTTGTGGCGGAATAACTACTTTCGCCTTTTGATAAAGTTCTACTCGAATAGCATATAACTTTTTCTATTTGTTTTTGTTTATGTGTTTCCTCTAGAGGATTAGGGTTTTCTACCGGGATTTATTGCAAAATAGTAGCACCAATGCCCTTTGAACTAGCATCGGTTGTGACCACACATTTTCTGTTTTCGAAATCAGGAAGTGATAATATTGGTTCAGAAGTGAGTGCCTTTTTGAGACGGTCTAGGGATGTTTGAGCTTCCTGGGACCAGGTAACATGATGGGAAATCCTTTTAGTTAATTCCGTGAGGGGTTTTGTAATTTGGGCATAATTGCGCACAAACTTTCTAAAGTAGCCAGTAAGACCTAAAATTCCCCTTGATTCTTTCATGCTTCTGGGGGTTTGAAGTTTTCAACACATTTTATTTGATCAGGGTCTGGGGATATCTCACCTTGTGTTACTACTACTCCTAAAAATTTAATTTTAGGTTGAAATAAACTTACTTTCTCAGGCGGGCATTTTAAATTGCCTTGTCTGAACTTCTCTAACACATTAGCTAATGTTTCTAAGTGTTGTTCAGTGTTTTCTCCCATGTATATGACATCACCAACAAAATGAATGATATTCTTTAATCCTCTTAACAGGTGTAACAGGGGTCTACATAGCGCGCTTGAACTTGTTTCAAGTCCAAAAAGTACCCTTAAGTATTCATACGAACCATATTCAGATGCTGAAAATGCAGTTCTATGGACATCTTTTTCGGCTATTTTCACTTGGTGGTAGCCTTTGGTAAGGTCCAAAGAAGTAAAAATTTTGTTTTTGCTTGAAATTGAGTCAAGAATTTCATCTATTCTTGGTAGAGGAAATTTATCGCTAACTACTTGTTTTTTGAGGGCTCTATAGTCTACTAAAAGTCTAAGATCACCATTCTTCTTTGGCACTAAGATCACTGGTGCACTATACGGACGTATACTTGGGCGTATAATTTTATTTTGTTCTAATTCAAGGATTTTATTTTTTAACCATTCTTTGTGCTTATATGGCACACGATATGGCTGTTTCGCTACGGGATTACCAGTCGTTAAAATTGAATATTCATAAAATGGAATCAATCCGATGTCATCTTCAGAGGCGGAAAATACATCTTTAAAATTCCATAATAATTCGCATAATTTTTTCAAGTTCCAAGTCCGTAATATGATCCATATTAAATTTGTTTAAAAATTGTGATTTAGTTAAAGGATATTTGTTATTCAAAGTTTTAATGCCGTTAACTAGATTTCTTTTAGAATTTTCCCTTGTATTTGAATCATTTTCCAAGATAACTTGGATTTGAACTAAACATGTCCCCTTTTTTATTGTAATTATATCATTTTCGTGGTTATTAGTTACCCAAATAAAACCTCCTTTTTCGTAAGATATAATCTGTTCCTCCCATAGTAGACTTTCCGGAATTTCAGTTGATGGTGTCGCAAACCATGTTTCGGATTTGCTAACCACTGGTTCAATCATCTGTCATATTTGAATTTTTTGCATCTTTTTGGGAGGGTCTTTTGTTTTCCTTATCGCGAATCCGTAATATTTCTCTTTATTTTCATTTTTTATTAGATTCATACTGACGCTTTGCTGCGCCATTGTGGTATCTTGTGGCGTCACTATGGGTTTTACTATGTTTTTCCATAATTCCGCTATTTTCTTGATTTCGTTTGACCTGTACTGTCGCATATCTCCTATTTTTATTTTCGCAGATTCAATACCCTTATTTTTCAAATTTACTTCATCTCTGCCATGTCTCTCAGAATAATTGAACAAATTTCTAACTATGCCAAGCCCCTAAGAGACATGAGGCTCAAAATACTGTGACATTATACAGCCAAAATTTTTTTTACTGTTACGTTGTCTTCGTAACCTCTGTTACGATTTCTTAAGGTAGAGATTTCTTCCCTTACCTTAGCCGGGTAGACAAGCTTTTCATTAGCCACGTCTAATAGTACTCTATTGGACCCTAAAAAATTGTGCCTATGATGGCTTCGTACGGAAAGTTATCGCATATTATAAAATTTGTCGGAAAGATTATATCAACCCTCTTTACGTTTAGGCGGATTGAACCTCTTGTATCCAATTTATTCCCTGTCACACTAGTTAAATTGGGATTATTAAAATTTCTTTGTTACCTAATTTGCAGAGGCAACATATTAGATACGCATGAGCTTGAGATACTAACTGTAGCTCCGCTGTCAACTAAAGCCTTAAAGTAAACGTTTTCTACATAAAAATAATTAAATATAGGTAACTTGTTAATACTATCACTACAAGACGGAACTAGTATCAGTTTGGACCTATTAGATATTCTGGGCACCCTCCGGGTCCAATTTATATTTCTGAGGGGCCTGAAACGTTTCTCTGCTGATTTATTTCATGCGTCGGTGCTTGCAGCGGAAATTCAGACATATGAGGTTCCGTAGGCATATTTAATTGATTTACGTCTACCTGCCTTTGCCATGTATTCTTATGGTAACTTTGGTAACCTGCGTCAGTGCCACTTGCTGGCGCTGACTGCCAATGCCGTTGGTTTGCAAAATTTTTATTTCCCGTCGGCAAATTTTCGTGATTTCTATATAGCATTCTCACATTATATTGGCTTTGGCGAACATTTGGGTTTTCAAATCGTTAATTAATTTGTCTGTTGGGGGGGTGGGGTCTTGGTTATACAAATTTTGTTGGTACGTGTTGTAGGCTACTGATTGGCTCAATCTTCCCTGGCTATAGCCTAGTGCACCACCGGCACTAAAATTTGTTCTTCCGAACAAATGGTTGCCATAATTTTGCCTACTGCCGACAGCAATTCCTGGTATGCGGTTGGGGACATAATGGCACTCTCTCGCGATATGCCCAAGTCGATTGCAATTATAGCATCTTATTATTGTATGGTTATTTTCATAACTGGATTGTTTGATGGGCTGAAAACATACTGTTTTCTGCCTAGCGGGTTTTTGCGTTTTATTTCTTTGTGGTATCGGGGAATTATCCCTTGAAAAGAAATTGGGAGACTCCTGGTCGCCCTTGAAGATTAGTTTCTTGTTTGAATCACCTAGGCTATTTATTTTTGCTTTACTGTGATTTGCGACCATCGTGTCAACTTTGATCAATCGATCTACCTCCTGAACTGCAAGATCCAACGTCTGAATATTTTTGGATATTATCATTCTATATTGTTTTGGGGGTAGTCCTTGCAGAAAGGTATTTAGTATGACTTTTTCATACAGTTGTCCTGAACCTCTTCCGTATTTTGCCACTACTGAAATTTGTATATTATCAAGCTATTCTCTTATATTTTGTGAATAATCAAAGCACACCATTCCGTGTTTTAATTTATTTACGGAACTAGTTTCGATAAATCTAACTTTAAATGGTTTTAACAATTTGTTCACTGTATTTATTGGCAGGCTGGCGTCTTCGCCTATAGTATGTTCAATCTGCTTCAGAAAGGTTTAGGCCTGACCTTTTAATCGCAGTAGAAGCATGTCGACTAACGTTTCTAGCTCTGTTTTTGTTAGTTCTACAAACTGGGTCAATTGGATATTAAATTTGTCAATATCTGAATGACCACTGTACTCTGGGATAGACTTTGCTATTTCTATATTTTTGCGACCAACTTTTGCGCCATTAATTTTTTTTCTAAATCTTCAGACATTTTTTTGTGTTTATATCAACTCAAAATAAATTTATTCTTTCACTTAACCTATTTTGGGGGAGGTTATTATCTCCTATGAGATATTTTAAAGGGTTTCCTGTAGTAGCTTAGTGGTTATAGGCCTAATCACTTTACTCATATGTCTGTATTTCTCTAACAATTAAATTTAAATTACAAAGTTTCATAGCCTAATTAGTTCGCAAGTTTTTCTCCAATTTCCGACCGTGCCATTTGTAGCGATGAAAGTTCTATCGGCTGCGCCATTTGTAGCGATAAAATTTTATGGGCCTGTAAAGAAAGTGTGGCTATAAAAGAAAGGGACTGGGCTTAATTGTGGTTATAAATATTGACCATGTCAAAGGTAATATTATCCCCAGATGTCGTGAACTTACACCTTATAAGTTTTCCGATAGCGCTGATTATAGCGCTAAGGATTGTGCCAACAAGCCTCACGCTACAGCAATGGGGAGTGAAGCAACTTTATGACCGCGCCGCCCTCAATTATTGAGAAAAATAAAATGTGTAAAAATATAAATGTGACCTCTTTTCCTTGAGCTATCTGGAATCAGATTCCCTGGGAACGTCCTTGGAGATTTGCGAACTAATTACCTGTCGTTAGGCTAAATACAGACATATAAAATTAAATAAACACAGGTAAAAAGCAATAGATTTATTGAGACTTACTTATTTAGGTGAACAGCAGAGGGTCACTTCAAACGACAACAGCGGTGACTGAGATACAACAATGAAGGAATTGTAAAGATCATGCGCCGAAATTATTCCATCTAAATGGTCCGGAATCTGATTTACGAATATTTCCAAAAAGCACTTTTACCCCACTATCAAACGTAGTTTTTTGTCCTGCACTCTCAAATCTGGCTCACAATTGGCTCAAGTGGTGCAAGGATGCAAACCCTTCGTCCAATAAATTGTTTTAAATATTTCTGATGATTCAAACGTTCACACGGCTCCTATAATTTAAACTTCCTTAGAAATATTGTGCATAGCATCTTTTTTTTATTTCCCACTGTCTTAGCAAAATCCAAAGCTTGGATTGCGCCATTCTTTGTTTGATGCTAATTGCAGTTTTTTTCTCTTTGCTGATTTTGGACTTTTTTTTCTTTTTGAAACTATATTTAAACTTAATTAGAGGAAGTTATCTCTAGAAAGAAGAAACTTTATTTTGGTATTTTAAATATATTGCATTTTACTCACAATACATTATAATGCTATGCCCGTGTCTACCAAACCAGTTCTGCAAATATCGGGTTCGGTACTACCCGATTTGCAGTATACTCTGTCCCAGGGTATGATAACGCGATCGAGTGGTCAAATGGCCACTTTCTAAAGAAAAATGTACCTGCCTTGGGTAACGGCTAGAAAATCTCTTAACTCTCTCCTTGGAGGTAACAAATCTCCCTGTCAATATAATAATGACGGTACCTCTTAGCTCTATTCCTACCCTGCCTGGGTTACGGAAACTAGTACACAGTTTTTAGAAAATACCTTACTTGTATTACTTTTAAAAGGGTCACAATAATCCCCCATAAAGATATCTCCCCGAACGGGGTCTAACACAGACTAAAATCAAAATAATATTTTTCACACAACTGTTCATATGGGATGACCGTCACTTGGCCCAGCCAATCAGCTACATCCCCATTCAAACCCATTTCTACCTCTTAGATTTATCTTTTAATGACTCCCAAACCAGGAAGTACAAAAATAGAACTTGGTTCAAAGCTTACTTATAGCGACACCTCTAACTTAACAACGAGAATTTAACCTGTCTTTTGAAATTATACTATAAGCAAATGTAATTAAGAAAACGAAAACAGGTCATTTATCTGAAAGGAAAAGAAACAAGGTTGGAACCCCAACACCTCCCCCCGTAAGATAAATGACCGCCCATGCACTACCTTGGTCCACCCTTACAAACATAAACACTTAACTTCAACTTTACAAAATCCATTTCCATTCTCTTTTCCACCAGTGTCTGTGTTACTATTTCCACCGCTTGGCTCTGGATAGGTCGTCATCGACACGTCTCTACTGTAGGACCACCGTGGTCTAAATCGTATATCCTCCGCATTAGGTTTTGAAAGTTGAGGTGCCCAAGCTTCGTAAACAATCATTGTGCGTAGCAAAATCAAACAAAAAATTTTCTCGCTCTCCCGAATTGAGATTTGAGAGGAGCAGAGAATCAGTTTCTGGAAAATGTGATGATGCCAGCCATCGTGAAAAATTGGCTGCACTAGCCTCTTAATTTCCATCTATGGAAACAACCCCACATCTCAATCAAATAGTAAATTGCCCCTTGGCATAATTTCAAATAATCTAAGGCCGAAAATGCGAAGGCTTGTGAAAACGATAAGGGTACTGGGAGTGAAGTAAAATTTTGAGCGAACCATGAATCGCCTTTTTTCTGGGTTCCCTCCCCTGGGATAATTCAATGAAGAATATGCATTATATCCTATAGAGTGATTTTATGAAGCGAAAAACAATTTACCATAACATTCAATATTTCCTTCATTGCTACAACTTTTTGTGACTTTTTCATTTAAGCAGGGTGATTTTCTCATCACCCTAGTCTTAAAATTCCATCCATAATATCAAAGAGTGAAAAACAGGTTCCCATTCTTCTCGAAACGTGGAATGCTATCATCAGAAGGATGAGAAGTTTCAAATGAGCTGTCACTCACCACAAATCGGAGCACTTTACTAATCAAAACAAGTTCAATTTTCGTAGAAAAGTTAATTTTGCAAAAGCTAGAATTTTGATACCAAATAGTCTATCAAAGAATTAGCGGCTTATACTGATTAAAAAAATAATAAAGTTCCTTAGGTCTCATGTTGCCCATCAAAAGGTGCAAGTCTAAGAAAATGTGTCTGCATTTCAAATAAGGGAGGTTACGCACCCGAAAAGTCAAGGAATCATAACAAAACACATTTTGCAGAGTGGGACCAATTGCCTTCACTTCTTTCCTTGTTAGTCAAGTTTTCCTTAGAAATTCATGAATTTCTTGGAACCTATATATTTACAGAGTATATACCCCCAGCCCCCTAATTTGCAAATATATATCCAGAATGGCATCCTTAATCTAAATATAAAATTCATTTTTATCACAAATGACCTTTACACCCATATTAGCCATATGGTGGATGTCGGTTTTTTTTTCGTAGTAATCGCATCGAGACAATAGTCTTAGGAAATACAAAGAGGGATGATTTCAAAGGAAAGAAAAACCTTAGAGCCCTTATTTTGGATATTTGGCAATAAACGTCACCCCCAACAATATGGGCCTAATAAAAGTTACTGGGCTGTTTAACACCGAAGAAACTGAACTGTAGCAATTTGAATTAGTAGGTAAAGGTATAGCGAGGGAAAAGATTTTATGATAGATTTTATGAAATCTATAGATTTCATAAAACTCAAAGACAAGCATGAACATGCATAAATTTGAGATTTAAGCTATAAATAATTCAACTGATAAGAATTCATTTCCTTATCAATATAATTATTTTGTCACATTCCTATAAAACATTTTTAAGGTCTCACAAGAAAGAATATTTTTATTATTTTTACTTCGGGGACCCATAATTTAGTATATGTAATAATTGAAAAAAAGTATTACGAATAATGTAAGGTTAAAATAATTTTCCAAATTGAGTGTCAATAAACTCACTTCTCTTAAAATCGTTGCTCTAAACTATATATGGCTAAACTTGGAAAAAGGAACACATTTATTTACTTTACAATCATCAAAAATCTTGTTTTTGGCAATTGTTAGATAATGGTCAGACGAGATCAGAGTGCCTTGATAATGAGAAACCTACCAATGAATATTGTATCTCACTTTGTGAATCGTTTAGTTTATTCATCCAAATCTATTCGCCAAACTAATTGGTTGCTTCTTTTTTGTGCCGTCATTGAAAAACCTGGAAGTATTAATTATTTATCGATATGGTGGTAAGGAGAAACAAAAACATTAAAAGGATCATTTAAAACTCTTCTTGACACGTATATATTGGTATTTTCAAAGACCACACTGCCTTAAATGACGTACAAATAACAGTTCTAATAGGCATAAATCCCCTTATAAGACAGTAAAAAAAAACAATGACAAAAACTCGCATCCTATAAAACTCATATATCTGCTGTTGATAATCACTGCTTATATGATTAATGGTTGTTTTTTTGCCGTCATAAAAAACGTGGAAGTATTGATTATTTGGGAAATGGGAGCTTCCAGGGAGGGTGTAAAGAAGGAGGCTTTGAATAGATCGTGCTGTTGGAGGAGCCCCTGTAGTTGTTTTGGCCTCAGGCGTCTGGGTGCTACGTGAAGGTGTTACGGGTATTAGTAGTAGTATCAGCATAAAGCTTATCTTTTAATTTGGATCAGCATGATGGTAGGGTATACAATTATTTGACAAATTCTCTTTTGTAATTTCAAAGAATAGTTATCACAGCTGAAAAAAAAAATTATCTTTTAAGACCATTGAATTCATATGAAAAATAGATAAATAAAGGCAATATGGTTAAAGGAACAAATAAGTAACCAAGTGAGTAAAAAAATTTATATTAAAGCAGGTGAGATAATTTCCGAAGCTTAAAATGATCCTAAAAATCAGCCAGTGAAATGTTTCTGTTTCTCCCTTTTTAAAAGAGAGCCAGTCTCTTTTGAATAACTGCTGAAACACAAAAGCCCTTGAATTAGAATACAAGGATTTCTCAAAGCACCAAATACTTTTCTGTAACAAGGGAAGGGCAGAGGAGGGGGAACCGTCTTCAGATACTGAATAATCTCTATTCGTTTTAAAGAGTTAAGTTTATCCGGAGGAGTAAATTCTAGCTGTTCTGGGTGTTCAATTTCTAGTGAGGTCTAGTCAATAGTTTTTGAGGTATCGTAATTTCTAGGGGGGTCTCTTTACTTACAGCTAAATCTTGAGAACAACTGCATTGGCAGTGTTGGTAATATAACTAATCTAAGGGATTTCTGTTTTGGTGGAATTTTTGCAAATTGGGTACTTTAGATGTTAGCCCATATTTCACATTATTCTTAACAGTACGCTTATCTTTTACCATTACTTACCGTACATGTGCTTTTACCGTTATCAAACAGTTCGTGGTAACGAACTATAAGTAAGGAGTAACGAGACTCACTAGTAACCGAAACTTTAAAAGATGGAATTTCGATATCAATGGATATATCGAAAGAATTGGCTTATAATGCAGATTCCAAATATTCAATATTCATTTATTGTTGTGATACACACTAAAGGCTACGAGTCGAAATAAAATTTTCGAATATTTGAAGAAGGAAAAATTACACCAAAAAAGTCAAATAACATTATTGAAAATCACACCATCAGATTCAGCGTATCAGGTTCAGGTAAGGGGTTCCAACCTCCTGTATGCCAAAATGTGGAATTTGGTATATATTTTTTGCCAGAAGAAGTGATCGTATCGAACCAATGGTCCTAGAACATTGCAAAAGGCCTAATTCAAACGGAAAATAAATGTTCTGTTTCAACAGAGTGCAAATTCTGTTCTGGCCTTGGGATGGCATATGGATTTTGCGCCCAACTTATGCTAATTTCTGCTCGTTTTGAGTTTGACTCGTTATTTATTGTAATATCTGTTCGTTTTGGGTTTTATTTATTTATCGATACTGATTTGCGGTTGTTTCATGCTTGGTAGATAATTTGAATTTACTCTTGCTCATTTTTGGGTTAATGAAGTTATTTAATTTTTATTTGAAAAACTTATTCTGCGGAAAGTTTTTAAATTAATGACAAAAAAGATTAGACCAACCACCCTTTTTTCCAAGATTTTACAATACAATTTTAAAATAGACATTTTGTTTACCATAGTCAAATGGTTTAGTAGCCTTGCCCCTGTGGTTGACAATTTGCCGCTTAACTTTTACAAGATATATGATTTCAGTGAAATACTGATCCAGCTATAGACGGCATGCGTGGACAAGGCTGTTATTTTGTTCGTTCAAAGAGCTCTATTTTCCTTTTGACCTATACTTATTTGTAGGTTATCGTATTTATTCCTCGTTTTACTCATAACAGTGCTATAATAAGGCATAATAGGTTTATAGTGGCATTTGCTAATTTTGGGTAAGGTTGACTATTTTTAGGGTTGGTGATTACCATCCTAAAAGTAGGTTTGGGCTAAATACTCTGCAGAAAACCTGGCAACCGGGAATCCCGGTTAGTTTGCCATGTATTAGTGATAGAATGCAGTGTCTGACCATGGATGACCATGAATAAATTTTAATTAATCCATTAGGTGGAGCTATAATTTGAATTCTCTTTGAAATGTCTCTGAAAGGGATGACAACACGCTATTGATATTTTTCTGGTGCCTTAAATGATGACCATGATTAACTAGGAAAGGAAAGGTAGGATCATAGAAGTACATACAGATGTACACAACCAAATCAAAGTGGGAGGAGGGGCTTGAACTCCTTGTAGAGCATGGGTGGAACATAAAACATTATCAGACCATGGGATATTTGCGATTTTTATTATTATTTAATAAATAAATCTATACTCAGAAACATGAACATATTTGTTGCGCAGAAATCTGGACGCCGAAACATCCTAAACTAAACTCTGCAATAATAACATTTTAAGCAATAACGATTCCGTTTCAGCTCACCTAAACTTCCATTTCAGAATCTAAATAAGTACATAATAATTATGCTGAGTCTGATTCCGACAAAAAGACGTCTAGAGTTTTCTCTACCTCTTGGCAAATAAACATAACAAACGGGTTGATATGCCCATATTACCATCTCTTATGGCTTCAAAATATTGACTTTTATTTGAAACTTTAATTAAGGTTAACGGATATTTGAACATCATCAGGATGATGTTCATAAGTAACCGTGATACTCTTCCGTTACCATCAATAAATGGGTGGATAGACACCAGCTTAAAATGAGCCAGTGTAGCGTATCTAATAGGATGTAACCTTCTGGCGTCATCTGAGTTGAGCCAGTTCATAAATTCAGTCATTAAAGACTTTACTTGATGGGGAGGTGGAGGCACATGATCACCAACATACACCTGTACACTTCTATAAACTCCACTTTCCTTGGGATTTACCCTTTCAAGCACAAGGTAATGCAATTTTAAAATTACATCCTCTTGTATAATTTTTTCATTTTTGAGTAAATAACTTTTTAAATAATCTACCGCGTTTCGAAGTCCAATGATCTCATTGACCTCGAAAATATTCTTATCAGATATATTACCACCTTCAAGCACCGTACGTGTCTGTTTCAAGGTAAGGGTGTTCCCTTCAATGGACGCGCTATGGTAAATAAAACGAATTTCATTTTCATTTTTTATATATTCGTACATTCCATGTTTCTGTTCATCTGGTGCTGCCAAAATCTTATTGTTTTTTTTAGCAATACGCTGTAGCAGCCATTCGACTAAATTGTCTACTATGGGTTTGGTTCTTTTGTAGTCATCTAATGCTTGTGATTTTAAATAGCAGGAGTTCGCTAACACGACATCATTTTGAACATACTCCAGATGTTTGCCTTTATTTTTCCAATAGTCTTTTTCTTCAGAAGAGCTTGGGCTGGTGGCAGAGTTAGTTTGAGTTCTATATCCAACATTTTTATAATCGATTTCCATCGGTTCTTGCTCTTGTGGATCTTGCTTAAATTTATTATTAGGTACACCAAGAGTTCGCGGTGTGGCTAGAGGCTTTCCGAAAGCACTGGTAGTTTTGTGATTTAGCCTGAAAGTATTCGGGGTTGTGCCTCCAAACAGGGTTGTTGATGGTGTAGCTACCTGACTGGTATAATCAATTTCCATCGGTTCTTGCTCTTGTGGCTCTTGCTTAAATTGTTTAATTGAAACCATTATGTAATTATGAATTTGAACATTTACAGCTCTGAAGCTTCTTATATAGTAATTATGACGTCACAGCGTAATGATTTTATTGACGTCATAGCGCAATGATATTATTTCATGACGTCTTCAGAAACAACAATATAATTTCGTGTTTTCTATTCACGTCATAGCTCTAATATAAAACTATGACGACATTCAATATTTATCTAGTAGGGTTTCAGACAAGGTAATTCTAATGATGTACTTTTGTTTTGATTTGACTTTATTTTTAGGAGTTTTGTTATATTTCTTAGCATTGGACTGATCGTCTCTTACTAGATTGCTGGCTACTGCTGCAACCCAGATTCACATATATAGTTATTTATGAGAGGCAACCTGGCCGAGTGGTCCAAGGCACTGGTGTTAGCCACCAGTCTCTTCGGAGGCGTGGGTTCAAATCTTACCGCTGGTATACGTTATGTTTGAAAGACTGCAGTGTGAAAAGACATCGAAAATGCAGTTTTTGGTGGAAAAATTTGTTCTCTCTTAGAAATAATTTATTTTAGTTACAAAAGGTTTTTAACCCAATTAATTTCCTTTAAAATGAGCTATTGAACAACCCTCTACGATGTTCCAGTGCCAAGCTATCTCTGGAAACAAAGAAAGAGAAAAGAGAAAAAAATATCCCGTTTAGGCAGAATGTTGTAGTAGCTGCCACTTTTCTTGATTTTCAAGCCAATATATTTCCCTTGCTGTTCAAGCCAAGGGACAGAAAGTTTCCTATACAGGGGTTTCGGACAAGGCGGTTCTAATGGTGTACTTTTTGTTTTGATCTGACTCCTTTTTTTAGGAACTATGGGTTTTTATATTTCTTAACATTGGACGTGATCGTCTCTTACTAGGTTGCTAGTTACCGCTGCAACCCGGATTTAGTAAAAAGATACTTGAAATTCATTTTAAAAAGATAATTCTTTCTTACAACTTGTTACTTTCGTTTAAAACAGTTTAAAATTGAAAGATAGGACAAAATATGCTCCCTGTTCACTGAAAAATAATTTAAAAGAAAATCCATTTAAAAGAAAGTCCATTAACAAGGACCTTTTATATAGTATTGGTTTTTTTGTTAAATTTTAGCCTATAATAGTAAAATTTGAATCACACGGATTAAGATAAAAATTTTCAAAGAATGAAAATGTACCACGTCATTTTTGTTTTCAGAGATGGTTAATGCAAATAAATATTTCAATTATTTTGCCTTTTTCAAAGCATTGTCAAGTTTAGCTATTTAGTCGATAAAATTGAAGATAAACAATACAGTTTAACTGACCAGGTTATATAGCACTGTTTATTTACTTATGATGTCATATACACAGGGTATTGTTAAGGACCAACTCTAAATTCTGTCATGGTTGCAGTAGTTGTCGTAATCTAGAAAAGGTGTATCACTGTCTATAGTGATAAAAAGTTGAAAACATACCAGGCTGTTTCAGACCAAAATTCAAATGTTTATTAAAAAATTTTCTATATGAAATCTATAGATTTCATAAGACTCAAAGACAAGCCCGAACATGCATAAAGTTGAGTTTTAAGCTATAAATAATTTAACTGATAAGAATTTATTTCTTTATCATTGCAATTATTTTGTCACATTGCTATAAAACATTTTTAAGGTCTCACAAGAAAGAATATTTTTATTATTTTTACTTCTTAGACCCATAATTTAGTATATGTAATAATTGGAAAAAAGTATTACGAATAATGTAAGGTTAAAATAATGTTCCAAAATGAGTGTCAATAAACTCACTTCTCATAAAATCGTTGCTCTAAAGTATATATGGCTAAACTAGGAAAAAAGAATACATTTATTTACTTTACAATCATCAAAAATCTTGTTTTTGGCATTTGTCAGATAATGATCAGACGAGATCAGAGTGCCTTGATACTGAATAAAACCTATTAATGAATATTGTATCTCACTTTGTGAATCGTTTAGTTTATTCATCCAAATTTATTCGTCAAAACAAATTGGCTGCTTGTTTTTTGTGCCGTCATTGAAAAACCTGGAAGTATTGATTATTTATCGATATGGTGGTAAGGAGAAATAAAAAGATTAAAAGGATCATTTAAAACTCTTCTTGACACGTATATATTGGTATTTTCAAAGACCACACTGCCTTAAATGACGTACAAATAACAGTTCTAATAGGCATAAATCCCCTTATCAGACAGTAAAAAAACAATGACAAAAACTCGCATCCCATAAAACTCATATATCTGTTGTTGATAATCACTGCGTATATGATCAATGGTTGTTTATTTACCGTCATAAAAAACGTGGAAGTATTGATTATTTGGGAAATAGGAGCTTCCAGGGAGGGTGTAAAGAAGGAGGCTTTGAATAGATCGTGGCTGTTGGAGGAGCCCACGTAGCTGTTTTGGCCTCAGGCGTCTGGGTGCTACGTAAAGATGTTATGGTAGTAGTAGTAGTAGTCTCAGCTTAAAGCTTACCTTTTAATTTGGATCAGCATGATGGTAGGGTATACAATTATTTGACAAATCTTCTTTTGTAATGTCAAAGAACAGTTATCACAGCTGAAAAAAAAATAATCTTTTAAGACAATTGAATTCATATGAAAAATAGATAAAATAAAGGCAATATGGTTAAAGGAACAAATAAGTAAGTAAGTGAGTAAAAAAATTTATATTAAAGCAGGTGAGATAATTTCCGAAGCTTAAAATCATCCTAAAAATCAGCCAGTAAAATGTTTCTATTTCTCTCTTTTTAAAAGAGAGCCAGTCTCTTTTGAACAACTGCTGAAACACAAAAGCCCTTGAATTAGAATACAAGGATTTCTTGAAGCACCAAATATTTTTCTGTAACAAGGGAGGGGTAGAGGAGAAGGAAACTGTCTTCAGATACTGAATAAACTCTATTCGTTTTAAAGAGTTAAGTTTTTCCGGAAAAGTAAATTCTAGCTGTTCTGGGTGTTCAATTTCTTGTGAGGTCTAGTCAATAGTTTTTGAAGTATCGTCATTTCTAAGGGGGCCTCTTTACTTACAACTAAATTTTGAGAACAACTGCATCGGCAGTGTTGGTCAAATACCCAATCCAAGGGACTTCTGTTTTGGAGGAATTTTTGCAAATTGGGTACTTTAGATGTTAGCCCATATTTCACCTTATTCTTAACAGTACGCTTATCTTTTACCATTACTTACCGTACATGTGCTTTTACCGTTATCAAACAGTTCGTGGTAACGATACACAATTGAAACCGCCTTGTCTAAATCCCCTATTTAGGAAAATTACAGACCCTTGGCTTGAACCTTAAGAAAATCTGATGACCCAAAAAACAAAGAAATTCGTGTTGCAGCAGTAGCTAGAATTCTAGTAAGAGACGATCATGTCCACTACTTAAAAGCTTAATAAATAGCCCATAATTCCTGAATAAAGTGTCAGATCAAAACAATAAGTACTCTATTAGAACCACCTTGCCCAAAACCTCTTCTTATGAAACTTGCCATCCCTTGGCTTAAATAACGTATTGTGTTAACGTATTTTTTAATTGTGTATTTCGTGTTCCAATCTGATATTTTTTGGCCGTTTTATTTCTTATCCTGGGATGTGTACGCTTGTATTCTTGGAAACTTACGCAATATTGGGACAGTAAGAGACAAAGTGGGTAAAACCTACCGCATAAATTTCTTACCGCCTAAATCTTCTAATCTGATACTCTTTGGCCGTTTTATTTCTCAACCTGGTATGTTTTCAACTTTTTATCACTATAGACAGTGATACGCCTTTTCTAGATTACGACAACTACTGCAACAATGCTTTGACAATGCTTTGAAAAAGGGAAAATAATTGAAATATTTATTTGCATTAACCATCTCTGAAAACAAAAATGACGTGGTACATTTTCATTCTTTGAAAATTTTTATCTTAATCCGTGTGATTCAAATTCTACTATTATAGGCTAAAATTTAACAAAAAAAAAACAATACAATAAAAAAGTTCCTTGTTAATGGACTTCATTTTCTTTTAAATTATTTTTCGGTGAAAGGGGAGCATATTTTGTCCTATCTTTCAATTTTAAACTGTTTTAAACGAAAGTAACAAGTTGTTAGAAAGAATTATCTTTTTAAAATGAATTTCAAGTATCTTTTTACTAAATTTAAGCAAGAGCCACAAGAGCAAGAACCGATGGAAATGGATTATACCAGTCAGGTAGCTACACCATCAACAACCCTGTTTGGAGGCACAACCCCGAATACTTTCAGGCTAAATCACAAAACTACCAGTGCTTTCGGAAAGCCTCTAGCCACACCGCGAACTCTTGGTGTACCTAATAATAAATTTAAGCAAGATCCACAAGAGCAAGAACCGATGGAAATGGATTATAAAAATGCTGGATATAGAACTCAAACTAACTCTGCCACCAGCCCAAGCTCTTCTGAAGAAAAAGAAAAAGACTATTGGAAAAATAAAGGCAAACATCTGGAGTATGTTCAAAATGATGTCGTGTTAGCGAACTCCTGCTATTTTAGATCACAAGCATTAGATGATTACAAAAGAACCAAACCCATAGCAGACAATTTAGTCGAACGGCTGCTACAGCATATTGCTAAAAAAACGATAAGATTTTGGCAGCACCAGATGAACAGAAACATGGAATATACAAATATATAAACAATGAAAATGAAATTCGTTTAATTTACCATAGCGCGTCCATTGAAGGGAACACCCTTACCTTGAAACAGACACGTACGGTGCTTGAAGGTGGTAATATATCTGATAAGAATATCTTCGAGGTCTATGAGATCATTGGACTTCGAAACGCGGTAGATTATTTAAAAATTTATTTACTCAAAAATGAAAAAATTATATAAGAGGATTTAATTTTAAAATTGCATAACCTTGTGCTTGAAAGGGTAAATCCCAAGGAAAGTGGAGTTTATAGAAGTGTACAGGTGTATGTTGGTGATCATGTGCCTCCACCTCCTTATCAAGTAAAGTCTTTAATGACTGAATTTATGAACTGGCTCAACTCAGATGACGCCAGAAGGTTACATCCTATTAGATACGCTACACTGGCTCATTTAAGCTGGTGTCTATCCACCCATTTATTGATGGTAACGGAAGAGTATCACGGTTACTTATGAACATCATCCTGATGATGTTCAAATATCCGTTAACCTTAATAACAGTTTCAAATAAAAGTCAATATTTTCAAGCCATATCACTGCCAATGCAGTTGTTCTCAAGATTTAGCTGTAAGTAAAGAGGCCCCCTAGAAATGACGATACCTCAAAAACTATTGACTAGACCTCACTAGAAATTGAACACCCAGAACAGCTAGAATTTACTCCTCCGGATAGACTTAACTCTTTAAAAACGAATAGAGATTATTCAGTATCTGAAGACGGTTTCCCCCTCCTCTGCCCTTCCCTTGTTACAGAAAAGTATTTGGTGCTTTGAGAAATCCTTGTATTATAATTCAAGGGCTTTTGTGTTTCAGCAGTTATTCAAAAGAGACTGGCTCTCTTTTAAAAAGAGAGAAACAGAAACATTTCACTGGCTGATTGTTAGGATCATTTTAAGCTTCGGAAATTATCTCACCTGCTTTAATATAAATTTTTTTACTCACTTGGTTACTTATTTGTTCCTTTAACCATATTGCCTTTATTTCATCTATTTTTCATATGAATTCAATGGTCTTAAAAGATAAATTTTTTTTCAGCTGTGATAACTGTTCTTTGAAATTACAAAAGAGAATTTGTCAAATAATTGTATACCCTACCATCATGCTGATCCAAATTAAAAGATAAGCTTTATGCTGATACTACTACTTCTACCCGTAACACCTTCACGTAGCACCCAGACGCCTGAGGCCAAAACAGCTACAGGGGCTCCTCCAACAGCACGATCTATTCAAAGCCTCCTTCTTTACACCCTCCCTGGAAGCTCCCATTTCCCAAATAATCAATACTTCCACGTTTTTTATGACGGCAAAAAAACAATTATTAATCATATAAGCAGTGATTATCAACAGCAGATATATGAGTTTTATAGGATGCGAGTTTTGTCATTGTTTTTTTACTGTCTGATAAGGGGATTTATGCCTATTAGAACTGTTATTTGTACGTCATTTAAGGCAGTGTGGTCTTTGAAAATACCAATATATACGTGTCAAGAAGAGTTTTAAATGATCCTTTTAATGTTTTTGTTTCTCCTTACCACCATATCGATAAATAATTAATACTTCCAGGTTTTTCAATGACGGCACAAAAAACAAGCAACCAATTAGTTTTGACAAATAGATTTGGATGAATAAACTAAACGATTCACAAAGTGAGATACAATATTCATTGGTAGGTTTCTCATTATCAAGGCACTCTGATCTCGTCTGACCATTATCTGACAATTGCCAAAAACAAGATTTTTGATGATTGTAAAGTAAATAAATGTGTTCCTTTTTCCAAGTTTAGCCATATATACTTTAGAGCAACGATTTTAAGAGAAGTGAGTTTATTGACACTCAATTTGGAAAATTATTTTAACCTTACATTATTCGTAATACTTTTTTTCAATTATTACATATACTAAATTATGGGTCCAAGAAGTAAAAATAATAAAAATATTCTTTCTTGTGAGACCTTAAAAATATTTTATAGCAATGTGACAAAATAATTATATTGATAAAGAAATGAATTCTTATCAGTTGAATTATTTATAGCTTAAATCTCAAATTTATGCATGTTCGTGCTTGTCTTTGAGTTTTATGAAATCTATAGATTTCATAAAATCTATCATAAAATCTTTTCCCTCGCTATAGCTTCCACCTACTAATTCAAATTGCTACAGTTCAGTTTCTTCGGTGTTAAACAGCCCAGTAACTTTTATTAGGCCCATATTGTTGGGGGTGACATTTATTGCCAAATATCCAAAATAAAGGCTGTAAGGTTTTTCTTTCCTTTGAAATCATCCTTTCAGATTCATTAAAACAGTAACATATAATCGCGAAATAAAACATTCATAAAAATTCTAAAATATTTCAAACAAGGGTTCGAAATCCTTCAAACATAAAATTTTGAAAGAGTCTGAAACGCTCCAATTAAAATAAATAAAAAATATAAAAATAAAAAGTGTAATCACTCTTTTCGAAAACCATTGACTATTATAAACCCTTGGTTTAGTGTTCCCCCCCTAAATAAAAAAAAAAATCAAGTTTGTGCCTAGGTGCCATTGATGTGTGTCCTCTCTCTGGCCTCAATAGAATTGTGAGAATGGGCTTATCTGAACTAAAATGAAAATTTCTAGTGGCTTTTCTTAACTAAGAAAATAAATTGCCACAAAGTAAAAGGCCTCTTTTATGAATTTTGTAACTACAAAATAACAATTTTTGTTCAAATAAGGCCAAAAAGCTGCAGAATATTAAATCTGTCATACCCAGTATAATTTCTACGGTTAAAAACTCTTACTTGCAGGTTTACAATCCCTCATTTTGCAAACTTCCAGGCGACCCCCTTATTAAAAATGCAGCCTTGTTGCCCTTGAAACTATTGGGTAAATATAATCTGATTGGATGATCTGATAGGATCTGATTGGACCTGTCAATAAATTCAAACTTGGTAAAGCTTTTATACATGAGACTCAAATAAATTTTATCCAGTTTCCCTATTTAGTGTAAGTTATCTATGAATGTACCTTTTTTATTCCGATAGCGTTCCTGAATTAAGGTGTAAGTCGAGATAATCAAAACTGTATCACCAAATAGAATGAAAAGAGCAGCATTCGCAAATGCATAGTGCTAAAGCCGAATATTGTTATTTCTATATCGCAACTTCATAGCTTAAAGATTGGGCAATTTACATTCTTCGTTGCCCAAGAGCCCAGTGATGATGTTTTCACAGGAAGGTCAAGTAGTAACATAATGTAAATTGGATTACTTCTACATTTTCTCTTTTTGTAATTAACACTCTTCTATTCTGTTTCTTTTTACTTTTTGCTTATTTCTTTTTGTCACTCCATTTCGTCTTTTTTTTATCTTAGACTTAGATTTTGGCGATGGCAGCAGTACCTCTGCTTCTAGTAGTATTGACTCTGTCGTGAGTGGTCTGGATGATTCCTAGGACCACTGAGTATATTCTACAAAGACCATTGGGTTTCAGGAGTTGTTCTTAAAGAAAGGGGAAAGAATTTGAACTTTAGCAAAAAGAGCTAGGTGTTGAGGAGGGAACAGTAGATATAGATGACAGTACACAATTGAAACATCTAGCGAAACCATTCAAAATTGCTCAAGGTGGTTATGCGAGGATGAGAGCACCAGAGACGATAGTGCTAAAAGAGAATGCCAACTTAAAAATAATAGTTGATGAAGATGGGCATCTTCTTGCTAATGGTTCTGGTAACACGCTACCTATTGATAGATCCTATTCCCATCGTTCTGGTGTTACTATTCAAATGAAAGGAAAGGGGAAAAGAAAAGCAAACTCTTGCACTAATGTACTAAATCATATCTTGTCTACGTGCCAGAACTGTCACCTTTGAAAGCACAATTTAGGAATAAACAGTTAAGTCGCCGGCAAAATAAAAAGAACATTAGTAGACAATATCACTAATGAATATAAAAATAATTTAATAAGAAAATAATGAGCAAGTGAACATTGCTACTACTATTGATAATATATCCCAATGAATCTGATAATACTAAAGATGAAACGTATTTTGAACCCATAACTGACATGTCACTGAAAATTCTATGTGACTCAAATTGGAATGATGATTAATCTACTGCCTACGGAGTAAGAGAAAAGAGTAGCTACAGTATCAAGAGAGAACATGATGAATTATTTTATTGAACAGATTCAGAACGTCCAAATATGTTCTATGATATAAATAATGTATAAAAATGTTGTAACATATTTATACATTAATATGTTATTATACATTAGTATACATTATTATAATACATTATTATATTATTGAGCCATGCGGTGAAAGTAGTAACACAGACACTGGTGGAATAGAGAAGGGATATGGATTTTGTAAAGTTGAAGTTAAATGTTTATGCATGTAAGGTTGGACCAAAGTAGTGTGTGGGCGTTCATTTATCTTACGGGGGGAGGTGTTGGGGTTCCACCCCTGTTTTTTTCCTTCAGATAAATGACCCGTTTTCGTTTTCTTAATTACATTTGCTTATAGTATAATTTCAAATGACAGGTTAAATTCTCGTTGTTAAGTTAGAGGTGTCGCAATAAGTAAGCTTTGAACCAAGTTCTATTTTTGTACTTCCTGGTTTGGGAATCATTGAAAGATAAATCTAAGAGGTAGAATTGGGTTTGAATGGGGATGTAGCTAATTGGCTGGGCCAAGTGATGGTCCACCCATATGAACAATTGTGTGAAAAATATTATTTTGTTTTAGTGTGCGTTACACCCCGTTCGGGGAGATATGTTTGTATGGGATTATTGTAACCCTTTTTGGAGGAGTACAAGTTAGGTATTTTCTACAAACTGTGTACTAGTTTTTGCAACCCAGGCAGGGTAGGAATAGAGCTACGAGGTACCGTCATTATTATATTGACAGGGAGGCTTGTTACCTCCAAGGTGAGAGTTAAGAGATTTTTTAGCCATAACCCAAGGCGGGTAAATTTGGCTTTAGAAAGTGGCCATTTGACCACTCGATCGCGTTATCATACCCTGGGACAGGGTATACTGTAAATTGGGTAGAACCAAGCCCAATATTTACAGAACCGGTGTGGTAGACACGGGCATAGCATTATAATTTGGGGCCGAGGCTTTCCCCTCCAATAAGTGGTGACACCCGTATATTACCCAGCCAGTGGCTTTGTGGCCTACCAGTATTAATGCCAATGGCTAAATGCCGTGAACATTAGTGGGAGCCAGAGAAGGTCTTATCGTTAAATCCGATATTTATGTGAACCTTTGGGGTAAGAGCCGGAATCCAACTAACATTTGGGCCGACAAGGGGTTCTCCCCTTCGAGTAAGTGGCATAGCAACCTTTTTGTGCCATTTTTTCATCAATAAGTGGCGACACCCGTACTTACACCCCAATACCCCTATACCCTGATTTAAATTAGAAAAAGTTTTGCGTAATTTTTATACTATTCGTTTTTTTAAAGAAATATACAAAGAGGAAGGTAAATTTAAAATTCGAACGAGTAGATTTTACCTTCCAAGTGACATCCCTGGTAATTTTTGATTAATTAAAGGTTTCTGCCACAGTAGTGCCAAAAATTGTTCAGATATTCTGCATATCCTTTGTCAAACAATGCATAACGGATAAGTTAATAAGTCCAACTTTAACTTTTTGAACACTTTTAAATTTAAAATGTGGTGGCTATTAAAATGTAGGGAATATGCTGCTGTATAATTTTACCCAATCTGTAGTGACTTATCCAATATCTTTACTAAGACAGCGCTATTGCGCTGCCTACGATTTTTGTTTCGGCTTTATGTGACCCACTGATATGAAAGTTATTTATTAATATAAATCGGCTAACCCAAAAATAAATAAACTTAATAGAAAATAATATTTAAATACGTCACCTATAAAAGTTAGTGCAACAAGTTAAAATCCATTCAAAATTACGTATGTACTGCATGGGTTATGTACTGCAGCATTAGGAATGAATCTAGCTGAAAAAAGCCGAGTGTATATGGCATTTATCTTCGCTTACCTAAAAGCTTGTTTATGCTATACTACTGCCGTCTAAAGCAGCTCTTGGCTGACAATTTTAGTAAAAGCCAAGCACTAGCACTTATATTTATGATTGATTAATGTGTGTTTATTGTTTAAAATGTATTCAAAATTACTTATGTACTGCATGGGTTATGTACTGTAGTATTGGGGATGAATCTAGCTAAAAAAGCAGAGTGCATATGGCATTTACCTTCGCTAACCCGAAAGCTTGTTTATGCCATACTACTGCCGTCTAAAGCAGCTCTTGGCTGACAATTTTAGTAAAAACTAAGCACCAGAATTTATATTTATGATTGATTAATGCGTGTTTTTTGTTTAAAGTGTATTACGTAATGTTCTTAAATTCACCAAGTAGCGTGATTGTTAAATAACTTTTTTTCTTCATTGCCGATTGAAAAGTACCTACTTCAAAAGCACGCCCTCTTGCCCCCCCCCCTCCAATAAAAATACTGTAGCTACACCCCTGAAGACGGTCGACCGGAGGTCTCAACCGAAATATAAGTAGAGGTCTAAGTACGATTTCTAATACTTTATGTTCCTTGGCACCTTTCCAAGGCAGATTACCAGACTAGTTATTGCTATTGTTGTCAACTGCACATGGAATTATACCAGAACCGTACAAGAAAACCCACGTCTGAGGCACTACAGTATCACATGCACATTGCACAAAAAATTTGGCAAGGTATAATGTGGTCTAACATGTTTTGAAAGTATGGTCATAATTATACAATTCAAGCAGACTGTTTTTTTTAAACTGTTACGGTAAAAAAAGTAGACCAACATATTTTGGGAGTATGCACGAAATTATATAACTCAAGCAGAGTGTTTTTCGAGCCAACATCCGTTTCTTATTCGTCCTTGAGACTTTCTATAAAATGTTAATACCATACGATTTAATTTTCATTATGATTTGATATATTCTAGATAATACACCGAATATTATTAACTTTGGAGCAATGGATCTGTCAATTTTCAATGTGAGTACAGCTTACTGAATTTCTTAATTTATTTCCAGATAAAATAATTTTACCAGTAAATTGAAATTTCGGGGGGACTTAGCTACCCTCCCCTCCAACAATACAAACCCATACAATAGTATAAGTATACTCGTTAGAAATCGCTAAGTACGATCTTTTTTCTATTATGTAAACAAAACCCCACCCTCCACTGCTCTGTTTACGAGTATAATTCTGTAGTTTTAATTTTTTCCTACAAAAATGACAGTTTCTTCATTCATTCTTATTAAAATGCGTTTTCTTTATCTGTTTAAATGGAAGCTTTTGTGTTACAAAAGAAACAGACAGTTCTAGGATCAAATTTCGCCCGCTCCTGTTATCATAAATTAACGACACATGTTTATAGAATAGCAACAAGGGTGTTCCTTGACAAAGAGAGAAATTGTATTCCATGATTAAGAGGGTTTTACGATGTAAAAAAACAAACTATTTCATGGCATAGAAAATAAGGGAGGAGGGAGGGGGGAATTCTTTGTGCAGACTAATTTTTTCTTCTGTAAAAAAGGGGGGATTTCTAGGGATGAAATTTTCAGAGGGAAATTTTACCGAAATATGTTTAAAGCACTACAAACATCAGAATAAACTTTAGAGGGCAATTTATCTGTGAAAGAGAGGTCATTATTTCCTTACTAAATTTTTCTTCTTTTTAAGGAGGAGGAGGAGGTGGATTCATGCGACTACTCTCCCCCAGAAAAGATACCAAGATGGAATTGTACCACAGCGATACAAGCTGCACGGCCATCTATTACAAGTTCTCTGGACCAACCAGGACCCTCTCATGCCAATGTTAGCTCTGCACAGACCACTATGCAACCCAGTAGAAAATTCAAGAGGGAATGGATGCTTTCTCATTTTGCATCGGTCTTGTGCACTCAAGATCGGGAGGGGACCACCCTTCATACTTTGCCAGGGGTTCAGGCATACAAGTGCAGTCTGAATTTGTAAATGTAGGTATTTTAGCTCTACTTTATACTTGATTATTTACTTAAAAATGCTAGGAGGAATTGAGTTTTGTGGATGGTATGGAAAAATAGTACGTGTTAAATATTTGGGTAAACATACGAGTAGAAAAATGCTTCACTATGAATAAGGCTATTGTGTTTTTATGAACTTTCTAGGGTGGGGGTAACTATTTAGTTTAAATAATTTTAGGGAGGAATTGAGTTTTATGGATGGTATGGAAAAATGGTACGTGTTAAATATTTGGGTAAACATACGAGTAGAAAAATGCTTCAATATAAATAAGGTTATCGTGTTTTTCTGAACTTTCTGGGGTGGGGGTAATTATTTAGTTTAAATAATTCTAGGAGGAATTGAGTTTTGTGGATGGGTGGTGTGGAAAAATGGTACGTGTTAAATATTCGGGTAAACAGACGACTAAGAAACGCTTCACTATAAATAAGGCTATTGTGTTTTTCTGAACTTTCTGTGGGAGGGGGTAAGTATTTATTTTAAATAATTCTAGCGGGAATTGAGTTTTGTGGGTGGTACGGTAAAATGGGACGTGTTAAATTTTCGGGTAAACATACGACTAAGAAACGCTTCACTATAAATAAGGCTATTGCGTTTTTCTTAAATTTCTGTGGGAGGGCGTAACTATTTAGTTTAAATAATTTTAGGAGGAATTGAGTTTTGTTGGTGGTACGGAAACATGGTACGTGTTAAATATTCGGGTAAACATACGACTAAGAAACGCTTCTCTATAAATAAAGCTATTATGTTTTTCTGAACTTTCTGTGGGAGGGGGTAAGTATTTATTTTAAATAATTCTAGCGGGAATTGAGTTTTGTGGGTGGTACGGAAAAATGGTACATGTTAATATTCGGGTAAACAAACAACTATAAATAAGGCTATTGTGTCTTTCTGAGCTTTCTGTGGGAGTCGGGGGTAAGTATTTAGTTTAAATAATTCTAGGAGGAATTGAGTTTTGTTGCTGGTGTGGAAAAATTGCATGTGTTGAATATTCGGGTAAACATACGAATAAGAAACGCTTCACTACAAATAGGGCTATTGTGTTTTTCTGACCTTTCTGTGGGAGGGGGTAACTATTTAATTTAAATAGTTCTAGGAAGAATTGAGTTTTGTGGGTGGTACGGAAAATGGTACGTGTTAAATATTCGGGTAAACATACGAGTAGAAAAAATGCTTCACTATAGATAAGGCTATTATGTTTTTTTCTGAACTTTCTGTGGGAGGCGGAATAAGTATTAAGTCTAAATAATTCTAGGAGAAGGAATTGAGTTTTGTGGGTGGTACGGAAAAATGGTACGTGTTAAATATTGCGGTAAACATACAACTAAGAAACGCTTCACTATGAATAAGGCTATTAGGTTTTTCTGAACTTTCTGTGGGAGGGGGTAAGTTTTTAGTTTAAATAATTCTAGCGGGAATTGAGTTTTGTGGGTGGTACGGAAAAATGGTACGTGTTAAATATTAGGGTAAACATACGACTATAAGTAAGGCTATTGTGTTTTTCTAAAATTTCTGTGGGAGGCGGGGTAAGTATTTAGTTTAAATAATTCTAGGAGGAATTGAGTTTTGTGGCTGTTGTGGAAAATTGGTACATGTTGAAAATTCTGGTAAACATACGACTAAGAAACTATAAAATATTCAGGTAAACATACGACTAGAAATGAACATGATTTTTCAACTTTGTGAAGTAATGCTTATTTCACATAGAAAATAAAACCTTTTTTCTATAGATTAATGAAATAGCAGCGCCATTGGGTCATGAAACATCAGCATTTACTGGACCTGAGCCAATTCTAGCACCACCAATGGAGTTTAGAGACGAACCTTCATTAGTTCTAGACAATATAGAGTGGCAGAGGAGTTTTCTTAATGATTGTTTTGGGGACATGGCCAGCCTAGACGATTTAACTTGTGACATTGACATGATGGGGGATCCGGAGTGTGCAGATAGATTTATGTGTCAGCATTTAGGGGATGTCACTAGTGCATCTCAACCAGGTCCCAATACAGAAATCTCATCACAGGACAATACAGGGTGGCTTTATCAGCTGTCCCCAAACACCTTGGAATACGTACTAGCAGGCCTAGGGGACTTCATGCCATCTCCAACCATTGTGATTGAACAGACTGGGGGTGGTGTTATTGACAATTCTATGTCACGCCCCACCATAGGTTTGGGTTATTTATGAACCCCCCAAAGATAGAAATTCCTATGGTCATTTTTCCCCGTTACGGCAATAAGTCGACTCTTATCCCAAGGCGTTCAGAAAGGGGAACGTCTCTTTTGCCCAATGTGCCTTTCTCCATTTAGATCTGACCGAACATTCACGGATTACATAAGATATTGCAAAATTCATGGCAATCAAAGAATAGAAATGCCGGCAGAAGGCAAAGATACTTTACAATTTAAAAACTTCCGAAATTCCCTGCTACAAGTTGATAAAGTATCTTTGAATTGTGAATCAAGACTAGTGGAGGTATCAGTTCCATCAAGAGCAAATATAGTCAAGGAACACAAACTAATTGCGTGTTTCTATGTGCATGCTCGTCGCAACTCTAATAATAAAATGCAGCTGGAAGAGTTTTTTTGGCTATGGATGAGGAGGGTAGCATGGAAAATTTAATGGTGTCTTTAATAAAAACAGCGAACGGTGCAATTTCAAGATTGCGTCACACCAACTACCCAATGTCATTATCAGATAAGGAGCAACTGGCACTAGAAAAGGGAACAATTTGTTGGGTTTGAAGGAGTGTTTTTGCCCCAAAAATTGCTGTCCAGGATCATAATCATCTTATTAACCTCAATTCAACGGGAAAAAGTAACTTTTGGGGATGGACTCACAATTCATGTAATTGAAAATTAAACAGCAACTCTTTTTTCCGGTTTTCATACATAATTCTAACTACGATCTGAAGTATTTGCTACCAGCAATGGCACATCTTCAGAGAAATAAAACGGTGAATGTTGCATGGGTGATAGACAGCTTTTCCTAGAAAATCTGTCCTTAATCATCGGAAAAGTTGCTTGTTTTGGAATTTATGTGGAGATTTATTGAAGACAACATTGAGTGCACGAATAAAATTCACTTTTTAGATTCCTACAGTTTTTTCCCTAAATCATTGAGCGAATTAATTCAAGTGCAGAAAAACGATGACAGCTGCAACGCTTTCCCCCTTCACAAGCAACCATTTCCAAATGATTTATATGATTCATTGACGGTCAAGGGCATATATCCTTATGATTATTATTGTTCCATGTCGAGATTCGCCGAGGAAAACTATTCCCTCGATCAAATCGTTTTACGATAGTCTACACGATCTTAGGTGCACCCCCGATGAATACAGTTTTGCAAAAAAAGTGTGGGTAGAGGGAGGGTGTAAAAATGGGTTTGAGTACTGCAAGCTGTATTTGTCGAGTGATGTTTTGACTTTGTTAGAAATTATGTTTAAAAATACAGAAAAAAATCCATTGGGAATTTAATTTTGAGTTAGGATATTATTTTTCATCTCCTCATTTGGTGATGGACCTCATCCTAAAAATTAGTGGCGAAAAAATTGGGCTAATCACTGACATCAATCAGCACCTGTTCATCGAGAGGTCAATGAGAAGTGGATACGTTTTTCACGGGATCATATCTTGGAAACTGATCCAACTGGAGAGAACACGGGGAAAAAATCGGATGCAGTTTTCCTTGATATGAAATCTCTCTACCCGTCGGCCATGTCCTATTATGCGCTACCTTGCGATGACTATAAATGGCTCAATGACCCTCAAGCTCCCCATTTACCCAACATTGACAGTGTTGAGGAGAATGGGCCGGTTGGATTGTTTTTTGAAATTGATGGGGAAATACTAGTTGAGCTTCACGAACAAGTAAAGGATTTTGTTTTTCCGTGCATCAATAGACCTGTGACTAGGGACCCTTTGAGCCTCCGCAATAGGCGTTTATTCTAGGTAGACGGATTGCATTGGTCACCTTCAAAAGAAAAACTAATTGCTGACCTTTTGCCGAAAAATAATATTGTTGTACATCATGTGGCTTTAAAATGGATCTGCAACAACGGTATCAACGTCACAAAGATTCATATAGCCCTCGAGTTTAGCCAAAAAACCTATCTGAAAACGTTTGTTGATACCTTTGTCAAGAAACGTTCTGAAGCACTAACGGAGCCGAAAAAGAGGTTTATAAGCTCATTTTGAATTTGACTTTTGGTAAAATGTGTGAGAGTATTCGCAATAGAAATCGTTGTGACGTCGTGACCGATCCCAAACAATGTGCTCGAATTATTGCCGATCCAAATTACACTTCCTTCACAATCATTGGGACGGACATGGTACTATTGAATAGAAAAAAAGAAGCATTGTCCTGAACAAAAATATTGCTGCAGGCATTGTAATCTTTGAGATCTCTAAAAAGATCATGTTGGAATTCTACTACAATGTGGCTAGGGTACAGTGGCCGGAGGAGGGGCAAGTAGAGGTCTGCTACGGGTACACAGATTCTCTACTGTTAAAAGTAAAAAACCATCATCTACTTGATGATTTGGCGCATGGTGAAATTATCAGCTCACGGATGGACTACACCAATTGGAGTGGGCTTTACCCAGAGCTAGTGAAACGTCAGGTGCCAAATCAGCTTTTTCTTTTTTAAATCAGAAACGGGAAGCGGCATGATTTCCCATGGTATGTTTGTAAGTCCGAAGGTGTACTTTTTGCAGACACACGACGAGGAAATCAAGAAACGTTGCAAAGGAGTGCCCACGCACTTTGTGGATAAGAATTTCGACATGGACATCTAGAGGAATTGTATTGTTCAAATACAATTCCACGAGCCAAATTGCTGGCAATTCGTTCCCTCAACAACAGGAACTTTACTGTAAATATAGAAAAAATTGCCAGGTGTACCATTTCCGACAAGGTCTTTGTTTGTCAAGACGGTGTGACTACCCTTCCCCTTGGGCACTATTTAACTTCAGACCGGGCCGAATGTGTTATCCATAGGGAAAGTCTCGGTTTGAATAAAGTCCAATAAATTTTTCCTAAAACCTTGGGGGGGGGGGGTCGCTGCCTTTGGGGGGGGGG
Source organism: Artemia sinica (assembly GCA_027921565.1). Lineage (NCBI taxonomy): Eukaryota > Metazoa > Arthropoda > Branchiopoda > Anostraca > Artemiidae > Artemia > Artemia sinica. Next base: position 58,402,581 of record CM051269.1, on the reverse strand, counting down.
GGGCTCGTGGCCCGGGGGGTGGGGCACAGCCAGTGGGTGGGGGGGGCACACCGCCACCACCAAAGTTATCTTTTTAACATAGAGCAGATTTTTTTTGTAATTATACATGTTGCATTGAAAAGAAAAAGTGATATTATTTTAAGTGTTTTTTCTAGTGACTTTTTTTTAATAAATAAATTTAAAAAGTGTATTTTTTATTGTTTTCTGTAAGGTACTGTTTTTTAGAAAACAAGAAATACGATTCTTTATTGATTTTGTTCTTGAACGGACTAGTAGGGAAATTATTTAGTCATTAAACAACTATAGTCTACAGTTAGTTGTCCAAGTGAACTATTGAAGGGAAGATGTATCAATTTAAAACACCATTCAGATTTTTTTTGTGTGGGCCGTCAATGTCGGGCAAAACAACACTCTTAACTAAATTAAATAAAAATGGTGATAAAATGTTTGTGGAAAAGCTGAAAAAATCTACTATTGTTACAGTATTTGGTAGGAGTCATTTGATAAAATAAAAGCAATTGCCACGACGGGATTGGTACAGATGTAATTCATACAGGGACTTGATGTTTTCAACATTATTGAAGCAAACTCTTTGCTGATTATTGACGATCTGGCTGAATCTATGGAACAATGGTCCCAGGAAATCCTGTAATTGTTCACCGTTCACTCTCATCATGAACAGATTTCCGTTACTCTGGTTCTACACAATATCTTTCATCAGAGCAAATGTATGTGAACACTTACATTAAACTGTACCTACTATATCATCTACTGAGTTGTTCGTGATTCTAGCTCCCTAATAACTCTCAATAAACAAATCTATCCAGGTGCCCCTAAATTTCTGCTGTCAGCATACAATCAGGCAACTAATAAACCCTATGGCTATATCCTATTGGATCTTAATCAAAATACACCCGAGGATCTGCGTGTAGTCACAGATATTTTTGACAATGAAATTGCAGTATATCTCCCCGTAAACACTAAAAAGACCTATTAGTTGCTATCATGACACTGAAGAAACTACATGAAAATAGACATCTTTTTTCAGTTCTAAGCACTTCAAAACTCTCGCTTAAAAAAGCCATACTCAAAAATGGTATTGACAATGATTTCATTAATCTAATATCTGAACTTTGCTTAAATTTGACCGAGGGCAATGTTCAACTGCCAGAAGTAGTTAAGCAACAGGCAAAGCAACATCGTTCCATTGTACATACATTGGCCTCTAAAAGGAAAGGGAGGAATTTTAAAAAGAAAAGACTTCTTCAGGCGGGTGGTATCTTTTTCACACTTTTATTACCAATAATTGCTGGACTTGTAAACAGTTTTCTCTAGATGGCAAAACCCTATAAATTCAATCCAATAGAACTTGCTTTCTCACCCGTGGAATACTTTGAGAACAATCTGAATAAATTCCTTGACAACGAGAATATTGAGGATTATAAAAAACTGCTTTTACTTCAAGACGCACTTCGCCGAGTGGAAAAACATAAGCCCTATCGTGCGACAGCCACTGGTATTGATCACAAAAAAGAATCATCTCCTCAGGACTCTGCTGCTGCTGCTGCTGCTGCTGCTGGAACACAATTGAAAAAGGAGGAATTGGATTTAATTGTATTAAAAATTGCAAATCTAATGCCCGACTCATATCGTGAACATAGTAAACGACTTCTACCCTATCTCATGAAAGGTGGTCAGGATCATATTCAAGTTGAGAGCAATGGGAAAGGGATTATAATTCAGGGCAAGAGCTATAATCTGCTTGATTTAATCTATGATATGGTTACAAATCGTAAAGGACTATTATAATTTGACGCTCATCTATACAACTTTCTAAAAACATTAATTTTTCCCAAAAGTCTTATTAGCAATAGATAAATTCTAAAGAAATAAAATGAACATGCATCAACAACAACAACAACACCATTAAAACACGAAGAAGAGGAAGAAGATTTTAAATGAATCTTGGAAAATACTAGCAAACCTAGTGGAAACTTGACAATGGTGGCGAGGAAAAAGCGAAAACGTATCATGTCACCGTCACCAACCACAACTAGCATACAAAAGGGAAGCGGACGTTACAAAACGCTTCAAAACGGTTTACGTTCAAAACAGTTGAAGTTCTGAAAGGTGTTTATGAAAATATTGCTGAAGCGGTGAGTTTAAGTTCACCCACCACTCTTTCCAAGATCATTGGTGTTCACACTAAAAGTGTACAAGAGTATCTACAAAATGAATCAAGTTACACTCTGCATAGAAATCATAGACTTTGTGCTAATAAATATCGAAAAACTAAAGCCTTTTCCCATTGCATATAATGCAAGCCGATCTCCTAACTCTAGATGAGATTCAAAGACGTTAAAATACACCGTACAAGTACATCCTACTTGCAATCAGTGTTTTTAGTTGCTATGCATACGTAATTCCATTGCGATCAAAGAGAGGCGTTAAAGTTGCTCAGGCTATTGAAAGCATTCTCGAACAGGATTCATATAAAAAAATTCAAACGGATCGTGGTAGTGAATTTGTTAATCCCCATGTTGCAAAAGTACTAGTGAAATATAGTACACTGCTCTATCATAGTTCTAGTCCTATAAAGGCTGCATTTGCCGAACCCTTGATAAGAACTATTCGACTTTTAATTTCAAGATATTGTACATTAAAAAATACACCGGCTTTTATTAATGATTTAGATAAAATCATGTTGATTTATAATCAACGAACTCATCGATCATTGTCCAAATCAACTCCAACGGAAGTTCATCATTCTGATCATGATATAATTGAAACCCTCTTAAACAATATTCCAATGAAACGATTGTCAAGAAGAAAAATAAATTCAATGTTGGTGATACTGCTATAATTAATAGAACAACTAATGTTTTTGAAAAGGGGAGTTACTTGTGGTCCACCGAACTTTTTAAAGTGGCAAAAATCCTAGACACTGAACCCATAACTTATCGTTTGCGCGATACCAAAGATGAAGAGATTCTCGGCGACTTTTATGACTATGAACTACAAAAAGTTAAAAATAATAGTGAAATCTATCAAATTAAAAAGATATTAAAGACACGTACTCGCAGGGGTAAGAAACAGTTACTTGTTCGGTGGCTAGGATACAACTCTGGTTTTGATTCTTGGATTGGTGTTAAAGATATTGACAATGCCCAATGATTTCTATGTAACATTTTTGTCCATCGTTGCCGATCCTCTCTACAACGACTTGAATAGGACAAGTGATTTTTGGACAAAACTCTCTCCCGCCATCAAATTAGACAGTGTGTATGAAGTGGCTCTTGTCGACTGTATTCTCAAAAATACCTATAACGTCCTTAGAAAGGATCGTGTGTATGATATAAAAGTTATACCATTCGATTGGACACTCTTTGTCGACTATGAATGGGTTGAAGCACTTAAATCTAGCGAATATCCACATACCAAATTGAAATATATTGAATACGATAATATGACAGATTTGTGTCGTACAATCAATAGAAAAATCTCATATCGTAGGAATGGTAAATTCCATTTTAATTATTCATTAGAACACGATAGAACTACTACAAGGGACGTGCTACGATGTCTGGCTATGGTCTTGGTAGCTGGTTTGCTAGGGTATTTCGTTCTGCACTACCCCTTGCCAGAAAATATCTTGTACCTGCTGCATCAAATTTTGCTGCCTCTACACTACAGGACTGGGGGTCGGGCAAGAATTTCAAGGAGAGTGTTAAGGAAAATATTAGATCTTCAGCAAGAGCCATTGGTGAGCAATTAAAATCTAGGCAAAATGGGGAGGGATTGAAAAGGATGCATGCACATCATTCACTCATCAGTCTCTACCCAGGTGGGAAGTGAAGGACATCAACAAGGACTTTGAGGAATAAAACTAGGAAGACCAATAAGCAGAAGAAGAAGAAGAAAAAGATTGTTAGATCAAAGAAGTATTTCTTCTCTTAAGATGACCTATCCCCCCCACAAGGAATCATATCCATCAATCAGTTCCCCATTGAATCTATTCAATGCTGAAAATGTTGATGTCAGTGTCAAGTGTGGCTACTATGAACAATTTCATCCCCAACAACCCCTCTTGGAAAATGTACACTTTCAAATATTTTCCAATGAAGACTATTTCATTGATTTGTCTTCAACATTTATTGATTTAAATGTTGCGGTGAAGAAAAAGTCAGATAATACAACTCCAACTGTTGCCGACGGTCTCTCCTACGAAAACTGTATTCTACACAACCTATTCAAACAAGTTAATGTATTTATTAATGGAATATTGGTGAGCACTAGCAATAATTTATCAAACTATGCAAGCTATATACAATTTATGATGATGACACCAAAGGCATACAAGGAGTTGAGAGGACAATCATTGGGCTATGAATATCGATGAGGTGTTGATACTGATGGTGAGTTGACTACTGCAGTGAGCCAGGAGTATCATCTGGATCGAAAATTAAATCATGAGATATTCAATATATCTCAATGGTTACCCCCCAAGGTCAAGATTGACATAAAGCTGCAACTGGCCCATTGAATTTTATTCAGAGAAAAACACTTCCTGCAGCACCCGATGCAAATGTCATTATCACATCGGCAATTCTCCTCGTCCAAAAACAACAGGTTATAAGCTCTGTTGCATTGGCGTTGGAAAAACTAAGAGCCAATGGTAACAACATTAAACTTCTTGTCCCCCATACGATCACCAATCAACGTCACATTGCCACCGGCTCTCGTAGCTATAGTGATTCATGATTTATCAATGGAGAAATCCCATCAAAATTGGCTTTGGTCTTTGTGAAGAGTGGCAGTGCCGTTGGATCCTGGACTGAATCCCCCCATGATTTTAATTTTTTTGGGTCTATCTAGCCTTGCGTGCAAAGTGAATGGTATTCCACTGTACGCTCTATCATTTGACAAAAAAATCTTATAGAACTCTGTACGAGTTGACTATGCAATCTCTAGATCATGACTCTCAACTATTTGAAAATGGAATAACCGATTCAATGTTTTCAAAAAATTATGGGGTAACTGTGTTGAACTTGTCGGGGAATCAGGATATGAGCATAGTACGAACAGGGAATGTACGTTTAGAGTGTACATTTGCTGATGCTTTGACTGAGAGTATCACGCTAATATCATTGGGTCAATTTGAAACCTATTGGGAAATCACACCCGACGGCAGTGTTCTACTAGACCTAGCACCATTAACACAAACCAAAAAATAAACGTATTTAGTATGGATCCCAGTAAAAGTCCTATTGTATACCTTCGGACTTCATTAAAAAATTCCAAGCGTTAACAATACCTTAATCATTGTTAATAGCAGTCCATCGAATTGGCTATGCATCTTTCAAACAGCGGAGAATATTGAATTTTTTATCCTCTTGGCCTATCGTATAAATTCTACACTCCATACATCAGCAACTTTATTGAAAGCAGTGGGAAAACCATTATTCAAAATCAAAGAAGAGTACAGGATTTAACGACTAAGACATGTGACTTTCATGCACTACTCTTTTTCATGTTCAGATGTCGTGGCTATACCTACAAGCAGTTTCTCGACATCTACGTTGACTTACCTCGATTGAAGGACTTTCTAGTGGAAAATATACTTACAAACATATTTAATATTGATTTTAGTGCCCTACGAATAAAATGTTCGAAAAATGTATGTGAAATTGTTTATTAATAAATCATAAAAATTTATATACACGATAAAAAACGACTTTTCTACTCTTTAGATTTCATCTTCTACTAGGTATAGGTATTTGTCGACAACAACTAGTGCAGGTAGATTATCTGAATTCACAGTGTACTGATCCTGATGTACTGCAATGTCGGGGTCACATTTTCTACAGTAGAGTGTAACTTCATTCTGGTCATATCTTTTTGTGAAGTCAATAATATTATTCTCATTCATTCTATAGAATTCACATGTTTCGATTTGCCTATTTGAAGCAATTTCACAATGAGTGTCCTTAAGTGTCGAATCACATTCCGTTACAGCCAAAGAAAAATCAGTGGGCTTATAATCATAACACCCATTGTCTTCACAACAATGACGTAGAAACCATATTCCTTTGTTGTTCCAACAGTTGAATCGCTGACCCGGCATCTCCTCCCAGAACAATCTAAAACCACGACGATACCAATCTCGTAGCAATAAACTAAAATCACGGTTAGGATTCTTTCAAATCCTACCGGGATATGTATTCTCCCACTGATTACATTTATCATAATGGCAATTGGAGCATAGGTGCCCTCTAGGATAAGAGTCACACACCTCTTCAAGACAGGAATTACAACCTTTAATTATTACAGCATATCCTCTATGCAATTTACACGGGTTGCACAATCTACATTTTTCATCATACTCATCAATCATTGTGCAATCCTCACATGATGACCAGCTACCCAGTGTGTACATACATAGCAGACACGTATGAAACATTTTTTCTTGTGTTGACACTCTCACTGCCACACTGAAACTGAGCTAGCAACAACAAAAATTTGTCTGGGATAGAGAGAGAGGAGTAAATCATCCATGAGCACCATTTTTCTCGGGAAAAAGTCTTAAATTTCTAAACTAATGTTTAAAAGCATATCCACAATATCATTTTGCCGTGTCGTGATCAATATATCAATAAATTGTGTAAATGCATTTGGACCACGACGTAGAAGCTTCATACAATAGTCTAATTATGGAGAATCACTTTTCATTATATCGACAAGCATTCCCCGAGAAAATATCTTCCTTTGAATAGACAACTCTAGAAAATCGTCATCTAGAATCAAACGTTTTTCCATAAGCACTAGCTTCCCCAAGATTCACTCTTTCTCAAATAGCTTTTACGTCGAGTCCTAACACATAGAAGAATAGAAGAACGTAGAAGAATAGCTTCTACGATTTTTTAGAGTCCTAACACTCTCACAACTAACTACAGACTAACCAGAATTTTTTCTACTCTAAAAAATATACACTAGTACTTCCTTTAGTTACTTAACTCCCATCCGGCTGGATTGGCCGACTCGGGGCTTCTCCTCTGACTGAACTATGGCAAAGCTTCTTATACGATTCCCTGATCCCTGCAGTCCGAAGAATTACCGACAGGGGATGGCTTGGACAGTTTTCCCTCCAGCACTTGGGAGGTCGTCCATTTGGGAGGGAGGCATCAATCCTTCCTCCAAACTCAATTTTTGGAAGTTGGGCTGGGGATATCCACTGAACGTGGTCTAACCATCGAAGCTGTTGAAGCTTAATGGTCTGCATGATCGTCTGGGAATAGTTCAGCGAAGACAATAGCCGTTCGTTTGATATTCGGTCAAGGTAGGTGATGCCAGCAAGCTTTCTGAGGGATTTGTTTCAAAGACCGCCAACCGGCGTTTGTCTTCTGCTTTCAAGGTCCATATCTCTGCTCCGTACGTTGCTACTGGAACCACAAGAGCTCGAAAAAGCGTGTTTGTAGTTTCAGCGACAGATGTTTGTTTTACCAGATCGATCGCAATGACTTGAAGCATGCTGAGGCAAGGGCGAGATGTCGTTTAATGTCTTTTGAGGAGTCGTTTGTGGACGTCAGCTCACTTCCTAGGTAAACGAAATGGTCAACCCACTCGATCTCTTCCCCCTGGATCATAATTTTGCTAGGTTGAAGGCCTGTATCTGTATGCCGCGTTACCTTCATGGCTTTTGTCTTGTTAGCATTGATTTTTATCCCAAAGGAACTAGCTCCATGATCAATATCGTTAGCGCTTGATTGCAGTTCCTCTAGTTGTTTGTTTAGGCGATTAATGTCATCGGCGTATGCAAGCAAGTCAAAGAGGTGTCCACTCATGAGTGCTCCCGTATCATTTGGCACCAGTGCCAGTACAGCATTCAGGAATAGGCAGAACAGAGTGGGGAAGAGTAGGCATCCTTGCAGCACTCCTGAAGAGGTTGAGAATTCTTCAGTAAAGCCTTCGCTGGTCTGCACCATGCTTCTCAACTTCTCGTGCATGCTCTTGACAATGTCAATAATGTCAGTGGGAATACCGTAGTGCGCCAAGACATGCCATAGGCCATCTCACCAAATTAGATCGAAAGCTTGTTTGAAATCGATAAACAACTGGTACAGCTCTTTCCCGAATTCCAAGTATCTTTCCATAATCTGTCTGATCACAAAATTTGGTCTATGGTGGATCGGTTTTGACGGAAGCCAGCTTGATATTCAGGGATTACGTGTCTTGTCAGGTTTCTGATCCGATCAAGGAGAATTTTCGTAAGGATTTTAGCTAGTTGGCAAGTAAGTGATATAGGTCTGTAGTTTTTGCAGTTACTTTTAGATCCTTTCTTGTGCAAGGGCACTATGACAGATTTCGACCAAGACTCGGGGAAGTATTTAATTTCCCATACAGCTGTTACTATTTTGTGGTACAGATCAACGACGACATCAGATTCCACTTTTAGCTGTTTTGCCTGTATACCGTCTATTCCGGGTGCCTTATTTGACATGAGGGATTTGAGTGTGGCTTCTACTTCTGACCTTAAGGGTGGTGGGGATGGTTCTTCATCTCTGTGTGCTGGGAACTTTCGAAGCACTTCAGCATCTGGGTTTACTGTGAGATTAAGCTTTTCCTGGAAGTGTTCTCTCCAGCGATCTCGGATTCCAGCACAAGTAGTAATTTTGTGTCCATTTTTATCTAAGAGATCGAGGCACTTCGCTTCTTTGCGGTTTGTCGGCTCTCTAGCACGTTTTGAACATGAGGTGTGAGTTACCCCTACGGGAGTCCTCCTCACACTGCCGACATTTTTCAGTAATAATGTCTTTTAGTGTTTGGTGGGTTTTCTTCTCAATTTGACGTTTAAGGTTTTTGAATCTATCCTTGCTTTCTCGATCCGGCTTATTTTGGAGATTTCGTTTCTCGGTACTCATATCAATAATCTCCTGGGTATTTTATGGCTTTTCTTCTGCAGATTTACAGCCGACGACGAGCTCAGCTGTCTCGCTTACGGCCAGGCTGCTTTGCGAAACAAGTAGATCGATGTCGGCTGGACTCAGCAGATCAGGTGTTTCTTGCAAGGTCTTTGACAGTCGTTCGTTGAGTTGCATTCTGTACTCTTGTCTCGTCTTAAGGTCTTTAAGGGCTTCTATCCGGAATCTTGGAGCTTTTTGTTTCGGCTTGACAACGGCCTTTAATCTTAGGCAAAGCGATGACATGAGGAGATTGTGATCACTATCAAAGTCCCCACCTCCTAGCGTCACTGTGTCTGTGAATGAAGATTTCCATCGGCTGGATACCAGTATATAATCTATCATGTTGGCAGTCCTTCCATCGGGGGACCACCACGTGACTTTTCTCTTTTGTCTGTGCTTGAACATTGTGTTTGTGATAAAAAGCTCGTTATCTCGGCAGAATTCAGTGAGTCGTTCTCCTCTGCCGTTGATCTGTCCGATCCCGAACTTGCCCATGACATCTTCGCTTCCGCGATTGTCACTCCCCACGATGGCATTAAAGTCCCCGAGGACTAACACGATGTCTTTCTTCGGAATGGCGTTGACAAGGCTCTGGAGCTGAGAGTAGAAATCTTCCAACTCTTGGTCCAACCTTGATGAATCCGGAGCATAGACCTATACAACGGAGAGGTTTTTGAGAGTCGGATCATTATTAATCTTTCTGAGACAGACACCACTGATAGAAGAGATTTCCTTGCTGCTTTTGTCAGCAAAAAGCTGAATTCTTGTCTGTGTGTTCCGTCTTGTCTTCCAGAAAGCACGAGGGTTGCGTCTCCTATTTTTTCTTTGTTGGTACCTCGTAGATGAGTCTCTGAGAGGCTGATGATGTCCCAATTGTAGCGGTTTGCTTCACGGAGGAATATGTCTTTCTTTCCTAGTTTCGAAAGTGTCCGAAGATTTAACGTGCCGATTCTGGTGGTGATTTTTGTAGATAAAACCGGTTTAGTGTCCGTTTGAGACGAACTTGTCAAACATTGCCTTGATTCGTTTCCAACGCTTTTGGCTGTCAATACATCGGTTTCCCCGGACGCGGTAGCTTGTCCGTCGGTTTCCCGGACGCGGTAGCCCTATTTCATGTTCTCATTGATTGCCTAGTCATAATTCATAATGAGGAAAAGTTTCTTGGCCAGCTTTTGAGGCAATGGCAAGCCAATCCTCTCTGCTTCTAGCCACAACCGTTGACACCCTTGAGTGTGTCTTCCGCTCTTCTCAGTTGTCCTTGCTGGGAGGATCATCCTACTTGGCATCACGGCGTCACCAAGCAATTTATCCCATTACTGGGGGTGAGTTTAACGTCTTCGAGACATATCAACGTGCCGGTGGGCCCAGCAAGATCGCTAAATGAGGGGCTCACCTCCTCCTCTGTCTGTATTTATATCCCCCAGACAAGGGTGCACCGGCTATCTAAGACCCCCAGAGACTGGGTCCCCCCTTGGAAAGAAAAAAATACCTTTGATTTAGAAACAATTTTATTGAGCATAATTACAACAATAATATTCACTGATGCATTTTGTTCTCATTAATATATTTCGATAGCACATCTAATGCTGCCCGAAGTTTATTTATATGGAGAGCATTCACTTTTCCAGCAAAACATAGTTGCTCCTCGTGCTTAAACTTGCTTAATGATATCACATATTTAGCATACATATTGTCCCATTCAAGGCATAGTCTACAGCCTCCGGTTATTTCCACAGCCACATTGGGTACTCGTATATCGTTTCTGCTGCTGTCGGCTCCATCATTAATCTCCAATAATGTAAATGCACCACTCATCTTTCTCTAATAAGATCCTCTCAACTAAACTATTATCTCTGAATTCAGTTCTCTTACTAATATGAATTGTAATGAAAACCATTCCTTTTATTCAAATCCAATCACAAATCAAGTTATCATATATGGAGTAACCTCAGCTCTCTCTCTCTCTCTCTGATTGGCTCATAAAAAACGGATATTGACTCAAAAACCAGTCTGATTGATTTATATAATTACGACCCTACTCTCAAAACATGTTTGACCACATTATACCTTGCCAACTTTTTTTTTGCAATGTGCATGTGATACTGTAGTGCCTCAGACGTGGGTTTTCTTGTACGGTTCTTGTATAATTCCATGTGCAATTGACAACAATAGCAATAACCAGTCTGGTAATCTGCCTTGGAAAGGTGCCAAGGAACATAAAGTATTAGAGATGGTACTTAGACCTCTACTAATATACGCATAGTTCTTTTCTATTTTTCGCTAGCTGTTATTATTCTCGTTTTCTCTTCTTTATGATTTTTTTCGTTTTGTCATGCTTAGCCAGTTTTGTTTCAAAAATTACTTAGAGACACAATTAATAATTGATTAGACACCTAAAAAGAAACTTAAACAAATGATGCCTACAGCAGTTGCTGCATTCTAGGAAAGAGCGAACAACCTACCGTAGCCGAAAATTGCAAACAGGATTTTAAGGATATGGTCTGGCGACAAATATTTTCCGACTGACTTTTATATAGATATATTATCTTTCTTTCAGATTCATTAAAACAGTAACTTATAATTGCGAAATAAAACATTCTTAAAAATTATTAATTATTTCAAACAAGGGTTCGAAATCCTTCAAACATAAAAATTTTGAAAGAGTCTGAAACACTTCAATTAAAATAAATACAAAAATATAAAAGTTAAAGTGTAATCACTCTTTTTGAAAACCCTTGACTATTATAAACCCTTGGTTTAATGTTCCCCGTCCTAAATAAAAAAGAAAATAAAGTTTGTGCCTAGGTGCCATTGATGTGTCTCCTCTCTCTGACCCCAATAGAATTGTGAGTTTGGGCTTATCTGAACTAAAATAAAAATTGCTAGTGGCTTTTTTTAACTAAGAAAATAAATTGAAACAAAGTAAAAGGCCTCTTTTATGAATTTTGTAACTACAAAATAACAATTTTTTTCAAAATAAGGCCAAAAAGCTGCAGAATATTAAATCTGTCATACCCACTCTATTTTCTATGATTAAAAACTCTTACTTGCAGGATTACAACCCCTCATTCTGCAAACTTCCAGGCGACCCCCTTATTGAAAATGCAGCCTTGTTGCCCTTGAGACTATTGGGTAAATATCATCTGCAAAAACAACGTATACATTCTCCTGGCGTTAAAAGTTCGCGCGTCTGCTGAAAAAATTATGCACCTTCGCTTAATTCCTAGGTAAAACTATCTAGCGATGTAGACACCAGAAAAACAATTTGCAGCCAGGTTATTAAAATAGCGCATCTCCATTGCCTCAGGAACAGCTTTGGGGGGGGGGGGGGGGTTGAGTTATGTATAATTTTGATTTCCTGAATTCATAATTTCTTTCAATTCATTTCTACCCCTCCTCCCGAGTCAAATTCAAAGTCCACTTGGCCCTCCAGAATCCTAAGACTCATAGAACAGAGGTTCGACAGCACACCTTGAAGACGTTTCCCTCTACCCCTTCTTCTCTTCATGATTCAAGGCTCACTCTCTCCCAGAAAAACTACCAGAAATTTTCAGCCTCATCCCCAAAGCCGTTTCCAGAACAATACAGATATGACGTTTTTATTCAACACCATAAGGAATACAGGGGGGGGGGCGTTTAGTAGAAAAGGGAACGGGAGGGAGGCTGATTGTCATTCAGTCACTTTTGGCCCTTGAAAAGGGCACTAGAACTTTCAAGAAATTTCAGCTTCATCCCCAAAGCTGTTTCCAGAACAATGCAGATATGACGTTTTGTTTCAACACCATAAGGAATACAGGGGGAGGGCGTTTAGTAGAAAAGGAAACGGGAGGGAGGCTGATTATCGTTCAGTCACTTTTGGCCCTTGAAAAGGGCACCAGAACTTTCAACTTTTAACTGAATTATCCCACATCCAAGTTTCTACAGACAGCCCTTCCATGCGTGGTGACCCCATCCATCAAGTGGGGGGAGGATAAGCCTAGGGGAAGACAAGTTTTAATCATTTCCTGGAGGTGGGAAGGGGGCCAAGCCATGGGCAGACAGATATGACCTAAAGAAGTTATAAAAAGATTAAACAAACTTATGATTTTTTAATATCTGCCTGAGACACGGTTCTAGTTAACGCCAGAATAGAGTGAAAATCTCTCATGCTTTCCATAGTGGTTTGTATCCTTTGACCTGGAAAACATGACATTTTGGCATCTTTTTCGGTAGTAGTTTTAATGCTACAAATTTATACTAGGTCAGCCTGAACATAGTAACAAATAATGTTTAGATTAAATCAACGTTGTTTACGATAAGCAAGAGTACAAGAAATAGTTGTCATTTTTCAACAACCTATTTATCTAATAAATATGCTTTGCTTCAAAAGAAAATAAGTCTAAATTCTATCTGAAAAAGAATCATTGACGAAATCTTCTTATTTTATTTAAATTGGCATAATAAAAATAAAACCGGCTACTGATTTCTAGTGCGTCTGAATCATGGAGTTTTTTCCTGTAAAATGCCACTAACATTTTCTCTATAAAAATTATTTAATGTATGTCACAAGTTGCACATACAACGCGTGTCTGAAACAAATTAAAGCAATTATCTGGAAACCAAAAATTTTCTACTTGTCTCCAAATTGAAGCTGGTCCCAGCGCAATCGTATAACTTCTACGAAATTGGGTTGATCGTTGGTCTAGCAGTGTAGCACTGACTGAATATCAATTCAAGAAGACAATTGATAAAAACATTATTACTACATTGAATCTTGCCAACATTACCCGACTTTCATACTTCCCGATGTCCACATGAATATTTCAATAGAAGAGAGGAAAACTTAAAATTGTAACAAAGAAAAGCAGGGAAACAGAATTAACAACAACATACGATAACTAAGTTTTGACTTCATTCAGATACTAATTTCTCTCTAATGCTCAAGGAAAATAATAATGTCGCATCAACACAGAATTATAAAGAGAAGAAAAATAAATACAATGGACACAAACTGACGAAATAATGCTTCATAGAATATACCCAAACTTTGTCTATAAAGAATTTATTTGAAAAAAATTATATGTGATTACAAGTCCTTTTCTATTCATTCTAAATACGTCATTTTCCATACTAGGGAGGTAGGTACTTTCTCAAAGTTCCTTCCCTGTCGTAAATCAATTATGGCAAAAATATTTTGGATGGTGTTTAGGACATTCTGTGATTCTTTTAGGTAAATATTTTTCAGACGAAAAACATCACAAGGTAAAAAATTCTAATTATAGCGATTTCCATCGTGATAGTTACAAAGCCTCATCTCTAGTTAGTTTGTGAGGCTCTAGACTCACAGACTAACTTATCTGAAAAGTAGTATTAAATGTTAGTAATCGTGCTGCAGAGTAACACTACTACTTTCGTTTCTTTTTTTTTCGTGATCAGTGTTCTGAAAGACGCTGTAGTCAAGTGATAAAAATTAGAAAAGATTTCAATAGAGATCGAGAAACAAAGAAGAAAACCCCCTCTGATTTTTACAAAATTTTCATATTTTTTTTTTTTGTATTATTTGCTTTCCCTGTCGTGAAGCGATCATGGCACACAATGACTCGGATGCTGTTTAGGACATGCAATTCTTTTATTTATATATTTTTAGACGAAAAAGATGACGAGCAAAAAACATCTATTTACACCGAACGAAAGTTGACATTTAAGGTTGCCTCAAAAAGTAGTATTTTAATTCTGAATAGACTTGCTAACATAATAAGGCAGTTGTAGATAAATTACACCCAAATAATGATTAGTATAGTACACAAATTCCTAGAATTATCTTTTTTAACAATTCTAATGTCCATGCACCAAGTTTTTAACTATCATCATTGTTATCATAATGGATGTTATAGTGTCGCCTAAGTGTTTTAAAGTTACATAAAAACTTACCTGAAAACACACTTAAGTACTATTAAATGTTGGTAATTGTGATGCAGAGCCACCACACTCTTTTAACTTATCTGAAAACACAGTAAGTAGTATTAAATGCTAGTAATGGTGCTGCAGAGCAACACTTCTATTTTCGTTTTTTTCGTGATCAGCTTCCTAAAGCATGCTATAGGTAAGTCACGAAGCTTACAAAGCAAGATTTGCCAAGAGATCGTGAAAGAAAAAAGAAAATTCCTCCAGTTTGCAAATTTTTTAGAAAATATTTTTTTAGCCTACTAAATATTACAAACAAGAGGGTAGACGAAACAGCTCTGAAAGCACACTTCTTTCTTAATCATTTAACGTCAGACCAAAGTTAAAAATAATATTCTATCTTTGACACCTGAAATGAAAAATGCTCCTTATTTTCAAGATATTGAGGCATTAATTCTGGAAAGCTAAACTTAAAAATCTTCGAATTCCAATTTCAATTACAGTTTTGATCTTGTCCGATATTTCTATTTTGTTATTGTCGAATTTTTTAATGCTAGAAAATAATTCAAAGATAGTTTGATTCCTAAGTTCTTCTCATTGGGAGATATAGTATAAAAGACTGTCAGATATTGACCAAACTTGTTAGGAAGTATAACCTAGTGTCGTTTTAGTGCCTTCTGACCATCAGAACCCGATTCAACCTTTGATGGGACGTAAAGGGCGTGGATCCTAAATTCTGGTCATGAAGATAGCCAATAGAAAAGGTTGCTGGATCTCAGACAAATCTCATGCTTGAGTAAGTGGTCAACATGAGCACATTGGAGATTTCTGTTTGATCCAACCTCCGTGGGGAAGAGGGTCCTTTAATTCTTGTCAGCAGAGCATCAAATAAAAGGTGATATTTGAATAAACGACCCTTTGTAGGAAATAAAAGTAGGTGTCTCAGTTCATTGTTTGGGTGTCAGGAAACAAATCATCCTCTGTGAGGGAGAAGACTTCTAAATATATGTGGTCAGATGTCAACTAAAACTGGTTGGAAGTAAGAGTGAGTGCCCTAGTTACACCTTTTGGGGATCCAGGTCAAATGTGAACTTTACGGGGGAGCAAGGGGAGGAGTTACACAATTTTTGTCATCGAGACAATCAGCAGAAAGGGTCCAACATTATCTGAATCAGACTTCAGAAGTAAGAGCAAGTTGGTAGCTGGTCTTAGAGGATTCCTATTTATTCTAATTTTAATTTCATCACAAGGTATTTTTTTTCATCACAAGGTCTACCAGAACAGAAGGTTAGATTTCGACCAAACTTAGTCAAAAGCAAGTTTCCTAGTTCTTCCCTATGAGCTCCTAATTGACCTGGCCCTTGTGGGGGAGGGGGGTCCTAAATTCTAGTCACTAGCGTAAGGGTTATGGGGTCACAAGAAAGGTTATTTAATCAGAATAGCTAAAGTCCTTGTTAAGCCTTTCGGGAGCCAGGATCTGATCGGACCTGTCAATAAATTCAAACTTGGTAAAGCTATTATAAATGAGACTCAAATAAATTTTATCCAGTTTCCCTATTTAGTGCAAGTTTTCTATGAATGTACCTTCTTTATTCCGATAGCGTTCCTGAATTAAGGTGTATGTTGAAATAAATTAAAACTGTATCACCAAATAGAATGAGAAGAGCAGCATTAGCAAATGCATAGTGCTAAAGCAGAATATTGTCATGTCTATAATGCAACTTTATAGCTTAAAGATTGGGCAATTTACATTCTTCGTTGCCCAAGAGCCCAGTAATGATGTTTTCACAGGAAGGTCAAGTAGTAACAGAATCTAAATTGGATTACTTCTACATGTTCTCTTTTTGTAATTCACGCTCTTTTATTCTGTTTTTTTTTTACTTTTTGCTTATTTCTTTTCGTCACTTCATTTCGTCTTTTTTTTATTTTAGAATTGGATTTTGGCGATGGTAGCAGTACCTCTGCTTTTAGTAGCATTGACTCTGTCATGGGCGGTCTGGATGCCTCTTGCTCGAAGGGATCAGATATGACGGAATTTCACCAGCCAACTGAACAGGATTCTGTAGATTCGTCTCGTGTTCCTTCAAAGTTAGATATCGGCTTGTATGCAGAAAAACCTGATAACTCAAAAAGCTTTCAGACGAAGCAAAATACAATCTTTTAACTAGTCAGTTCAAGCCGAACCAGAACATTCCATTTCATTCGAAGTATTTATCGAAAAGGAAAAAACAAAGTTCGATCCTTTCAGTACTCTTAGTTACAAACTTCTCCAGAATGGTTGGTCTCCAGTTCATCGTGCATGGGTGTCTTCTGTTAAAAATGCGTTTTATTCGCTGTTCAAGCTGCTGAGAAGGGTAGCCATCAGGTTCAAGGCTCTTTAGTCTCGAAACCATACTCAGGACTTGATTCAATGATTCATCTTGATTTAATGATTTACACCGAAAGCTTTGTCTCCATTTATGAAAAACGAACTAGGAGCATTGTGTCTGCTAAATCGAGTGCAGAGGCTGAATTAAAAAAAAATAGCAAAATTCTAACACCAATTCTGCATGTGGTCTTTTTTGCGGGTGGCATGAGTTACCTCTGCAAGAACACAGAAAGGAGAGTAAACCATTTGACAAAACTAACCTAAATAAAGGCATTTTTCGTGGTGTTTTGCGTTTAATGTAGAGAAGGGAGAGCAATTTCTAAAAGAACATTTCGAAAATGGCGTAAAACATGCGCAGTATATATCTCCCATCATTCAAAACGACCTGATCGATTTTGCTGCGTCCATTATTGTGCCAAGCATTGTGAGTGATGTAAATTGTTCAGTAGCATTTCAATCTTTGCCATTGACACTACAGACATTTCCAATAAGGATCAGTTAGTTCTTGTAGTCAGATACTACAAAGAAACTCGTGCTTTACTTAAAGAGCAGTTTTTCGGATTTTTTGTTTGCAGAAATCTCACCGGCTCTGCAGTAGCGGAGCAAATCATCGGCCAATGCATTGCGTTCGGCTTAAAAATAGAGAAATTTGTGGGGGATGGTTTTGATGGGGCCAGCAACATGTCAGCCTGCTGTTCTGGTGCACAAGCAGAAATTAGAAAAAAAATATCCGCATGTGATCAACAACCACTGTGCATCGCACAGCTTAAATTTGGCTTTATGTAAAATTAGTAGGGTAGGACTTGTTAGGTCAACCTTTCCTACTATACAGCAGATTATATCATTTTTATTATCCTCACCAAAAAGAACAAATATATTTGGAGAAGCGGTTTTTGTCATTTGTCCCGATAGTCCTGTGAGAAAGCTTGTGAAGTTGGGCAAAACGAGATGGGTGGAGAGTCACGATTGCATTTTAGTTTTTATGCCTTTGTATTGTGCGATTATTTCCGTACTTGAGGAAATAGTTGGTAGCATATTGTGCGATATGGAAGTTATTTCAAAAGCGAATGCGTTGGTTTCTGCAGCAGCCAAATTTAGTTTTATGTTCACGATGGCTATGCTAGAGTTTGTAAGTGCCATAATTTTCTCTGTCTCTAAGGCACTGCAAGCCGAAGATTTAGACTTAGTTGAGTGTTGTCGGCATATTAAGCTATGTTCTGATACTTTACTGCAGTCAAAACAAAAATGATTTTGAAAAAATATTTCAGAAGACCTATGAGCTAGCAAGAGGTAAATTTCAGAAAACAAGAGGTAAACCTGGCTCTGGCTGTTCCAAGGTCTATCCATCGAACGTCCATCAAATATAATAAGTCCATCAAGGTTATTTATCGTGAGTCATTGTTCGAACCTTACTTTGCTTCCCTTATTGAAAAACTTGATCAAAGTTTTTTCCGCCATCAGGAGTCATCTTTCAAAATTGGAAGGCTTTTGCCAGCTAACAGCGAGTCATTAAATATTAATGAGTTTGTGAACGCTGTTGCTGTTTACGAGGGCTTTCACGGGGGTAGTTGTGCGCTGAAATGTCAGTGAGCTCTTCGGAAACGGAAGTGGCTCGGAACGTCTGAGAAACCATCAACTGTTGCTTCGACTCTTGCATCATGCGATGCAAGATTTTTCCCATGCGTTTGAATGCTTTTGACGATTTTTCAGACATTACCAGTGACTACTGCTTCTGCTGAGAGGAGATTTATCTGTATTAAGCGATTAAAAACCTATCTGCGGAGCTCCATGGGCGAGGAGCGTCAGAACGGACTAGCTCACATAACCCCGAACCACAATATCCAGGTCATTGCTGACCAAGTTTTTGATCGATTTGCAGCCAAAAAAAACTTGTGGCTGTTACTGTGAGAGGGTAGGTCGTATTTCATTACTCGTTTCTCTAAGTGCAGTTGATTCTGTTTTTTAAACTTTAATTGTGCTTTATCCTCTGTAAACAATGTTAATATCAATACATTTCTTGCTTTCATGGCTGTTATAATAGGTAGACTGTGGCCCCCACCCCTCCGAAACCAAATTCTGGGCAATTGTCTTTGATATAATAATACTTTTTTATTTATTTGGTTCTGTAAAACAAGGGTCTCATTGGCAAATATAAGGAATAATGCGCTTCTGTTTTTTATATTTTCTAAATTCTGCCGCTTCGTGGCAGTTCCAAAACATCTATTCCTCCAAAATAGAAACTCTCAGTGCTTCTAACTTTTTTTTTAAATTCTGACTTTGTTGGCAAAATTTTGTCATCCATTCTCAAATAAAAAAAGTCTACAACTAGAAATAGGGGAGAGAGGGGCGATACCGCACGGGGGCGACTCCGTACGTTTGACCTGTCGTCTAAAGTTTTTGAGCTAATCCTTTCAAAAAATTCCCGCTAGATGCCCTTCATGTAATGCACATTTGGCGCAAGTTTTAAATTTTGGAGAAAAGAGACAACCGAGAAAAGAGGTAAGGAAGTTTTTGTCATATATTTTCTAAGTTATTGTAGCTCTTGAGCCGTGAGTTAGCAGGACCAGACAAGGTATACCCTTGCTATTTGCATGGTAATTTTCATCAGTAAATATCAGGCCATTATCTACAAAAAAAAAATATTTCAAAATGGTGTCAACATGGGGTAACTCCGGACACTTTTTTGGGGGTGATTCCGGACACTTTTCGTTGTGTCCGGTTTCACCCTGTACTGACGGAAATCTTTCATAAGTTGGAAAATGGAATTATATGTAGCGGGAAGCAGAATAATGGTAAAATTGATCATATTCCTGTTGTGTTATAGAGAAACTGAAGTAATTTGTTTTGACCATCAAACTTAGTTTTCAACATTTACACTTAGACAAAAGTTACCCCTTGCCTTATAGCCTAGCCTATTTAAACACAACTACTCTGTGTAACAATCTTTGTCCGGAATCAAAGTTGTCCAAGATTAAGTCGCTTTGTTCCAACTTTAAGATCCTGTGTTCAAGATTGGACAGCATTTTCTATGATTTGGCTAAGCTTAACCTTTAATTTCTATCCGAAATTAAGGTGTACTTTTGACTGTCTATGCGTTTAAAATAGTCTCGGCATGTCACTGTTTATGGCAAAAATATTCGAGCTAATCTTAATCGAATATTCTACAATACTTTCTAACTGGTGTACCAATAAACCTTTCCCCAACCCTCCTTGTTTAAAATATATACTCTGAATTGTATACATTCAATAGATTATTGCCTTATATATTATAATGTTTAGTTTTATAATATGCGTGATTTGAACTTATAATTAAATAGTGATAATTCAAAAGGAGTCATGTGACATTTATATAAGCTTAGATTTACAGTCCACCTTCACAGCTATGTAGATCAGTTCAATTTATTTTCACCCATCATATTTAAAAATAATGCTTATTATTAAATGATTTACTATTATGTTGAACAATAAACATTTATTTAATGCCTACTTATATCAGAAAGATAAACAGTAGGCTGTATCCAAGGGGGTAGAGGGTTTGAAACCCCCCGAAATGTTTATCCAACTCTTAGAAACGTAAGAAAAATGAACATAAACAAATGTTTGATGTAGTTTTTTAAGGTTTTTTTTGTTTAATGTTTTGTATTATAATGTTAAACTAAACATTACACTGCCTGCAGGTATCTTACCATTCTATGACTCAAAGCAAACCTCAAAGCATGGCATGACCTGTTTTAATTTCCATGTTGTTCTCTTGAGGTTCTGACAATTATAATTTTCTTTTACAGATGGTTCGCAACTACATTCGAAAGGGGAGGGGTCCTCCTGATCCAGAATTAGTCAGGTGTGTTGTTATTCAATTTATACATGGGAAGTTGTCTTTCCTAGCAACTGCAGAAGAATTTTCCCTGAAGAAGAGTACCCTTGCGGATGCCATGAAACGATACAAGGCAAAAATGCAACACCTCGAGCAGAGTGGTGCTAGGGGTAGCAATTTTGACAATGACATTGTTCAGGAGAGCACTAAGTTTGTTTTTACTTCCAAAAAAAAGAGCTTGCTGCATACCTCGAAAAATGCTCACTGCTTTACCATGGGCTGACTCCCTATGCAACAAGAAAGTTAGCCTGCCAATGGGCAATAACATTGAAGATAAAATTTCCATCAAGCTGGAAAGTTAATGAGAGCAGGAGTGGGTTAGCTAAGAGGTTTCCTCAAGCTGAACGCCAGTTTGTCCATCAGAAAACCCGAAAATACAAGCCAGGGTCGTGCTGCCGGCTTTAACGCCGTTGTAATTGGTGTCTTCTTTAGAAATCTTCAGGCGTTATATTGCAAGTATCATTTTCCTCCTGGTCGAATTTGGAACTGTGATGAAACAGGAGTACCCACAGTTGTTCAGACCCCAAAGGTGATTGCTAAAAGGGGAGTAAAACAGATGGCACAGAC
>CM051269.1:58298429-58378429 GCA_027921565.1 Artemia sinica | reverse complement strand
GTACTTACAAAAGCAGATCTAGCTCTTACAGATTATATAAAAGATCTACAAACATCCAAAATAGTTCTTACAAAACAAAAATAGTTATTATAAAATACAAAATAGTTCTTACAATTACGAAATATCAAAGGCAGCGTGATAGCGCTGTCTAAGTAAAGGACAATGTGGCCACAATGTGTTTTTTTTCTTTGACAGGTACTTCGTATCGAAGGTGTTGCTGTAGAAACTTTGAAAAGGGCTAATTCGATTGAAAATTTCGTTGGCTAATGCCCTTTTTAATAGTCAAAAGTGTTGGGAGGGCAACTAGCATCCCCCCTAGGTTTATCATTCCCCCAAGCACATCCAATCAAAATTTTGAGATAGCCATATTGTTCAGCGTGGTTGATTTCCAGATAGAAAATATCTTTTTGAGGAGAACGCACCCCCATAACCCTTGGAGCAAGGCAAGTTATGCCCTGAGGGCATATAAGAACAATCTTGGCACAACGTACCATGAATTATTATTTTCTTTTAGAGCAGTGCACTTCATATTGAAGGGGTCGTCGTAGAAACTTCAAAAGGGGCTCATTTGATTGGAAATTGAGAGTTCTAGTGCCCCTTTTAATAGTCAAAAGTGATTAGAGGGCATCTAACCCCCCTTACCCTCATCATTCTCCCAAACATATCCAATCAAAATTTTAAGATGACCATTTTGTTTAGCGTAGTTGATTTCCAGATAGAATATATGTTTTTTGAGGAGGACACTTCCCAACAACCCTCAGGGCAAGGGTTTTAAGTTATTCCCTGGGGCCATATGTTGGCCCTAGGGACTTGCCATACAACAGGGCAAGTTGTTGTCGTAGAAACTTCAAAACAAGCTCATTCCATTGAAAATTAGAAGAGCTAGTACCCATTATTATAGTCAAAAGTGATTGGAGGGCCACCAGCCCTCAACCCCCACGCCCATAACTCCCCAAACACATCCAATCAAAATTTTGAGATAGAAATTTTGTTTAGCGCAGTGAATTTTCGGATAGAAAATATGTTTTTGAGGAGGACACTCCCCCACAACCCTCGGGGCAAGGGTTTTAAACCTATGCCCTTGGGGCATATATGGTTTTTATAGAAGATGTTGTTGTAAAAACTTCGAAAAGGGCTCAGTCAATTGTAAATTGCAGTAGCTAGTGCCTCTTCTAATTGGCAAAAGTGATTGGAGGGCAACTAGCCCCCCTCCCTACGCCCATTATTCCCCAAAACACATCCAATCAAAATTTTCAGAGAGTCATTTTGTTTAGCGTAGTTGATTTCCAGATAGAAAATATCTTTTTGAGGAGGACACTCCCCCACAACCGTCAAGGCAAGGGTTTTAAATTATATCCTGGGGAAATAAAAGGTTTTTATAGAAGGCGTTGTCGTAGAAACTTCAAAAAAGGCTCATTCGACTGGAAATTCAAAGGTCTAGGGCCTTTTTTGATAGTCGACAGCGAATGTAGGGTAACTAGCCCCCCCCCCCTTAAGCCATCATTCCCTCAAACACATCCAATCAAAATTTTTAGATAGCCATTTTGTTCAGCGTAGTTGATTTCCAGATAGAAAATATGTATTTGAGGAGAAAACTCCCCTACAACCCTCAAGGCAAGGGTTTTAGGTTATGCCCTGGGGGCATAAAAGGTTTTTATAGAAGATGTTGTCGTAGAAACTTCAAAAAAGGCTCGTTCGATTGGTAATTCAATTACCATTTACGATTGGTTATTCAATTACCGAAGGGCTAGTGTCCTTCGTAATAGTCGAAAGTGATTGGAGGGCAACTAACCCCCCTGTCACGCCCACCTTTTCCCCAAACACATTCAATCGAAATTTTAGATAGCCACATTATTCAATGTAGTTTTAAGCTCTGTAAATTAGGTCTTTGATGATGACAACCCCCTCACAGCTCTCAAGACAAGGGTTGTAAGTTATACCCTAGGAGCATATAAAGTTCTTATAGAACGCGTTGTCGTAAAAACTTCAAAAAGGGTTCATTCGATTAGAAATTGAAATGGCTAGTGCCCTTTTTAATGTTCGAAAGTAAACGGAAGTCAACTAACAACCCTTCCACGCCCATCCTTTCCACAAATACATCCAATCAAAATTTTGAGATAGCCATTTTGTTCCCCGCAGTTGAAGTGATTTGAGGGCAACCAGCCCCCCTCTCTTGCCCATCTTTTCTCTAAACACATCCAATCAAAATTTTTGAGATAGCCATTTTGTTCAGTCCTGTGGACTTCCAGATAGAAATTATGTTTTTGAGGAAGACACTCCCCCAAAATCCTCAGGGCAAGGGTTGTAGGTTAAGCCCTGGGGACATATAATATTTTTATGGAACTTGTCGTCGTAGAAGCTTGAAAAGTGCTCATTCGATTGGAAATTGAAATGGCTAGTGCCCTTTTTAATAGTCAAAAGTGATTGGAAGGCAACTAACACCCCTTCCACGCCCACCATTTCCCCAAACATATCCAATCCAAATTTTTAGATATCCATTTTATTCCAAGCAGTTTAAAGTTCAGGAAATTATACCTTTGAGTAGGACACTCCCCTCCCCCACAGTCTTCAGGGCAAGGGTTATATGTTATGCCCTGGGTGCTTATAAGGTTTTTATTGAAATTTTTGTCGTAGAAGCTTGAAAAAGGGCTCATTTGATTGGAAATTCAAAGGGCTAGTGCCCTTTTTAATGGTCGAAAGTTATTTGAGGGAAGCTAACCCCCCTCTCAAGCCTACCTAAGTCTCAAATACATTCAATTAAAAATTTTTGATAGCCATTTTGTTAACGCAATTATAAGTTTTGGAAATTTTGAAACAACCCCCAGGGTAAGGGCTGTAAGATATGCCCTGAGAGCATGTAAGGTTTTTATAGAAAGCGAGGTTGTAAAAACATCAAAAAGGGCTCATTCATATGAACACTAAAATGGCTAGTGCCCTTTTAATAATCTAAAGTGATTGAAGGGCAATTAACCCCCCTCTCACCCACACCATTTCCCCAAACACATCCAATATACATTTTGTTCAATTTAATCGAAAGTTCTGGAAATTAGGTCTTTTAGGATGATAACCCCATCAGAGCCCTCAGTGGAAGGGTTGTAAGATATGCCCTTGGGGCATACAGGGTTTATATTGAAAGTCGTTGTAAAAATTTCAAAGGGGGCTCATTTGACTAGAAATTGAAATTGCCCTTTTTAATAGTCGAAAGTGAGTGGTGAGTAATTAACCCCCCTCTCCCGCCTTCCATTTCCCAAACATGTTCAATCAAAGTTTAGAGATAGTCATTTTGTTCAACGTAGTTGAAAGTTCTGGAAATTATTCATTTAAGGTTGACTGGATTATGCCAGGGCATAAGGATTATGCCGTGGAGGAATATAAGGTTTTTATAAAAGGCGTTGTCATAGAAACCTCAAAAAATGTTCATTCGATTCGAAATTCAAAGGGCTAGTACCCATTTTAATAGTCAAAATTGATAGGAGGGCAACTACCTCCCCCACACCCATCATTTCTCCAAACATATCCAATCGAAATTTTGAGATAGCCATTTTTTGAGCGTAGTTGATTTCCAGATAGAAAATATATTTTTGAGGAGGACACTCCCCCAGAGTCCTCAGGGAGAGTGTTTTAAGTAATACCCTGGGGGCATATAAGATTTTTATTGAAGGTTTTGTCATAGAAACTTAAAAACAGGCTGATTCGATTGGAAAGTCAAAGGGCTAGTTTCTTTTTAATAGTCAAAAGTGATTGGATGGCAATTAGCCCCCCCCCCCCCACGCCCATCATTCCCCAAGGCATATCCAATAAAAATTTTCAGATAGCCATTTTATTCAACGTAGTTGAAAGTCTTATAAATTAGGTCTTTAAGGATTAAAACCCCTCCCCCCGCAGCCCTCAGTGCAAGGGTTGTAAGTTATGCCCTTGGGGCATATTAAGTTTTTATTGAAAGCCTTGTCGTAGAAGCTTCAAAAGGGCTCATTCAACTGGAAATTGAAAGGACTAGTGACTTTTTTAATAGTCGAAAGTGATTGGATAGCGACCAATGTCCCTCTCATGCCCACCGTTTTCACAAACACATCCAGTCAAAAATTTGAGATATCCATTTTGTTCAACGTAGTCGAAAGTTCTGGAAATTAAGTCTTTCTAGGATGATAACCACCTGAGAGTCCTTAGTGCAAGGGTTGTAAGTTATCCCCTTTGGGTAAATAAGGTTTATATAGAAAGTTGTTGTGTATGATTAATAGAATAGATTTTAGTCTTCCTCAAATCCAATTTTTATTTACAAGATGTTCTAGCTATTTATGAGGTATAAACTTTTGCGAGTCGCTGGATGGAAGCTGGTCTTCTTCATAATTCATCAAGAGAAGTAGGTATGTGGTAAAAGCGAAATGGCTGTGGCATTTCAGAATCCTTGCAGAACAGATGAAATATCCAAGAGCTATCTTTTTCTAACAGAATTAATAATCCAAATTAGTATTATTTTTATTCCTCAAAAATTACGGAGTACAAAACTTCGAATACCGTATCACAAAATTCCTCATTTATCTTTGAATATTAGTAGGCTACGTCGAAAAAACACTCCTTCAGGCAAACTTCAGAAGTATATTAGAACTACGGGATGTGGCCATAGTTATCGTGAATGAAAATCAATTTATCCACTCTGTGTGGACTGAGGCCATTTCTTCTCTAAGTCACTATCATAGTCACTATCAGGGCTACAACTAAAAATAGTCTTGTCTCTCTACGGTCACACTAGTCGCAGGAATAGACATTAACTTGCTGGCAAGTCCGGTGACGTAGGAAATTTCATCGCGATTGCGTCTTTGAAACAGAAGAACGTTGCCGTCACCGTCGTCTTCGGTTTCTTCCTATGTCTTTGAAAGGATGAAGCAGAGTGCAACTTGATTCCTGATTGGTTCCAGCTCTTCCCGATTCGCTTTTCTTTTTTAGACAACCTCATTGTCCTCTTTTTCAGCCTTCTGTTTTTTTTGGCAATATTTCTTCAAACTAAAAAACAATTCGAAGAAAATCATTTTTCACACGACCTCTTTGCCACACCACCCAGGAGGTAGAGGTCAAGGCCTGTTTTTTATAGAGATATTGCCATTACATACTAATCCTCTGATTAAATTTCATTAACAAAAGTTATTGAAAACTTCAAAAATTGCTTTTAATGACAATTCAACAAAACAAATTCTTACTAATTCCAATTTAATGAACGTATATTTAAAAAAAATATATATTTCGAATGGTCCACTAAGCCTCCTTTAGAGCCCTTGCTTACAATTATAAAATTCACCTATATTGTGCATTATATTAAAAAAAAAAATCTCTTTTCCATACCATCCATGAGGTAGAGATCTAGGTATGTTTTTTTTAGAAGTTTCGGCATTTTCTTTAACTCGTTAAGATTAGTCAAATATTACTTATAAATTGTGCAAGCAAGTGAAAAACTAGTAGCCAACTTATAAGTTGCCTACTATAGCCACTAATTCTTTCTTTGATTTTATTAATTATATTTACACTAATTTAATTTATATGTACATTTTGAAAAAGTATTTCTTATCTTTCACTAAGTTTCCAAAAGCCCAAGTTTTCTTATATGTAGTAACTTTGAAGGGCAAGTTTATGTCTAAAATAATTTAAATAAATCACGTTACAATCAGTGTAATTTTCCAGTGTTTATATTCCAGTGTTCGATCTTATTTAGATAATTGAAATGGCGGATCTGTTATATAGACCAAAATATTTTTAGCCTTATAGCAGTAAGATTTTTGAATTGCATTAAAAATCCTTTTCACTAAAAAAGCATTGGGTATTATACATGCGCCCATATGGCGGACTCCAGCCCCCTCTGACTGAATGATGCTGTCTTATCTGTTTTATTTTCGTTTTGAAATTTCTATTACGTAGCATTGGAAGTTCGATTAGACTAGGTTCTCACATAGTCCAAATTAGTTCATACAAAATTGTTTTCATGAAATAAAATATAAAATATATTAAATGAAATAAAATATACAAATACATGATAGAAACTAAGTTTTTGTGAAGGACACTCCCCCAAAACCCTCAGGGCAAGGGTTTTAAGCTATGTCCTGGGAGCATATACGGTTCTTATAGAAGGCATTACTGTAAAAACTTCAAAAATGGCTCTTCTATTGAAAATTCGAAGGGCTAGTGCCCTTTTTAATAGTCGAAAGTGATTGAAGGGCATCTAGCCCCCCAAATGCCCATCATTCCCCCAAACACGTCCAATCAAAATTTTGAAATAGCCATTTTGTTCAGCGTTTTCGATTTTCAGATAGATAATATTCTTTTGAAGAGGACACTCCCCCGGACCCCTCAGGGCAAGGGTTTTAAGTTGTGCCCTGGGGGCATATAAGGTTTTTTGTAGAAGGCTTTGTAGTATAAACTTCGAAATAGGCTCATTACGTCGGAAAATTAAAGTGCTGGAGCCCATTTTAATAGTCGAAAGTGATTGGAGGAAACCTAGGCCCCCACTCCCCCCGCCCATCATTCTTCCGAAAACATCCAATAAAAATTTTGAGATAGACATTTTGTTCAGCGTAAGCTAGTTGATTTCCAAATTGAAAATATATTTTTGAGGAGGACACTCCCCCGCAACCCTCAGGGCAAAGATTTTAAGTTATGTCAAAGGGACACATCAGGTTTTTATAGAAGGTGGTGTTGCAGAAACTTCAAAACAGACTCATTCAATTAGAAATTTGAAGGGCCAGTACCTTTTTTACTAGTCGAAAGTGATTGGAGGAAAACTAGCCCCCCCCCAACCCCATTATTCCCCCGAACACATCCATTTATTATTTCAAGATCACCATTCTGTTCAGCGTAGTTGATTTCAAGATAGAAAAGATGTTTTTGAGGAGAACACTCCCCTACAACGCTCAGGGCAAGGGTTTTAAGTTAATCCCTGGGGGCATATAAGCTTTTTCACAGAAGAAGTTGTGTTAGGAACTTCAAAACAGGCTCAAAGTCCCCCAGGCAAAAACTCCCCCAATCCTCAAGGTCTGAGTTATACCCTGGGGGCATTTAAGGTTTTTATAAAAGGCGTCGTCGTAGAAATTCCAAAAAAGACTCACTCGATTGGGAATTCTAAGAGCTAGTGCCCTTTTTCCAAATCGAATTCCAAATTCCAAATCGAATGAGCCTGTTTTGAACTTTCCAACACAACCTCTTCAGTAAAAAAAGCTTATATGCCCCCAGGGCATAACTTAAAACCATTCTTATGAAGCGTATGAAGATTATGTGATTATGAGCCTGTTTTGAAGCTCCCAACACAACTTCTTCTGTAAAAAAGCTTATATGCCCCCAGGGAATAACTTAAAACCCTTGCCCTGAGCGTTGTAGAGGAGTGTCCTCCCCAAAAACATATTTTCTATCAAAGATATGTTCCTCAAAAACATATCTTGAAATCAACTACGCAGAACAGAATGATTATCTTGAAATATTAATTGGATGTGTTTGGGGGAATGATGGGGCTGGGGGGGCTAGTTTTCCTCCCATCACTTTCGACTAATAAAAAAGGTACTGGCCCTTCAAATTTCCAATAGAATGATCCTGTTTTGAAGTTTCTGCAACAACACCTTCTATAAAAACCTGATGTGCTCCTTGGACATAACTTGAAACCTTTACCCTGAGGGTTGCGGGGGAGTATCCTCCTCAAAAATATATTTTCTATTTGGAAATAAACTAGCTTACGCTGAACAAAATGTCTATCTCAAAATTTTTATTGGATGTTTTAGAAAGAATGATGGGCGTGGGGGAGTGGGGGCCTAGGTGCCCTCCGATCACTTTCGACTATTAAAATGGGCTACAGCCCTTGAATTTTCCGAAGGAATGAGCCTATTTCGAAGTTTATACTACAAAGCTTTCTATAAAAAACCTTATATGCCCCCAGGGCACAACTGAAAACCCTTGCCCTGAGGGGTCCGGGGGAGTGTCCTCCTCAAAAGAATAATATTTATCTGAAAATCAAAACTGCTGAACAAAATGGCTATTTCAAAATTTTGATTGGATGTGTTTGGGGGAATGATGGGCATTGGGAGGGGGGGGGGGTAGTTGCCCTTCAATCTTTTTTGACTATTAAAAAGGGCACTAGCCCTTCGAATTTTCAATAGAATGAGCCATTTTTGAAGTTTTTACAGTAATGCCTTCTATAAGAACCGTTTATGCTCCAAGGGCATAGCTTAAAACCCTTGCCCTGTGGGTTTTGGGGGAGTGTCCTCCACAAAAACTTAGTTTTTATTTGGAAATCAACTACGCTGAACAAAATGGCTATCTTGAAATTTGTATTGGATGTGTTTGGGGGAATGATGAGTGTGGGTAGAGGGGGGGAGGGTAGTTGCCCTCCAGTAACTTTCGACTATTAAAAAGGCCACTAGAACTCTCGATTTCCAATTGAATGAGCCCCTTTTGAAGTTGCTATAACGACCTCTTCCATATGAAGTGCCCTGCTCTAAAGAAGAAAAATAATAAATGATACTTTAGGCCGTCATCGTTCTTATATGCCCTCAGGGCTTAACTTAAAACCCTTACCCCGAGGGTTTTGGAGGAATATTCTCCTCAAAAACATATTTGCTATCAGGAAATCGAATACCTTGAACAAAATCGCTATCTCAAAATTTTAATTGGATATATTTGGGGGAAAGATGGGCGTTGTTGTGGGGGGGGGATTTGTTGCCCTCCAATCGCTTTCAACTATTTACAAGGGCACTAGCCACTCCAATTTCCAATTGAATTAGCCGTCTTTGAAGTATCTTTGACAACTCCTTCGATACGAAGTGCCCGGTGGTAGAAAAAGAATTATATTGTGCCCATCTAATTCTTTGCTTAGGCAGCACGCTAGCGCTGCCTATGATTAAAAAATGACAGTTGAGTTGCAATGTATGCGGAAGAATGCTGCAAAAATCTGTCTCAACTTGTTAACCTTTTTTTTTAGCATATTTGTTAAGAACCCCTTTAACTTTTTTTCATATATATGCTTTGTTAATGTCTTTTTCTCGTAATCGTAACTGACAGTTATTACAGCATAGTCTTCTTGCAATATTATGTATCAACTTTCACCTTGAATGTCACAGCTTCAGGTTGTCAAGCTTCAAGTTAGGTGTTTAGAATGTGTATGTTTTTTTTCATTTTTTTTATTTGCTTACATCTTTTAAAACATATTTAAGCCCAATTTCTGTTTCCATTTTGGATCTCGGCAAATAAAACTCAATGTCTTTCGTTGATAGTCGATTAATAATTTTTGGGAGAATCTCTAGATCCTTAGCCATGACATCCTCCACTTCAGTGCATCCAAAAAGATCATCTGGTAATATTATATCCAGATTGAATACTTCCGGAAAAAAAATGGTTGAATGAATGAAGTAAGATAGCGGAAGAGACAGTTTGCTATTAAAAATTTGCTATTATCCACAAGTAATACCCAGGAGAACACCTTAAATTTGCTATTTAAAAGACTAGTGGAAAACTACATATTGGCATTGAAACATACCTTGCTATCAACAAAATGAAATAAAGAATAATAACATAAAATTTCGTTATGAGCAGGCTTTGAAACTCATGGCATGTTGGCTTGCCGATTTGTGGAGTAGAACCTCTGGAAAATAACAAGTCTTTTTTTAGAAGAGATAGTAAAACATAAGTTTGGCTGAACGTCATATGGAAAAAAAGTTTGGATGAACGTCATACGAAACAATGTACAGGCTGAGGGAGTGAAGCTTCAGCATTTTCCCAGTCAGACCGTGATGACTGGAATAAATCTCTTTGGTGGGATGAAAAAAGATCAGAAACAAGCCCGCTGCACAATCTTGTGATATCCCCACCCTTACATCTCTTGTCTCAGCCTTATATCCTAAAAACATCAAAAATTATGACAATGGGTAACTACACTGATGATCAAATAAATAAGTTAGAAGAAGAAAAAGAAGAAGAAACTTGGAACAATCAAGGCACATATCTGGAGGTTTTTAAAGATCATTTTTGCGAACTGGTGCTATTTAAAAACTACATTTAGCTCTTTACCGTGCTCAAGCCTTAGAAATTATAAAAGAACAAATCCTATAATAGAAGATTTATTCAGACGTCTGCTACAGAGTATTTCTAAAAAAAGAATAGGATCTTGATAGTTTCAAATGAACCGACAAATGACAAATTAATAAAAGAAATATCAATTGAAAATAAAAATCGAACATTATTTAATTCAGCATCTACTGAAGGGATTGCCCTGGCCTTAGAACAGATGCGTACGGTACTTGAATGCCGTGATATATCCGACAAAAATATTTGGAAAGTTAGTGATAGTATCTAATTCGAAAGTCTTTAGATTACCTACGAAGTACTCTGCTCAAAAAAGAAAAACAATATCAAAGGCTTTAATTTATAACTTGCAATACATTTTGCTTCAAAGAGTAAATCCTAAGGAAAGTGGGGTTTACCGACATATACAGGTGTATGTTGGTGGTCATAAGCCTCCACGTCCCCAAGAAGTACAGCCTTTAATTACTGAATATTTAAACTGGCTAAACTCAGATGATTCTTGAAGGTTTAATCCTATTTAGTCCGCTGCACTTTTTCATTTTACGTTGTCGTCTACCCATCCATTTATTGATGGTATCGGAAGAATGTCCAGGTTACTTATGAACTTAATATTGATGAAGTTTAAACACCCACTCGTATAAATAGAATCATTAAATACAAAAAAGTATTTTCAAGCTATAAGAAATGGCGATATGGGCGATATCAGCCCGTTTATTATGTTTATTCGTCAAGACGTAGAAAAAACTCTACATGTCTTTTTCCCGGCCATATCATACGCAGCATACTTGCTATGTCTACAGCTGCAAATAAAATTTATATTGATAGAGTTTCACCTCTAATTATTCATGACCATATCCCTACAACCAATTCTTGAACTATTGAATTCCATCCGTGAAATTTTTCTAAACCTTGACCTTCATGGGACGGTAAAGAACAATATGGAAACTAAAAGCACATAAAAATTGCCTTTGGGTAATTTCGAGCTTTGCCCTAGAAGCAAATCTTAACAATTTAGCGTGCTGCCTATGATAAGACAGTAGTCTGATAGCTACTTCATTACTACTAGCTATTACCGGAGCCAAGTTTAGGAAAATCTTCATTATAAAAGAATTCACCACTCTAAAAGGAATTTACAGTTTTAGATGAACGTTTTTGAAGTGACGAAAGTGAAATTCATTTAATTTAGTTTTTATTTTTGGTTTTTGTTTTTGATCTTGGAGGATCTCAAAAAATGTAGAAAGGGAATTGCAGACAAAGGCAAATTTTGTGATTATGAAAGTAGAATGGCCATAATATCTCCTATCCCTCACCCCTGCTGCCACCTATAACTTTTTTGCACCCCAAATAAGGGCATAGCCTCCCTAGGGAGAACAAGTGGGTAATGGGGTCAATGACCTAAATTTCCAAAGGTCGATGTTGTTGTTGTTTCCGAGGCAATTGTCAAGGTCAATGTTGTTGTTGTTGTTGTAAGTGCACGCTCTCAGCGAATGTTATGATCCAGAAATAGTATTTGTTGTTGTTTTGGACATGTACATGCTCTCAGCGAATGTTATGATCCAGAAATAGTATTTGTTATTGTTGCTCGAGCCAAATGCTATGAGTTTCCCCGGAAACAGTTAGATCACGTGTTTCCTTCTCAGCCAATCAGCGAGTCGGTTACATATCCTTTCCCAGCCAATCAGAGGGCTTGGTTACATATTAGCGTCGGAGGGAATATAAGGAAAGGGTTTTTTGCTAGAGTTTTATTAGTCTGTGAATAGAATTCAAGGAGTGAGAAGAACAGTTTGACTTTACTCATTTGGATATATATTTGTGTGTTGATGATGAGTGGAATGTTTACCCTATTAGAAGTTGATAGTGGAGTTGATGATAATAGTACAAGAGCACCAAGCATTGCGGTGGAAATTACGAAAGGATCACGGCTTTGTCTGGAATGGGATGCAGTATATACAAGATATGTGATATCCTTGAGCAAATTTAAAATGGAGGATCAATTATGTTTTGCAGCAAAAGTTGATATAGCACATGTGAATAGACTTCAATGTGCTTTAAGTGCATTAGTGAAACATATTGAAGACAATAAACAGTATCGCTAATTGTACATGCTCTGTATTATTGTTGTTGTTGTAATTATTCAATAAAATTGTTTCGAAATCGAAAATGTTCCCTTTCTTTTCTGGTTAGAGCTAACAAATCAGGCTCAGTCTAGAGTCAGCAGTCGGAGTGAAAGGACTGAAAAATGAATAAATTTGAGAAAGAGAGAATTAGATCAAATCTAGTGTTTATGGAAAAACATTTGATTTTGGATGATGATTTTCTCGAGTTATCTCTTAAACGCAGGATATTCTCTTGTCAGGGAACACTTGACAATATAATGAAAACTGATTCTCCCCCCATTGGACTATTGTATGAAACTTTTAAAATGTGATTCAAATGCTTATACTCAATTTATTGATATATTAATTGGAACAAAGCAGAATCATATAGTGGATATACTTTTGAAAACATCGCCAATGGATTCAATGTAGATGGCTCCCCCCGTCATTCGAAAGAGGTAACGTCACAGAGCTACTCCTCTCTCCCCCATTTCCCTCCACCTTGAATTTATCGAACGAAGAGGATCAGTTTCGTTTTAGCTGTGAGTGAGTTGACATCGGAAACCAAAAAATGTTCTATATATGTCCATTGTGCATGTACACTCTTGGCAGTTGGAATCAATGTGAGAATTGTACAATTATTGATGACTATAGTGAAAAGTGTAAATTATGTAATCCTTGTAAATTACATAGAGGTTATGCAGTACAAATTAAAGGATGTAATTCATGTCTTGAGGAGGTGTGTGACTCTCACCCTAGAGGGCACCTGTGCTCCAATTGTCACTATGATAAATGTGATCAGTGGGAGAATACTTACCCCGCTATGATTGGAAAGAATCCCAAACGTGATTTTAGTTTATTGCTACGAGATTGGTATCGTCATGGATTTAAATTATTCTGGGAAGAGGAATCTGGTCTACGATTCAACTGTTGGGGTAACAAGACAATTTGGTTTCTACGTCATCGTTGTGATGACACCACCTACTATGACTATAAACCAAGTGATTTTTATTTGGCAGTTACCGAATGTGATTCACCATTTGAAAACATTGTATGTGATATTGCTTCAAATAGACAGATTGAAACTCGTGAATTTCATAATATGAATGCAAATAGTATCATTGACTATACAAAGAGATATGACAAGAGTGAGGTTACATTGTACTGCAGAAAATGTGACCCTGACTTTGCAGTCAATCAAGATCAATATACAGTGAATCCAAATGATTTACCAGCATTAGTGGTTCACGACAGTTGCCTATACATCGAAGATGAAGAAATCTAAAGTGAAGATTTAAAGACATTGTTGTATATATATATGCATTTTATTAATAAACAAATTCACAAACATTTTTTAAGCACTTTACTCTTAGGGCACTGAAATCAATACTATATAGGTCTGAGAGGATAATTTCCACTAGAAAGTCGTTCAGATGGGGATTGTCAACATAAATGTGGAGAAACTGCTTGTAAGTATAGCCGCGACATCGGAACACAAAATATAGTAGTGCATGGAAGCCACAGCTTTTAGTCGTTAGATCCTGCACCCTCTTTCGATTTTGAATAATAGTTTTCCCACTGCTCTCAATATAGTTGCTGATGTGGGGTGTGTAGAATGTATAGGGTAGACCAAGAGGATCAAAAAATTCAATCGTCTTCATTGTTTGAAAGATGCACAGCCAATGACCCGTCAGCACAGTCGACGGACTGCTATTAACAATAATCAAGGTATTGTTGACACTTTGAATTTTTCCAAGATAGTCTGAGGGCAGACAATAGGATTTGTACTGAGACATGTAGGGGTCCATATTAAATACATTGATTATTTGACTGGTGTTCATGGCGCCAAGTCTAGAAGAACACTGCCTTCGCGAGTGATTTCCCAATAGGTTTCATATTGATTTAGTGAGATTAGTGCAATACTCTCAGCCAATGGGTCGGCAAATGTACACTCTAAACGCACACTCCCCGAACGTACTATACTCATATCCTGTGTACCCGACAAATCCAGTACAATGATACCATGTGTTTTAGCAAACATATCTTCGGTTATACCATTTTCAAATAGTTGAGAGTCATGATCTAGGGTTTGCATGGTCAACTCGTACAATGTTCTATAGGATTTATCAAAAGATAGATTGTAGAGTGGGATGCCGTTTACTTTGCACACAAGAGATGAAAGTCCAAACATCTCGAATTTATGTGGACATTCAGTCCATGATCCTGTTGCACTGGCGCTCTTTACAAATGCCAACGCAAGTTTTGACGGAATTTCACCATTGATAAAGGATGAATCGGTGAAGGTGCGTGAGCCCATTGCAATATGACGCTGATTGGTTATTGTATGAGGAACAAGTAGTTTAATATTGTTGCCATTGGCTCTCAGTTTTTCCACGGCCAAAGCAACAGAACTCATGACCTGTTGTTTGCGTACATGAAGTATTGCCGAGGTGAGGGAGAGACATACATCAGGATTGGCAGCAAGTTCTTTTCTCAATATGAAATTGGAGGGTGCAAGCGTTAGTTTTATATCCACTTTAACATTGGGCGGCAGCCATTGGGGTATATTAAATATTTCATGATATATTTTTCCAACTAGATGTAATTCACTAGTTGTAGCATTTTTAAGTGCATCTGTACTATCAGTATTAGTAATATATTCATATCCATTGGAGGTGCCTCTCAATTCCTTGTATGACTTGGGTGTCATCAGCATGAATTGCATATAGCTTGTATAATTTGAGAGATTGTTGCTTGTGCTCACCAGCGTGCCATTGATGTAGACACTAATTTGACGAAATAAATTATGTAGTATACAATTTTCATAGGATATTCCATCGCCCCGAATTGGCATTGTATTATCGGATTTCCGGACTTTCATTTGTAAATCTATAAATGTTGAAGACATGTCCATAAAGTAGTCTTCATTGGAATATATTTGAAAGTGGATATTATCGGAGAGGGGTTGTTGTGGATAAAATTGTTCATAGTATACATGCTTGACACTCACATCAACATTTTCAGCATTGAATAGATTCAATGAGGCGGTGATTGAAGGTTGAGAATCCTTATGCGGTAGGTAGGACATTTTAGGAGAAGAAATCTAGTTTCGATCTGACAATTTTCTTTCTGGGACTTCTGTTTACAGCAGGTGTCCGCTTTTTCCTTCTTTTCTTTGACAAGAGGGATGATGTCTTTCGATTCCGTCCTGAGTGGAGACTGATGAGTGATGCATTGTTTCTTGACCTTTTTAAGCCTTTACCATTTTGTTTTAATCTCTCGCCAAGGGTTCGCGCACTGGACCTAAGATTTTCCGAAGCACTTTTTTTAAAATCCTTGCCAGAGCCCCAATCGTATAGTGTAGAGGATGCAAAATCTGTCGCAGCCGGTACAAGATATTTTCTAGCCAGTGGTAGTGAAGAGCGAAACAGCTTAGCAAACCAACTGCCAAGACCGTAGCCAGACATTGACGAGCGACCTTTGTAGTAGTCCATTCCATTGCCCTGTTGTCTTGGGCCAAGAGTATTAACATAGCAGTCAATATCAGGACAAGTGAATACCACTTTTTTATTAGACATCTTGCTGTTGAACGATGGGTCGAAAATGGCATGTAATCACAGCCAACCCTTTTGAAATTGCTATGGGATCACCCAATTCGGTTCTTAGTGTTAACTGACAGAGTTCCAAATAGGAAGTGTTTACGGGAATATACTGAAGATGCTTTATATTGTAGTGGTGAATATGTTCTTGATTGGTTTTTCGTTCAAGAACTCGTAGGAGGGGAACATTTGAATTACCAACCCGAGATGTTTCCACAAATGAAAGGTAGAGAAATATACAAGTGTCCGTGGAGAAGGCAGGCGGATAGTCAGCAAAAATGAAATTTGTGTTTCCGGCACTTTTACCATTGATTATATTGAGCTTAAAGCCAAGAACATCCTTTAGATTATCGTTGAGAATAACCTTTTCACTGACAATAGGTGAACTAATGTAGATCTTGCCCTCCTCCTTTGAATAGTTGAAATGAAAAGCCCCCTTCTTACGAGCGGAAATTCTTTTAATAATAGAACGACATAAATCATTCATACAGGTGAGTTCCTCGTAGGGTAATTCAATATATGGATAATCCATCCAATTGATTTTTTGAATTTGTTCTTGATCCCCTGTTGGTGGCGGCGGCCAATCATAGGGTCTAATTTTTATTTCATATTTACGATCCTTTCTCAGGATGTCATAGGTATTTTTGAGAATACAGTCGACAAAGGCCACTTCATACTTTCCGTCGTCGAATTTGATGGTGGGGGAGAGTTTTGTCCAAAAATCATTTGTTCTATTCAAGTCATTGTAGAGAGGATCAGAAACATTGGACATGAAAGTCACATAGAAATCATTGGGCATTGTCAATATCTTCAGCACTGACCCAAGAATATATATATATATATATATATATATATATATATATAATATATATATATATATATATATATATATATATATATATATATATATATATATATATATATATATATATATATATATATATATATATATGTATATATATATATATATATATATATATATATATATATATATATATATATATATATATATATATATATATATATATATATATATATATATATATATATATATATATATATATATATATATATAATATATATATATATATATATATATATATATATATATATATATAATATATATATATATATATATATATATATATATATATATATATATATATAATATATATATATATATATATATATATATATATATATATATATATTCTTGGGTCAGTGCTGAAGATATTGAAAATGCCCAATGATTTCTATGTGACTTTCATGTCCAATGTTTCTGATCCTCTCTACAATGACTTGAATAGAACAAGTGATTTTTGGACAAAACTCTCCCCCACCATCAAATTCGACGACGGAAAGTATGAAGTGGCTCTTGTCGACTGTATTCTCAAAAATACCTATGACATCCTAAGAAAGGATCGTAAATATGAAATAAAAATTAGACCCTATGATTGGCCGCCGCCACTTTCAGGTGATCAAGAACAAATTCAAAAAATCAATTGGATGGATTATCCATATATTGAATTACCCTACGAGGAACTCACCTGTATGAATGATTTATGTCGTTCTATTAATAAAAGAATTTCCGCTCGTAAAAAGGGGGCTTTTCATTTCAACTATTCAAAGGAGGAGGGCAAGATCTACATTAGTTCACCTATTGCCAGTGAAAAGGTTATTCTCAACGATAATCTAAAGGATGTTCTTGGCTTTAAGCTCAATATAATCAATGGTAAAAGTGCCGGAAACACAAATTTCATTTTTGCTGACTATCCGCCTGCCTTCTCCACGGACACTTGTATATTTCTCTACGCTTCATTTGTGGAAACATCTCGGGTTGGTAATTCAAATGTTCCCCTCCTACGAGTTCTTGAACGAAAAACCAATCAAGAACATATTCACCACTACAATATAAAGCATCTTCAGTATATTCCCGTAAACACTTCCTATTTGGAACTCTGTCAGTTAACACTAAGAACCGAATTGGGTGATCCCATAGCAATTTCAAAAGGGTTGGCTGTGATTACATGCCATTTTCGACCCATCGTTCAACAGCAAGATGTCTAATAAAAAAGTGGTATTCACTTGTCCTGATATTGACTGCTATGTTAATACTCTTGGCCCAAGACAACAGGGCAATGGAATGAACTACTACAAAGGTCGCTCGTCAATGTCTGGCTACGGTCTTGGCAGTTGGTTTGCTAAGCTGTTTCGCTCTTCACTACCACTGGCTAGAAAATATCTTGTACCGGCTGCGACAGATTTTGCATCCTCTACACTATACGATTGGGGCTCTGGCAAGGATTTTAAAAAAAGTGCTTCGGAAAATCTTAGGTCCAGTGCGTGAACCCTTGGCGAGAGATTAAAACAAAATGGTAAAGGCTTAAAAAGGTCAAGAAACAATGCATCACTCATCAGTCTCCACTCAGGACGGAAACGAAAGACATCATCCCTCTTGTCAAAGAAAAGAAGGAAAAAGCGGACACGTGCTGTAAACAGAAGTCCCAGAAAGAAAATTGTCAGATCGAAACTAGATTTCTTCTCCTAAAATGTCCTACCTACCGCATAAGGATTCTCAACCTTCAATCACCGCCTCATTGAATCTATTCAATGCTGAAAATGTTGATGTGAGTGTCAAGCATGTATACTATGAACAATTTTATCCACAACAACCCCTCTCCGATAATATCCACTTTGAAATATATTCCAATGAAGACTACTTTATGGACATGTCTTCAACATTTATAGATTTACAAATGAAAGTCCGGAAATCCGATAATACAATGCCAATTCGGGCCGATGGAATATCCTATGAAAATTGTATACTACATAATTTATTTCGTCAAATTAGTGTCTACATCAATGGCACGCTGGTGAGCACAAGCAACAATCTCTCAAATTATACAAGCTATATGCAATTCATGCTGATGACACCCAAGTCATACAAGGAATTGAGAGGCACCTCCAATGGATATGAATATATTACTAATACTGATAGTACAGATGCACTTAAAAATGCTACAACTAGTGAATTACATCTAGTTGGAAAAATATATCATGAAATATTTAATATACCCCAATGGCTGCCGCCCAATGTTAAAGTGGATATAAAACTAACGCTTGCACCCTCCAATTTCATATTGAGAAAAGAACTTGCTGCCAATCCTGATGTATGTCTCTCCCTCACCTCAGCAATACTTCATGTACGCAAACAACAGGTCATGAGTTCTGTTGCTTTGGCCGTGGAAAAACTGAGAGCCAATGGCAACAATATTAAACTACTTGTTCCTCATACAATCACCAATCAGCGTCATATTGCAATGGGCTCACGCACCTTCACCGATTCATCCTTTATCAATGGTGAAATTCCGTCAAAACTTGCGTTGGCATTTGTAAAGAGCGCCAGTGCAACAGGATCATGGACTGAATGTCCACATAAATTCGAGATGTTTGGACTTTCATCTCTTGTGTGCAAAGTAAACGGCATCCCACTCTACAATCTATCTTTTGATAAATCCTATAGAACATTGTACGAGTTGACCATGCAAACCCTAGATCATGACTCTCAACTATTTGAAAATTGTATAACCGAAGATATGTTTGCTAAAACACATGGTATCATTGTACTGGATTTGTCGGGTACACAGGATATGAGTATAGTACGTACGGGGAGTGTGCGTTTAGAGTGTACATTTGCCGACCCATTGGCTGAGAGTATTGCACTAATCTCACTAAATCAATATGAAACCTATTGGGAAATCACTCCCGAAGGCAGTGTTCTACTAGACTTGGCGCCATGAACACCAGTCAAATAATCAATGTATTTAATATGGACCCCTACATGTCTCAGTACAAATCCTATTGTCTGCCCTCAGACTATCTTGGAAAAATTCAAAGTGTCAACAATACCTTGATTATTGTTAATAGCAGTCCGTCGACTCTGCTGACGGGTCATTGGCTGTGCATCTTTCAAACAATGAAGACGATGGAATTTTTTGATCCTCTTGGTCTACCCTATACATTCTACACACCCCACATCAGCAACTATATTGAGAGCAGTGGGAAAACTATTATTCAAAATCGAAAGAGGGTGCAGGATCTAACGACTAAAAGCTGTGGCTTCCATGCACTACTATATTTTGTGTTCCGATGTCGCGGCTATACTTACAAGCAGTTTCTCCACATTTATGTTGAAAATCCCCGTCTGAACGACTTTCTAGTGGAAAATATCCTCTCAGACCTATATAGTATTGATTTCAGTGCCCTAAGAGTAAAGTGCTTAAAAAATGTTTGTGAATTTGTTTATTAATAAAATGCATATATATATATACAACAATGTCTTTAAATCTTCACTTTAGATTTCTTCATCTTCGATGTATAGGCAACTGTCGTGAACCACTAATGCTGGTAAATCATTTGGATTCACTGTATATTGATCTTGATTGACTGCAAAGTCAGGGTCACATTTTCTGCAGTACAATGTAACTTCACTCTTGTCATATCTCTTTGTATAGTCAATGATACTATTTGCATTCATATTATGAAATTCACGAGTTTCAATCTGTCTATTTGAAGCAATATCACATACAATGTTTTCAAATAGTGAATCACATTCGGTAACTGCCAAATAAAAATCACTTGGTTTATAGTCATAGTAGGTGGTGTCATCACAACGATGACGTAGAAACCAAATTGTCTTGTTACCCCAACAGTTGAATCGTAGACCAGATTCCTCTTCCCAGAATAATTTAAATCCACGACGATACCAATCTCGTAGCAATAAACTAAAATCACGTTTGGGATTCTTTCCAATCATAGCGGGGTAAGTATTCTCCCACTGATCACATTTATCATAGTGACAATTGGAGCACAGATGCCCTCTAGGGTGAGAGTCACACACCTCCTCAAGACATGAATTACATCCTTTAATTTGTACTACATAACCTCTATGTAATTTACAAGGATTACATAATTTACACTTTTCACTATAGTCATCAATAATTGTACAATTCTCACATTGATTCCAACTGCCAAGAGTGTACATGCACAATGGACATATATAGAACATTTTTGGTTTCCGATGTCAACTCACTCACAGCTAAAACGAAACTGATCCTCTTCGTTCGATAAATTCAAGGTGGAGGGAAATGGGGGAGAGAGGAGTAGCTCTGTGACGTTACCTCTTTCGAATGACGGGGGGAGCCATCTACATTGAATCCATTGGCGATGTTTTCAAAAATATATCCACTATATGATTCTGCTTTGTTCCAATTAATATATCAATAAATTGAGTATAAGCATTTGAATCACATTTTAAAAGTTTCATACAATAGTCCAATGGGGGGAGAATCAGTTTTCATTATATTGTCAAGTGTTCCCTGACAAGAGAATATCCTGCGTTTAAGAGATAACTCGAGAAAATCATCATCCAAAATCAAATGTTTTTCCATAAACACTAGATTTGATCTAATTCTCTCTTTCTCAAATTTATTCATTTTTCAGTCCTTTCACTCCGACTGCTGACTCTAGACTGAGCCTGATTCGTTAGCTCTAGCCAGAAAAGAAAGGGAACATTTTTGATTTCGAAACAATTTTATTGAATAATTACAACAACCACAATAATACAGAGCATGTACAATTAGCGATACTGTTTATTGTCTTCAATATGTTTCACTAATGCACTTAAAGCACATTGAAGTCTATTCACATGTGCTATATCAACTTTTGCTGCAAAATATAATTGATCCTCCATTTTAAATTTGCTCAAGGATATCACATATCTTGCATATACTGCATCCCATTCCAGACAAAGCCGTGATCCTTTCGTAATTTCCACCGCAATTCTTGGTGCTCTTGTACTATTATCATCAACTCCACTATCAACTTCTAATAGGGTAAACATTCCACTCATCATCAACACACAAATATATATCCAAATGAGTAAAGTCAAACTGTTCTTCTCACTCCTTGAATTCTATTCATAGACTAATAAAACTCTAGCAAAAAACCCTTTCCTTATATTCCCTCCGACGCTAATATGTAACCAAGCCCTCTGATTGGCTGAGAAAGGATATGTAACTGACTCGCTGATTGGCTGAGAAGGAAACACGTGATCTAACTGTTTCCGGGGAAACTCATAGCATTTGGCTCGAGCAACAATAACAAATACTATTTCTGGATCATAACATTCGCTGAGAGCATGTACATGTCCAAAACAACAACAAATACTATTTCTGGATCATAACATTCGCTGAGAGCGTGCACTTACAACAACAACAACAACATTGACCTTGACAATTGCCTCGGAAACAACAACAACATCGACCTTTGGAAATTTAGGTCATTGACCCCATTAACCACGTGTTCTCCCTAGGGAGGCTATGCCCTTATTTGGGGTGCAAAAAAGTTATAGGTGGCAGCAGGGGTGAGGGATAGAAGATATTATGGCCATTCTACTTATGAAGCTCTAAAAGAGTACCTTGACATAAATCCAAGCTCTAAAGCTGTGACATTCAAGGTGAAAGCAAATGCAGAATATTGCAAAAAGACTCTGTTGTAATAACTGTCAGTTCAGATTACGAGAAAAAAACATTTAAACAAAGCATATACGTAAAAAAAAAGCTAAAAGGGTTCTTAACATATATGCTAAAAAAAGGTTAACTTTTCTAAAAGTTGACACATATTTATGCAGCATTCTCTCACATACATTGCATCGCAACTGTCATTTTTTAATAGGCACACAGCACCGGCCTCACCTCTTGGACTAAATTCGAATGCAGACTTTAGTATGTATTGCAAAGGTCGATAGAATCAATGCTTAGATTATAATCTAGATTACAATAATGCTAGATTATAATTGTAAAATGTGACCGCAGAACAAATTTTATCAATATAAAAAAAAACATTTGTCACGGGTCAGTGAGTAATACCGAGGGTTGCAAACGCAAACATCATATTTGTAAATATTATTGTTCGGTTGTTGTTTTAAAAATGATATAGACGTAATATATGAAAAGATATTAAATGTTTGATGTTAAAATGTAACACAATCGTTGAGTTTAATAAATAATGTTGACTTTCTTATGGAGTAGATTTATTTAAAAGTCACCTTATAGTTTTCATGAAATATACAATATTATATTAAAATGAGATATCCTAGCGAGCAGCTATACTGAAATGGCGTGAAAAAACCTGGGATGGGAAGTAAATTTGGAGTTTATTTTCCCAGGTTAAATGAAAAGGTTAGTGGAATATGAAAAAGGAGCCATGCACTACCACAAAGGC
Organism: Artemia sinica; assembly: GCA_027921565.1. Classification (NCBI taxonomy): domain Eukaryota; kingdom Metazoa; phylum Arthropoda; class Branchiopoda; order Anostraca; family Artemiidae; genus Artemia; species Artemia sinica. Next base: position 58,355,400 of record CM051269.1, on the reverse strand, counting down.
AAAGGTGTACTAAAGTACACCGATCTGTTCCTATGGATACTTGATTCATGTAGGCCTATCTTAGCTTTGAGAGGATTTTTAAAGATGCTAAATTTCAGTTAGGCTGGGTGACAAACTTAGGTGATGGGGATAGCTACTCCCCTCCCCAATTGCCATATACGCTCCTGGTGTACTATATAGGAAGTTTTTGTATTGCGAGAGTTTTTTCTTAAGGGATCTGTTGTTCTCTTTGAGAAAGTCATCCCGTGAAAATTTTTGTTATTTAGAAATTATTACTTTTACTCACTTACAGGGACTCACGATAGGTTGGCTTACTCCGAAAATCGCTGGAATGTTTCAAGTGCTCCACAATAATCCGCTATGGCTTCTTTATATTGAAAAAATAATTTAAGATTGTAGACATACACTTGATGTAAAGACCCCTGCCTCATTTTACAGACAGATTCAAAATTTACAAATTTGAAGATGATATGCATTTATCTGATTGAAAACACTCAGGACCAAAAGTCCTCGTTATTTTCATAGCAAAGGTGAGGTAAAACTTAATCCTAATTGCTTAAGAGTTTAGTACTGCAGAGTTTCGTTTGGTAAGTTTCCACGTTTCTGCTTCCAGATTTTCACGTAACAAATATGCCCGTGTTTCTGCGGACATATTTGATTATTAATTAATTATCGAAAATCGCAATCATTGCATGGTCTTATAATGTATTTCCTTTTTCCACCCGTTGTCTTGAAGACGCTCCAGTATCCCCTCCCCTATTGATTTGGTTGTAAACACCTGTATGCTCTTTTATGATCCTGTCTTTCCTCTCCTAGAAACCATAGTCACCATTTAAGGGACAAAAAAGTTAGCGTGCAGTTATCCCTTTCAGGGACACTTCTAACAGAATTAAAATTATAGCTCCATCGAACTCTCAAGCAGAGTTATATCCAGGATTTTTTTCCGTGAGGAGGGTTGCAGAAAAACCTTCAAAAACAAATAAAAAATTTAATCATATTCTTTATTATTACGTTTTTACGAGCCCAACAAACATTTTAGGGTCGGGGGCTTGAATTGCTAACCCCTGGATACGGCCTTGTTCTCAACACTCTTTTTTAAGTGAGATTAAATAAAAAAAAACAAGTTTTTTAAACTGAAAGTAAGGAGCGACATTAAAACTTAAAACGAACAGAAATTATTCCGTTTATAAAAAGGGCTGTTCCCTCCTCAACGCCTCGGTCTTTACGCTAAAATTTTTTATTTAAAAAAAATAGAGTTGTGAGAAAGTCAAAATTTAGCGTAAAGAGCAAAGCGTTGAGGAGGGGACAGCCCCTTTCATATACGGAATAATTTCTGTTCGTTTTAAGTTTTAATGTCGCTCGTTACTTTCAGTTTAAAAAACTTGTTTTTTATATTTAATTTCTGATTGTTTTTTAGTTAATGCAGCTTTTATTTTGGCTCACCGTCATTGAATAAGTAAACAACATTTGCATAAAAATTTTACTTTTCTTTTGCTAAATGGATATCTCTAAATTTGGTTATGACCTAATTTACATATTAACTTACGTAACTAACTTCTATATTCGTATATTTTTCTTCTGACAAAAAAAATACAAGATTTCAGATTTTTGCAGATATGAGCTTGAAACCTGTGTAATAGAGTTTTTTGACACGCTGAATCTGACGGTGTGATTTTCATTAAAATTCTTTCACTTGTAGGGGATGTTTCCCCACTCTTTAAAAAATCGGGTAACTTTTCTCAGGCTCGTAGCCTTTGATGAGTAATACTAAACTTAATAAAAATTTATATATTTAGAATCAGCATTACAAACACTTTCTTTTGATACAGTTACTGACATCAAATTCCGTTTTTAAAAGTTTCGATTACTATTGAGCCGTATTGCTTGTTTTTTTTATTGTATTTTTTTTATTACGTATATGTTATTACGTATATGAGGGGGTTCTCCCCTTAGTCAATACCACGCTCTTCACATTAAAAGTTAAAAAAAAATTGATTCACAAACCCCTGAATCACAAAGGCCGTTTAATTAGAATAGATAGCTCTTTTGATAGCACTAAAAAAACTGTAGCGTAAAGAGCGAGGTATTGACTTGGGGGAGAACCCTCTCACATACGTTATAATTTCTGTTCGTTTTAAGTTCTAATGTTGCTTCTGTATACTTCCCAATAACCAATACTTGATGTTAACATTGGGTAAAGCTCATAACTTTTAGCCCTCCCCCTGGGGACTTCGGGGGATTAAGTCATCCTAAAAGACACATTTATCATATTTCCGGCCATGTTGAACAAAATGGCTATCTCAAAATTTTGATCCGGTAACTTTGGGAAAAAAATAAGCGTGAGAGGGGGCCCAGTTGCCCTCCATTTATTTTGGTCACTTAAAAACGGCACCCCACCCCCCAGTACCATAAAAAATTCCCCCTGGAAATGTCTGTATACTTCCCAATAACCAATACTATATGTTAACATTGGGTAAAGTTCATAACTTTCAGCCCTCCCCCTGGGGGCTTCGAGGCATTAAGTCATCCTAAAAGACGTAGCTATAATATGTTTGACCATTCTAAACAAAATGGCTATCTAAAAATTTTGATCGGGTGACTTTGGGGAAAAATGAGCGTAGGAGGGGGCCTAGTTGCCCTCCATTTTTGGTCACTTAAAAAAGGCACTAGAGCTTTTAATTTCTGTTCCAATGACCCTTCCCTTGATATTCTAGGACCACTGGGTCGATACGATCACCCCTTTGAAAAAGAAAAAAAAAGCAAATAAATACGCATCCGTGATCTTTCTTCTGGCAAAAAATGGAAAATTCCACATTTTTCTAGATAGGAGCTTGAAACCTCTACAGTAAGGTTCTCTGATACGCTGAATATGATGGTGTGATTTTCATTAAGGTTTTATAATTTTTAGGGGGTCTTTCCCCCTTTTTTCGAAAATCAGCCAAATTTTCTCAGGCGCGTAACTTTTGATATGTAAGATTAAACTTGATGAAAATTATATATTTGAAATCAAAATTAAATTCTGATTCTTTTGATGCATCTATTGGTATCAAGTTCGTTTTTTAGAGTTTCCGTTACCATTGAGCCGGGTAGCTCCTTACTTACAGTTCGTTACGACGAACTGTTTGATTGTTCGTACTAATTCGCAAAACTTACAAAAGCTTGGATGTTATAGAATGTGTGTTTTTTTTGTTTGTTTTTTTATTTACTTACATCTTTTAAAACATTTTAGACCCAATTTCTGTTTCAATTTTGGATCTTAGCAAATAAAACTCAATGTCTTTCGTTGATAGTCGATTAATAATTTTCGCGAGAATCTCTAGATCCTTAGCGTAGGCATCTTCCACTTAAGTACATCCAAGAGGATCATCTGGTAATATTATGCCTAGATTGAATACCTCCTGAAAAAAATAGTTAAATGAATGGAGTGTGATAGTGGAAGAGCCAGTTTGGTATTAAAAATCCGCCAGCACAAGTAATATCCAGGAGAACAACTTCAAATTGTAATTTAAAAGACTAGTGGCAAACTATACATATTGGCAATAAAAGAAATCTTGCTATCAACAAAATGAAATAAATGAGGATAAAATAAAACTCCGTTATGAGCAGGCTTTGAAACTCATGGTATTCTGGCTTGGCGATTTATGGAGCAGAGCCTAAGCGAAATAAGAAGTGTTTTTTTTGGAAGAGATAGTAAAACACAAATCTGGATGAACGTCATACGGAAAATAAGTTTGGATAAGCGTCATGCGAAACTACGCACAGGATAAGGAAGTGAAGAGTCAGATTTTCAGTAAGAGAAGGGGTACCAGCACTGATTACACATGATGAAAAAAGAAGAGTCAATGACAGCTCCTTCAAGATCACTTTGTTTGTTGTTTCGAAACGTACTGATCGAGTCTAACGGGACAGGATCACGTGTCTCTTTTTAGGTTTATCGGGGGATGTTTCTAAGTGTATTGATCCATAAAGTGGGACTATGTTTCCTGGGAATTTCAAATGTGACAGTGCAGGGATGCCGAAACAAAGAAACATGCAGGAATTACTTTTAGGGGATTATTTGAGCGATAACAAATTAATCATCATTTTAGGGATTTTTTGGGCGAAACAGTTTGAGACATTTTAGAAGATGATTTGGGGTGAAAGTGCATAGTCGTTCTAATACACAAGTTCCATTTGAACAGTGTTGTAAGGTACCCTACCCAAACCACAAAGGGCTCCCAAAAAAACCTCTCCCAGGCTCCCAAAGGGGCCCCCTCCCCCGGGCCCCCAAAGGGGCTTCCTCCCCGGGCCCCCAAAAGGGTCCCTCCCCCGAGCCCCCAAAGAGCCCCCTCTCCCCTACCTCCCCAATTTGTTAATACTTTTTGTGCACTTGAGACACAGAAGGGTCCTCTTCACCCCATTAGTGTTTTGTCATGGTTTACCATGTCATTGTTACATTCTCTTGATGTTTCAAAGTTCATTTTGGATTTTTTTTTGTTGAAATGTAAGAGTTGGAATAGTTCAGTAGTGTTTTATCCTGCTTTACCTTGTCAATGTTACATTCTCTTGATCTTTATTTGTTGTTGTTGTTTTTTTAATATAACAGTTGTAATATTTCAATAGTGTTATGTCGTGGTTTACCATATCACTGCTATAGTCTGAAGATGTTTCAAAGTTCATTTTGGATTTTTTTCGTTCAAATGTAAATTCGATATAATGAAATCTATTGCTACATTTGTGCAGATACAATTCTTACAGGGACTTGATGTTTTCGAAATTATTGAACCAAACTCTTGGCTGATTATTGATTATTTAGCTGAATCAATTGAAAAATGATCCCAGGAAATCTTACAATTGTTTACTGTTGGCTCACATGATAAACATATTTCCGAGAGTCTAGTTCTACACAATCTATTTCATCAGAGCAAATGTATGCGAACGCTTGCTTTGACCTGTACCTATTATATCATCCACTGAGTTGTTTTTGATTCTTTGTCAATAATAACTCTCAATAAACAAGTACATCCTGTTGCTCTGAAATTTCTATTAACAGCGTACAACCAGGCAAATAATAAACCCTACGGCTACATTCTAATGGTTCTCAATTAAAATGAACTCGAGGATTTACGTGTAGTCACAGATATTTTTGACGATTAAATTACAGTGTATCTTCCAGTGGACAGTAAAAAGGGCTATTATTTGCCATCATGACACTGAAGAAATTTAATAGAAATAGACATTTATTTTCTATTTTAAGCCCCTCAAAACCCCCACTTAGGAAACGCATACTAAAACTTGGTATTGACAACGATTTCATTAATCTAATATCTGAACTTTGTATAAATTTAACCGTGGGTATTGTTCAGCTACCAGAAGTAGTTAAGAAACAGGCAAAGCAACATCGTTCCATTGCACTTGCATTGGCTTGCAACAGGAAAGGCAAAAAAATTAAAAGAAAACGTCTTCTTCTGGCTTGTGGGAGCTTTTTTACACTTTTACTGCCAATAATTGCAGGACCTGTAATCATTTTTTTCTACATGGCTAAACCTCAAATTTTGACTCCAATAGAAATCGCTCTTTCACCAGTGTAACACACTGAGAACAATCTGATCAAATTCATTAACAATGAGAATATTGACGATGATAAAAAAGTGCTTTTACTCGAAGATGCACTCCGCCGAATGTGAAAAATATAAGTTCTATTGGGTGAGATCAGTGAATGGGGGTGTCATTGATCACAAAAAAGTATCATCTCATCAGAATTTTTCTGCTACTGGAATAAAATAAAAGAAGGAGGGATTAGATTCAATAATGTAGACCGTCGGCCATCTAATGCCACACTCTTATTGTGAACAAACTAAACAACTCATAAAATATCACATGGAAAGTCTTCAAGATCAAATTGAATTTGATAGCAATAGGAAACGAATTATATTTCATAGCAAGAGTTATAATCTACTTACCATTTGACAGTTATCTATACAAATTTCTAAATACATTAAACTTCCCTAAAAGTCTTATTAGTAATAGTCAAATCCGAAAAAAATTAAATGAACATAGTCCATCATCATCAACAAAAATAACATTGAAAATGAAGAAGAAGAAGAAGAAGATTTAAAATCATTCTTGGAAAACACTAGCACACCTAGTGGAAACATTGATTTAACCTGTATTGGCTTGTAAAAAGAAAGAATTTATTTTCTGTTTTAAGCATTTCAAAACCCCCACTTAGGAAATGCATGCTCAGACTTGGTATTGACAACGATTTTGTTAAACTAATATCTGAACTTTGTATAAATTTAACCATGGGCATTGTTCAGCTACCAGAAGTAGTTAAGAAACAGGCAAAGTAACATCGTTTCATTGCACTTGCATTGGCTTGTAACAGGAAAGGAAAATAATTTAAAAGGAAACGTCTTCTTCTGGCAGGTGGTAGCTTTTTTACAATTTTACTGCCAATAATTTCAGGACTTGTAAACATTTTTTTCTACATGGCTAAACCTTACAAATTGACTCCAATAGAAATCGCTCTTTCACCAGTGTAACACATTGAGAACAATCTGATTAAATTCATTAACAATGAGAATACTGACGATGATAAAAAAAATAATTTTACTTCAAGATGCACTTCTCCGAGTGGGAAAAATATAAGCTCTATTGGGCGAGACCAGTCAATGTGTGTGTCACTGATCACAAATAAGTATTACCTCATCAGAATTCTTCTGCTTCTAGAATAAAATTCAAGAAGGTGGGATTAGATTCAATAATGTAGATCGTCGGACATCTAATACCACACTCTTATTGTGAAGAAACTAAACAACTCATAAAATATCACATGGAAAGTCGTCAAGATCAACTTGAATTTGATAGCATTAGGAAACGAATTATATTTCATAGGAAGAGTTATAATCTACTTACCATTTGACAGTTATCTATACAACTTTCTAAATACATTAAACTTCCCTAAAAGTCTTATTAGCAATAGTCAAATTCGAAAAAAAAATTAAATGAACATAGTCCATCGTCATCAACAAAAATAACATTGATAATGAAGAAGAAGAAGAAGAAGATTTAAAATCAATCTTGGAAAACACTAGCACACGTAGTGGAAACATTGATTTAACCTGCATTGGCTTGTAAAAAGAAAGGAAAAAAAAATTTAAAAGGAAACCTCTTCTTCAGGCGGGTGGTAGCTTTTTTACACTTTTGCTGCCAATAATTGCATGACCTGTAAACAGTTTTTTTCTGCATAGCTAAACATCACTAATTGACTCCAATAGAACTCGCTCTTTCACAAGAGGAACACTTTGAGAACAATCTGAGTAAATTCATTTATAATTAGAACATTGACGATGATAAAAAAAACTGCTTTGCTTCAAGATGCACTTTGCCGAGTGGAAAAAATATAAGCTTTATCGTGTGAGACGAGTCAATGGGAGTGTCATTGATCACAAAAAAGGAACATCTCATCAGAATTCTCTGCTGCTGGAATACAGCTAAAGAAGGAGGGATTGGATTCAATAGTGTCGACCCTTGGCAATATAATGCCGCAATCTTATCGTGAACAAACTAAATGACTCAGAATATATCACGTGGAGAGTCGCCAAGATCATATCCAATTTGATAGCAATGAAAAACGAATTATAATTCATAGGAAGAGTTATAATCTACTTATCATTTTACAGTTATCTATAAAACTTTCTAAATACATTAAACTTCCCTAAAAGTCTTATTACCAATAGCCAAATGCGAAAAATATTGAATGAACATAGTCCATCACCATCAACAACAATAACATTGAAAATGAAGAAGAATAAGAAGATTTGAAATCAATCCTGCAAAACACTAATACGCGTAGTGGAAATATTGATTTGACGATGAGGAGCACCCCACTGATAGCTGAAAAAAGCGAAGAAGTATTGATATCAACTCCATGTCACCATCATCGCCCACTAGTATACAAAACGGTAATGAACATTACACTACCTGTTTACGTTCAAAATGGTTGAAGTTCTGAAATGTGTTCGTAAAAATATTAGTGAAGTGGGAAGTTTAAATTCCCCAACCACTCCTTCCAAAGTCACTGGTGTTGACACTAAAAGTGTTCAAGACTATCTACAAAATGAATCAAGTTAGACTCTGCATAGAAATCCTAGGCTTTGTGATAATCATTATCGAAGACTAAAGTCTTATTCCCGCTGTATATAATGCAAGCAGGTGTCTTAAGGATAGATGAGATTCAAAGGCGACACAATACACCATACAAGTATATTCTACTTGCAATTAGTTTTTTTAGTCGCTCTGCATAAGCCATTCCATTGCGGACAAAGAGAGGTGTTGAAAGTATTCTTAAACAAGATTCGTGTAAAAAATTCAAACGGATCGAGTTAATAAATTTGTTTATCCACAGGTTGAAACAATTCTAATGAAATATAATACAATGCTCTATCATGGTCATAGTCCTATAAAGTTTTCATTGGCCCGACGATTAATAACAACTATTCGACTGTAAATTTCAAGATATTGTACATAGGAAAATACACCTAATTTTATTCATGATTTAGAACTAATGTTGATTTTCAATAAACAACCCCATCGATTATTGTCCAACTCAACCCTAACCGAAGTTCATCATTCTGACCTACATACATTTAATACTTTTCTTAAACAATATTCCTATGAAAAGATTGTGAAGAAAAAATTTAATGTTGGTGATATTGTTCGAATTAATAGAACATCTGATATTTTTGAAAAGGGGAATTACTAATGGTCCACTGAAATTTTTAATGTGGCAAATTTCCTAGTCACCAAACCCATGAGTTATCTTCTACGAGACACCAAAGATGATGAGATTCTCCGCGGTTCTTATGACTATGAACTACAAAAGTTTAGAAAGATTGGTGATTTTTTTCAAATGAAAAAGATATTAAAGAACCGTCCTCACAGGGGCAAGAAAAAATTAGTTGTTCGGTGGCTAGGATACAACTCTGATTTTGATTCTTGGATCTGTGTTGAACACATTAACAATGCCCAATGATTCTTATGTAAAATTTATTTCCGACCTCTCTGACCTCCTCTACTGTGATTTGAATAAAACAAGTGGTTTTTGGATGAATCTCTCTACCGCCATAAAATTCGACGTTGCGTATGAAGTGGATCTCGTCGATAGTATTCTTAAAATACCTATGATATCCTGAGAAAAGATCATACATATAGTGAACTTTCAGTTACACTAAAAAAGAATTAGGTGATCCTCTAGCAATATTAAAAGGTTTGGTTTTGATTACATGTAATTTTCGGCCCATCGTCAGTTCCTAAGATGAACAATGGAAGAATTTCATGTGTCTGTCCTGATAGTGACTGCTATGTTGGTGTACTGCGTCCTCGTCGAATAGGTCATGGATTGGACTATTACAAGGGGCGTACTACAATGTCTTGCTATGGTCCTGTTCTCTGGTTTACTAGGCTTTTTCGTTCTGCACTACCCCTTTCCGGAAAATATATTGTACCTGTTGTATCAAATGTACCTGTACCTGTTGTATTTTTTGCTGCCTCAATACAACAGGACCGGATAAAAATTTCAACAAGACTGTGAAAGGAATTATTAGATCTTTAGCAAGAGCCACTGGTGAGTAATTGGAGTCTCACCAAAATGGAAAGGGGTTAAAACGGGTGCGTGGTCATCATTCACTCATCAGTATTTACCCAGGTGGGAAGCGAAAGAAATCAAGAACGTAATTAAGGAATAAAAGCAAGAAGAACAATAAGAAGAAGAAGAAGATTGTTAGATCAAACAAAGATTTCTTCTCTTAAGATTACATATCTCCCCCACAAAGAGTCGCATCCATCAATCAGCTCCTCATTGAATCTATTCAATGCTGAAAATGTTGATGTCAGTGTCAAGTATGGCTACTATGAACAATTTCATCCTTAACAACCCCTCTCGGAAAATATACACTTTCAGATATTTTCCCATGAAGACTATTTCTTTGATTTATCATTAACATTTATTGATTTAAATGTTGCGCTGAAGAAAAAGTCAGACAATACAACTCCCGATGGGCTGTCCTATGAAAACTGTATCCAACACAACTTGTTCAAAAAATTAATGTATTCATTAATGGAACATTGGTGAGCACTACTACTATTACTACTACTGACAACTCACCGCAGCACCTAGCCGCCCGAGTCCAACACAGCTACGCACGCTCCTCCTCCGTCCTAATCTATTCAAAGCCTCCCTTCTTACGCCCACCTATGAAGTTTCAGTTTCATTTAAATCTTTATTTGTGACGTCTTCCCACGAGATCTGCCATCCTTCATCCGCACAACGTGCCCTAGCCACCTCAAGCTTTCTTTCATTATTGCCCTAGAGAGTGGTTAGTAAATCTTCATCTACTTTTCGGAGCGCCCATACTTTGGAGCAATATTTGACTACTGTCATCACTGTAGCTTCTAATTTTCTAATCTTGGTTTGCAGACTTATCGTCTTATTCTTCAAACTTTTTTTAACAGTAAAAAATTACACTGAACCTTGGCTGTTATACTTTTGACATCTTCACTGCTCCAACCACCTTTACTAATAATACTACCAAAGTAATTGAAGCAGTCCACTAGATCAATCTTTTCATTACCAAACTTCACATTTTCATCTTCACTAATTCCAAGCCTTTGTAACTTAGTCTTTTTAACAATAATTTAAAACCTATTCTAGCACCCTGACCTGGCAAAATCTCTAAAACTTCATTCATTTTGCTCAAACTTTAATTTAGGATGCTAATCAGCATATTAATGAGCTTTAATCAGCATAGTCTAAGTTCAGTAGACTTTTTCCTCCCCATTTGATTCCGTGGTCTCCCATTGCCTTTCCTGTGCTCCTTAAGACAAAGTCCATTAAAATAATCCATGTAAAGGGGGATAGAACACAACCCTGCTTAATTCCTGCTTTAATACAAAACCAGCAGCTAACCTCATTTCCTACCTTAACCGCAGCAGTGTTATTCTCCTACATAGCACTAATATCTTTAATGTATTTGTCTGGTATACCATACAAGGATAGAATTTTCCTAATGCTATTATATCAAGAGCATCAAACGCTTACTCATAATCTATAAAACTGAGTTTTCAAGCACCAAAGGTGTCTGAAAACTCAAGCACTTCTCAATTATTAACCTAAGAGTGAAAATTTGGTCGACTCATCCTCTGCTTTTTCTAAAACCATAGTGTTATTTTCTTAAGACTTTGTCTACGGCATCTCTCAGTCTAAAAAGGATCATATTACTAAGTAATTTACTACCTACAAAGACCAGACTAATCCCTCAATAATTAACACACTCACTTTATCAACTATCTTAAAAGGTGGCTTGATTAACTTTTTCCTAAAACTGTTTGGTGCTTCCCCTTTTTCAAAAATCATATTCATAATCTTCAGTAACATATTTTTAACCTAAGAGCCACCATATTTAAGAAACTCATTTACCACCATATCAGCACCTGGAGCCTTATTATTTTTTAGTCCTTCTAGTACTATCACTGATTCCTCCTCAAAAAAACAAATCTTCCTTCACATCAAAGGTATCAAACTTTTTCATTATCCTCTATATCTCTTCCTTCAACTCTATATTGGTTAAGCAAATTCGCAAAATGTTCGGCCCTTCTCTCTTAATTTTTTCCTTATCGCTAATAGCGCCCCCATTCCTATCTTTAACTGGGCCAAGTCCACATTGACTACTCCCTCTAAATTTTTTAGCATGCCAGTATAATATTTTACTATTATGCCGTCTAGCTTCATCTTCCAGATCCTCGGCAATTTCATCCATGGCCTCTACTTCACATCTCCTCAGCTCATATTTTAACACTTTCTCTACTTTCTTTAAATTCAATTTTTTTTCATATGATCTATCACTAAGTTAATTCTTGTACAAGACCTTTCTCCTTCCTATTAAACATAAAGCTTTTTCACAAATATTCTTTGCTACAGTTCTAGCTTTCATCGCTAAGACACCTTCTGCAACTTCACAAATTATTTTTCTAAAATTATCCCAATCATCTTCCTCATTATCGAATTTAAAACTCTCAAGTTTAGTATTCAACTATTCCTGGAAACTTGCTCTCAATTTCTGATCCTGGAGTCTACCAACATCATAACTTCCCTGGAAGCCGTTACCCTTCCAATAATTCAGCTTAAAATTAACCCTTGACGCTACTAGAAAATCTTTACTCTTAACATCAATAGAAGCACTCCTACATAGCCTAGTATCTTGTATTGATCCTGCCAGTCTTCGGTTTGCAATAACATAATTAATAAGGTTTGCTGTCTTACCATCACGTGAAGACCATGTTAACTTATGAACCATTTTATGACCAAACACCATATTGGTTATAACTAGATTGTTATACCTGCAAAATTGCAAAATTCTGTATCCATTACTGTTTTCTTTTCCTATATCAAATTTACCTAGGCTAGGGGAACATCTATCCCTAATTCAACCAACCTAGTTGTTAAAATCTCTAAGTAAAAACATCAAATTTCTATCGGGGAACCTCTTTGCTGCTCTTGTAACTGTAAGTAAAATTCAGTTGAGTCACTGGTATCTCCGTCAGTCGGTTCTACATGGGCATATACTACTATAACTGATACTCTGAATGTTTTAGTCATAAAATGAGCAATTAGTATTCTATTATGAATGCCTTCCTAGCCTAAACAATACTTAGCAACTTCCTTATTCATCGTGAGCCCTACTCCCTGTCTATGTACCTAATCCTTCCTACCAGAGCACTAGGAATACTTATCAAACCATGCAAGCTACACACAGTTTATGATGATGACACTAAAGGCGCATAAAGGAGTTGAGAGGACAGGCATTGGGCTATGAATATAGATCAGTTGTTGATATTGACGGTAAATTACCTGCTGCAGTGACCCAGGAGTATCTTCTAGTTGGAAAATTAAATCATGAGATATTGAATATATTCCAATGGTTACCCCTAATATCAAGATTGACATAAAGTTACCAGTATCTCCGTTGAATTTCATTTTGAGAAGAATACTTGCTGCAGCACTTTACGCATATGTCATTATCCCTTCAGCAATTTTTCTTGTTCGAAAACAACAAGTTATGAGCCCTGTTGAATTGGCAGTGGAAAAGCTAAGTGCCAATGGTAACAATATTAAACTTCTTATCCCCCATACAATCAAAAATCAATGTCACATTTCAACTGGCTCTCATATTTACACCGATTCATCATTTATCAATGGAGAAATCCCATTAAACCCTGCTTTGGCCTTTGTGAAGAGTGCCACTGCCGTTGGATCCCAGACTGCAACCCCCCACAATTTTAATTTTTTGGTATATCTAGCCTTGTTTGCAAAGTGAATGGAATTCCACTGTACGCTCTATCATTTGATAAAAAAAATCCTTGAAATCTCTGTATAATTTGACCATGTGGTCTCTAGTAAATGATTCACCGCTATTTGAAAATGGAATAATTGACTCAATATTCTCAAAAAAACATGGTGTAATTGTTTTGTCTTGTCTGGCACTCAAGATATGAGCATAGTACGAACGGGGAATGTAGGTTTAAAGTGCAGATTCACCAATGCGTTGACTGAGAGTATCAAAATTAATTTCACTGTGTCAATTTGAAACCTATTGGTAAATCACACCCGACAGCAGTGCTCTACTAGATCTTTCACCGTAAATACAAACCAAATCATCAGCGTATATAATTAGGATTTATACATGTCCCAGTGCAAGTCCTATTGGATACTCTTGGACTTCAATAAAATATTTCAAGTGTTAACAATACCCTAACCATTGTTAATTGCTGTCCATCGAGTTTAAAGACAGGTCTGTGCGAGCTATGCATCTTTCAAACAGCCAAGAATATGGAACTTTTTGATCCCCTTGCCGTATCATATGAATTCTATACTCCATATGTCAACAACTTTATTGAAAGCAGTGGGAAAACTATGATTCAAAATCAGAGGAGAGTGCAGGATTCAACGACTAAGACATGTGGCTTTCATGTATTACTTTTTTGGCATTCCCTGAGAAAATTTCTTCATTTGAACAGATAACTCTAGAAAATCATAATCTAGAATCAAACGTTTTTCCATAAAAATAAGATTCCTAATGATTCTCTCAATGCTTTATCTTACTCAATGCTATCCATTTTTAGAGTCCTTACACTCTCAGAACCAGCTTCAGTCTAACCAGGATTCTTTTTCTACTTTAAAAGTATACGCTAACCTACAATAGAAAAAAACTTCGATTTAGAAACAATTTTATTGAATATAATTCCAATAATAATCACTGATACAATTTATTTTCCTTGATATATTTTACTGGTGTATCTAAAGGACCATGAAGTCTATTTATATGCACAATAATCCGTTTTGCTGCAAATCATAATTGCTCCTATAATTTAAATTTGCTCAATGATATCACATATCTTAAATACATATCGTTCCATTCAAAGCTTAGTCTACATCTTCGTGTAATTTCCACTGCTACGTTTGGTACTCTCGCCTTTGTATTATTGCTGCTACCTGGTCCACCGTCAAGCTCTTATAGCGTAAACATACCTCTCATTTTCTATGCTAATATCATTTCAAATAGTAGAGTATAATAAACTGTTCTCTCTCTGAATTCAATTCTCTTACTAATATGAACAATAATAAAAATCACTCCTTATATAGAATCTGATTACTATGCTAATCAAGTTACCGTATATGGAGTACCCTTCGTATTCGTTCTATCTGATTGGACCAGAAAATGGGTGTTGACACAGAAACCTGTCTGGTATGGCATGTATAGTCTGTAGAACTAGATACCAGTCAGTGGTAAGCCATATTCTGCAACCAGTGGTCGCGGTACATATATGGTTACTACGTACATTTAGTATTGGTTATTGAGAAATATACAGACATTTCAGCCAGGATTTTTTCCTGTGGGGGGAGTCAAAGTAGGGGTTTGTGGAGGACGATCTTTCCGTGGAGGATGTTTCCTTGGGAGAAGGGAGATTTCTATGAAGCTGGTGCTGGAATTCTCAGCATTACTTAAAAAACGATCAGAAATGAAATGAAAAAAAATGTGTTTTTTTAACTGAAAGTAAGGAGCAACCTTAAAACTTCAAACGGACGGATATTATTACGCATATGAGGGGGTTCATCACCAAGGAAATACATCACTCTTTATGCCGAAGTTGTTTTTAGTACTTTCAACAGAGCTATCTATTCTTATTATTCAGGGGTTTGTGATTCGAACAAAATTCAAACTTTAGCGTAAAGAGCGACGCATTGACTAGGAAGCGAACTCTTTAATATATATAATAAAAACATACGAATAAAGAAGTTCGTTAAGTGATTTAATTGGTAAGTTACGTTAGAGCTAAATTTTGAAAAAGCCATTTAGCCATAAAAAAGTAAAATTAATACGCAAGTTTTGTTTTAAATATTCATGTTCTAAGCCAAAATCAAAGCTGGTTTAATTCAAAAGCGTTCTGAAATTAAATATTTTTTTTAACTGAAAATAAAAAACAACACTAATACTTAAAACGAATAGAGATTATTCCGTATATGAAGGGGGCTGTCCCTCCTCAGTGCCTCGCTCTTTACGCTAGTGTTTTTTATAGTTTTAAAAAGTAAAGTTGTGCGACAGAGTCAAACCTTAGCGTAAAGAGTGAGGAATTGAAGAAGGGACAGCCCCTTTCATATACGGAATAATTTCTGTTCGTTTTACGTTTTAGTATCGCTCTTTACTTTCAGTCAAAAAATAAATAATTTAGTTTGCATCTAACTCCAACTTCTTGGTTGCAATTCGCGAGTCCTAAAATAAAGTGCAGCATTCAGTTTTTAGTCCGCTCGAGCCTCCCTCGTGTTGTCGTGGTTTACCTAAACACTGTTATAATTTTTTGGTGTTTCAAAATGGATTTTTTTTTTCGTTGAAATGTAAGAGTTGGAATTGTCAATATTACATTCTGAAGATCTTTCAAAGTTTATTTTTGATTTTTTTTATTGAACTATAAGAGGTGGAATATTTCAATAGTGTTCTCGTGGTTTACCTTGTCCCTGTTACATTCTGAAGATGTTTCAAAGTTCATTTTGGATTTTGTTTTTCATTGAAATGTAAGAGTTGGATTATTTCAGTAGTGTTTCAACTGCTTTACCTTATCACGGTTACATTCTGAAGATGTGTCAAGGATCCTTTTGGATTTTTTTTTCGTTAAAATTTAAGGGTTGAAATATTTCAGTTGTGTTTTGTCGTGGTTTACTTTGTCACTGTTACATTCTCATGATCTTTCAAAGTTCATTTTGGATTTTTTTGTTGAAATGTTAAAGTTTGAATATTTAAGTAGTGTTTTGTCGTGGTTTATATTGTCACTGTTACATTATCTTAATGTTTCAAAGTTCATTTTGGATTTTTTTCGTTGAACTCTAAGAGTTTGAATATTTCATTAGTGTTTTTTCGTGGTTTATCTTGTCACTGTTAAATTCTCTTTATGTTTCAAAGTTTATTTTAGATTTTTTTTTTCATTGATGTAAGAGTTGGAATATTTCAGTAGTGTTTAATCGTGGTTTACCTTGTCACTGTTACATTCTCATGATGCTTCAAAATTCATTTTGGATTTTTTTGTTGAAATGCAAGAGTTGGATTATTTCAGTACTGTTTTGTCATGGTTTACCTTGTCACTGTTACATTCTTTTGATGTTTCAAAGTGCATTTTGGGTTTTTTTTTTCGTTGAAAGGTAAGAGTTGGAATTGTCACTCTTACATTCTGAAGGTGTTGTAAATTTCATTTTTGATTTTTTTTTCATTGAACTATATGAGTTCAGTAGTGTTTTCTCGTGGTTTACCTTGTTACTGTTACATTCTGAAAATGTTTCAAAGTTAATTTTTGATTTTGTTTTTCATTGAAATGTAAGAGTTGGATTATTTCAGTAGTGTTTCTCGTGCTTTACGTTCTCACTATTACATTCTGAAGATGTATCAAAGTTCATTTTGGATTTTTTTTGTTGAAATGCAACAGATGGAATATTTCAGTAGTGTTTCGTCGTGGTTTACCTTGTCACTCTTACATTCTATTGATGTTTCAAAGTTCATTCTGATTTTTTTTTTTGAAATGTAAGAGTTGTAATATTTCAGTTGTGTTGTGTAGCGGTTTACCTTGTCTCTCTTACATTCTCTTGATCTTTCAAAGTTCATTTTGGAATTGATTTTTTTGAAAAAAGTAAGGATTGTTTCAGTACTGTTTTGTCGTGGTTCACCTTGTCACTGTTACATTCTTTTGATGCTTCAAAGTGCATTTTGGGTTTTTTTTCGTTGAAATGTAAGAGTTGGAATTGTCACTATTACATTCTGAAGATTTTTTAAATTTCATTTTTGTTTGTTTTCAATGAACTATAAGACGTGGAATATTTCAGTAGTGTTTTGTTGAGGTTTACATTGTCACTGTTACATTCTGAAGATGTTTCAAAGTTCATTTTGGATTTTTTTTTTCATTGAAATGTAAGAGTTGGATTATTTCAGTAGTGTTTCTCCTGCTTTACCTTATCAATGTTACATTCTGAAAATGTGTCAAAGTTCATTTTAGATTTTTTTTTCGTTGAAATGTAAGGGTTAGAATATTTCAGTAGTGTTTTGTCGTGGTTTACCTTGTCACTGTTACATTCTCATGATGTTTCGAAGTTCGTTTTAGATTTTTTTCTTTGAAATGTAAGTGTTGGAGTATTTCAGTAGTATTTTATCGTGGTTTACCTTGTCATTGTTACATTCTCACGATGGTTCAAAGTTCATTTTGGAATTTTTTTTTCAGTGAAATTTAAGAGTGGGATATTTCAGTAGTGTTTTGTTGAGGTTTACATTGTCACTGTTACATTCTGAAGATGTTTCAAAGTTCATTTTGGATTTTTTTTTTCATTGAAATGTAAAAGTTGGATTATTTCAATAGTGTTTCTTGTGCTTTACCTTTTTGTTTCTCGCGCTTTTCTCGTGCTTTACCATGTCACTATTACATTCTTTTGTTCTTTCAAAGTTCATTAAGATTTTTCATTAAGAGTTCAGTAGATTTTTTTTTCGTTGTAATGTAAGAGTTGGAATATTTCAGTAGTGTTTTGTCGTGGTTTACCTTCTCACTATTACATTCTCTTGATGTTTCAAAGTTTATTTTAGATTTTATTCGTTGAAATGTAAGAGTTAGAATATTTCAGTAGTGTTATCTCGGGGTTTACCTATAGACTGTTACATTCTTTTGATGTTTCAAAGTTCATTTAAGATTTGTTTTTCCAAGAGTTGGAATATTTATATAATGTTTTGTCCTGGTTTACATTGTAACTGTTACATTCTCTTGATGTTTCAAAGTTCATTTTGGATTTTTTTTTCGGTGAAATGCAAGAGTTGGAATATTTCAGTAGTGTTTTGTCGCAGTTTACCTTCTCACTATTACATTCTTAAGATGTTTCAAGTTCATATATTATATTTTATTATTGTTTTTGCAAGTAGAAATGTTTTTAATTTCCTTTTATTCTGGTATCTGAAGAATCTTTAGAATAGATACAGTTAAGTAATATTTAAGATGAGTCTTTAAATTTATTTTAATCTATATTACTTAAGATAATTCTTCACGTATATTTTAATCTATTTATTTTTCTACAAGTAGAGTTGTTTTTAATCTCCGTTTTATTCTCATATCTAAAGCATCTTTATAAAAAATACAGTTAAGTAATATTTAAGATAATTCTTCATATATATTTCATGTATTTATTTTTGTAACAACTAGTCGTTTTTTTTAATTTATTTTATTAGGGTATCTAAAGCATCTTTAAATAGATAGACTCAGATCATAGATAGATAGATAGATTTATAAATAGATAGATTTGAATAGATAGAGTCAAGTCATATTTAAGATAATTCTTCATATATAGTTTAATGTATTTATTTTGTAACAACTAGTCGTTTTTTTAATTTATTTTATTAAGGTATCTTAAGAAATCTTTGGAATAGATACATGTAAGTATTATGTAAGATTATTCTTCGCATACATTATATTTTTTATTTTTTGTTACAAATAGATTGGTTTTAATTTTTTTTTATTCTAGTATCTGAGGCATCATTCAAATATATACAGTTAAATAATATTTGAAATAATTCTTCATATATATATTTCAATTTATTTATTTAAGTTAAAATTAGAGGGTTTTTTTTATTTTATTATGTTATATGAAGCATCTTTAGAATAGATTAAGTGACCTTAAATGAACCTTTCTCTTCGTGCTTGTCCCTCACACTATAGCCGTGTATGTAGTGGGATGTCACTAACAATGAATATAAAAATAATTTGATAGAAAAATAATGAGCAAATGAACTTTATTACTACTATTGATCATAAATCCCAATAAATCTGATAATACTAAAGATGAACGTATTTTGAACCCATTGGTGACATCTCACTAAAAATTGTATACGACTCAAATTGGATTAATGATTATTCTACTGGTTACGGAATAAAATAAGAGAGTGGCTACAGTATCAAGAGAGAACATGATGAATTATTTTATGAAACAGATTCAGAGCGTCCAAAGTTGTTCTTTGATATTCTTAATGTATAATAATGTTGTAATATATTCATATGTTAATATTCTACATGCTGTTATTTCAATAAATATATTTTATGCATCACTTTGCTATATTACCATTATTTTAGGGTACGTTAGCACGTCATACATTTAGAGTGGATTTGAAAAAGTTAGATATGTCAGAAAATATAAAAACAGAATCGAGAGACTAGTGATGATATCTTCACACGTATAGCTATAGATGGAAGCACAGTCAGCCAGATACACGGCTATAGTGTGAGGGACAAGCACGAAAAGAAAGGTTTATTTAAGGTCACTTAATCATTTCTAATGAAGGTTCAGATATTATAATAAACTAAATAAAAAAATGTCTACTTGTAACTAAAATAAATACATTAAAATATACTTGAAGAATTATTTTAAATATTACTTAACTGTATATATTTTAATGATGCTTCAGATACTAGAATAAAAGGAAATTAAAACCATTCTATTTGCAACAAAAACTAAATAAAAATAATATTTGCAAAGAATTATCCTAAATAATACTTACATGTATCTATTCTAAAGATTTTTTAAGATATATTAATAAAATAAATTAAAAAAACGACTAGTTGTTACAAAAATAAATGCATTAAAATATATATGAAGAATTATCTTAAATATGACTTGACTCTATCTATTCTAAAGATGCTTTAGATATCAGAATAAAAAATAAATTAAAAACAACTCTACTTGTAGGAAAAATAAATAGATTAAAATATGTGTGAAGATTTATCTTAAGTATTATTGATTAAAATAAAGTTGAAGACTTATCTTAAATATTACTTAACTGTATCTATTCTAAAGATACCAGAATAAAAGGAAATTAAAAACATTTCTACTTGCAACGAAAATAATAAAATATAATATACGAATTTGAAACATCGTAAGAATGTAACAGTGAGAAGGTCAACTGAGACAAGACACTAATGAAATATTCTAACTCTTGCATTTCAATGAAAAAAAATCCAAAATGAACTTTGAAATATCAAGAGAATGTAACAGTGACAATGTAAACCAAGATGAAACACTACTAAAATATTCCAACCCTTACATATCAAGGAAAAAAAAATCTAAAATGAACTTTGAAACATCAAAAGAATGTAAGAGTGAATAATTAAACCACGACAAAATACTACTGAAATATTCCAACTCTTACATTTCAAAGAATAAAATCTAAAATGAACTTTGAAACAACAGGAGAATGTTAAAGTGACATGGTAAAGCACGAAAAAACACTGAAATTATACAACTCTTGCATTTCAACAAAAACTCCAAAATGGACTTTAAAGCATCAAGAGAATGTATCAGTGACAATTTCAACTCTTACATTTCCACAAAAAAAAAATCCAAAATGAACTTTGAAACATCAAGAGAATGTAACAGTGGCAAGGTAAACCACGTAAAGCACAACTGAAATATTCCAACTCGTACATTTCAACGACAAAAAAAAAATCTAAAGTGAACTTTGAAACATCAATAAAATATAAGAGTGACAAGGTAAACCACGACAAAACACTACTTAAATATTCCAACTCTTACATTTCAACAAAAAATCCAAAATAAACTTTGAAACATCAAGAGAATATTACAGTGACAAGGTAAACCACGACAAAACACTAATAAAATATTCCAGCTTTTACATTTCAACAAGAAAAAAAAATTAAAATAAACTGTGAAGCATCAAGAGAATGTAAGAGTGACAAGGTAAATCTCGATAAAACACAACTGTAATAGTTTAATAGTTTAATGCAAGAGTTTTGTCGTGGTTTAACTTGTCTCTGTTACATTCTCTTGATGTTTCAAAGTTCATTTTGGATTTTTCTCCTTGAAATGTAAGAGTTGGAATTGTCACAATTACATTCTGAAGATGTTTCAAAGTTCATTTTTGATTTTTTTTTATTGAACTGTAAGAGGTGGAATATTTCAGCAGTGGTTTCTCGTGGTTTACCTTTTCACTGTTACAATCTGAAGATGTTTTAAAGTTCCTTTTGGATTTTTTCATTGAAATGTAAGAGTTGGATTATTTCAGTAGTGTTTCTCGTGGTTTCCCTTGTCACTTTTACATTCTCTTGATGTTTCAAAGTTCATTTTAGATTTTTTTCATTGAAATTTAAGAGTTGGAATATTTCAGTAGTGTTTTGTCGTGGTTTACATTGTCACTCTTACATTCTCTTAATGTTTCAAAGTTCATTTCGGATTTTTTTTTCATTCAACTGTAAGAGTTGGAATATTTAAGTAGTGTTTTGTCGTCGTTTTCCATGTCACTGTTACATTCTCTTGATGCTTTATAGTTTATTTTAGATTTTTTTTTCTTTAAAATGTAATAGTTGGAATATTTCAATAGTGTTTTTTCGTGGTTTATCTTGTCACTGTTACATTCTCATGATGTTTAAAAGTTCATTTTGGATTGTTTTCATTGAAATTTAAGAGTTGAAATATATCAGTAGTGTTTTGTAGTAGTTTACCTTGTCACTGTTGCATTCTCTTAATGTTTCAAAATTCATATTGGATTTTTTTTTTCATTGAACTTTAAGAGTTGGAATATTTCAGTAGTGTTTTCTCGTGGTTTACCTTGTCACTGTTACAATCTCTTGATGCTTTAAAGTTCATTTTAGATTTTTTTTCGTTGAAGCGTAAGAGTTGGAACATTACAGTAGTGTTTTTTCGTGGTTTACCTTGTCACTGTTACATTCTCATGATGTTTCAAAGTTAATTTTGGATTGTTTTCATTGAAATGTAAGAGTTGAAATATATCAGTAGTGTTTTGTAGTAGTTTACCTTGTCACTGTTTCATTATCTTGATGTTTCAAAGCTCATTCGGGATTTATTTCATTGAAATGTATGAGTTGGAATATTTCAGTAGTGTTTTGTCGTGGTTTACCTTGTCACTTTTACATTCTCTTGATTCTTTAAAGTTCATTTTAGATTTTTTTTTTCGTTGAAATGTAAGAGTTGGAATATTTCAGTAGTGTTTTTTCGTGGTTTACCTTGTCACTGTTACATTCTCATGATGTTTCAAAGTTCATTTTGGATTGTTTTCATTGAAATGTAAGAGTTGGAATATTTCAGTAGTGTTTCGTCGTGGTTTACATTGTTACTGTTACATTCTCTTAATGTTTCAAAGTTCATTTTGGATTTTTTTTCTTTTAAATGTAAGAATTGGAATGTTTCGGTAGTGTTTTGTCGTGATTTGCATCGTCACTGTTAGATTCTATTAATGTTTCAAAGTTCATTTTGGATTTTTTTTTTTCGTTCAACTATAAGAGCTGGAATATTTCAGTAGTGTTTTGTCGTGGTTTACCTTGTCACTGTTAAATTCTCTTGATGCCTTAAAGTTCATTTTAGATTTTTTTTTCGTTGAAATGTAAGAGTTGGAATATTTCAGTAGTGTTTTGTCGTGGTTTACCTTGTCAATGTTACATTCTCATGATGTTTCAAAGTTCATTTTGGATTTTTTCATTGAAATGTAAGAGTTGGAATATTTCAGTAGTGTTTTGTCGTGGTTTACATTGTCACTGTGACATTCTGTTAATCTTTCAATGTTCATTTTGGATTTTTTTTTCATTGAACTGTAAGAGTTGGAATATTTCACTTGTGTTTTCTCGTGGTTTACCTTGTCACTATTTCATTCTCTTGATGCTTCAAAGTTTATTTGGGATTTCTTTTGTTGAAATGTATGAGTTGGAATATTTCAGTAGTGTTTTGTTGCGGCTAACTTGTCACTGTTACATTCTAATAATGTTTCAAAGTTCATTTTGGACTTTTTTCGTTGAAATGTAAGAGTTGGAATATTTCAGTAGTGTTTCGTCGGGGTTTACCTTGTCACTGTTACATTCTCTTGATGATTAAAAGTTCATTTAGGATTTTTGTTTTGTTGAAATGTAAGATTTGGAATATTACAGTAGTGTTTTATCGAGATTTACCTTGTCACTCTTGCATTCTCTTGATGCTTCACAGTTTATTTTATTTTTTTTTTCTTGTTGAAATGTAAAAGCTGGAATATTTTAGTAGTGTTTTGTCGTGGTTTACCTTGTCACTGTAACATTCTTTTTTTGTTTCAAAGTTTATTTTGGATTTTTTGTTGAAATGTAAGAGTTGGAATATTTCAGTAGTGTTTTGTCATGGTTTACCTTGTCACTCTTACATTCTATTGATGTTTCAAAGTTCATTTTAGATATTTTTTGTCGTTGAAATGTACGAGCTGCAATATTTCAGTTGGGCATTACGTGGTTTACCTTGTCACTGTTACATTCTCTTGATATTTCATGGTTCATTTTAGATTTTTTTTTGTGGAAATGTAAGAGTTGGAATTGTCACTGATACATTCTCTTGATGCTTTAAAGTTCATTTTGGATTTTTTGTTGAAATGCAAGAGTTGTATAATTTCAGTAGTGTTTTTTCATACTTTACCATGTCATTTTTACATTCTCCTGTTGTTTCAAAGTTTATTTTAGATTTTATTCTTTGAAATGTAAGAGTTGGAATATTTCAGTGGTATTTAGTCGTGGTTTACCTATTCACTCTTACATTCGTTTGATGTTTCAAAGTTCATTTTATATTTTTTTTTCCTTGATATGTAAGAGTTGGAATATTTCAGTAGTCTTTTGTCTTGGTTTACATTGTCACTGTTACATTTACATTCTCTTGATATTTCAAAGTTCATTTTGGATTTTTTTTTTCGTTGAAATGCAGGAGTTGCAATATTTAATTAGTGTTTTGTCTCAGTTGACCTTCTCACTGTTACATTCTTACGATGTTTCAAACTCATATATTATATTTTATTATTTTCGTTGCAAGTAGAAATGTTTTTAATTTCCTTTTATTCTAGTATCTTTTATTCTGGTATCTTTAGAATAGAGACAGTTAAGTAATATTTAAGATAAGTCTTCAACTTTATTTTAATCAATAATACTTAAGATAATTCTTCACACATATTTTAATGTATTTATTTTTCCTACAAGTAGAGTTGTTTTTAATTTCTTTTTTATTCTGATATCTAAAGCATCTTTAGAATAAATAGAGTCAAGTCACATTTAAGATAATTCTTCATATATATTTTGATGCATTTATTTTTGTAACAACTAGTCGTTTTTTTAATTTATTTTATTAAGGTATCTTAAAAAATCTTTAGAATAGATACATGTAAGCATTATTTAGGATAATTCTTTGCATATATTATGTTTATTTAATTTTTGTTGCAAATAGAATGGTTTTAATTTCCTTTTATTTTAGTATCTGAAGCAACATTAAAATATATACAGTTAAGTAATATTTAAAATAATTCTTCAAGCATATTTTAATGTATTTATTTTAGTTACAAGTAGACATTTTTTTCTTTAGTTTATTATGCTATCTGAACTTTCTTTAGAAATGATTAAGTAACCTTAAATAAACCTTTCTTTTCGTGCTTGTCCCTCACACTATAGCCGTGTATCTGCCTGACTATGCTTCCATCAATAGCTATACGTGTGAAGATATCATCACTAGTTTCTCGATTCTGTTTTTATATTTTCTAACCTGTCTAACTTTTTCAAATCCACTCTAAACGTATGACATGCTAACGTACCCTAAAATAATGGTAATATAGCAAAGTGATGCATAAAATATATTTATTGAAATAACAGCATGTAGAATATTAACATGTGAATATATTACAACATTATTATACATTATAAATATTATAGAACATCTTTGGACACTCTGAATCTGTTTCATAAAATAATTCATCATGTTCTCTCTTGATACTGTAGCCACTCTCTTCTCTTATTCCGCAACCAGTAGAATAATCATTAATCCAATTTGAGTCATATACAATTTTTAGTGAGATGTCACCTATGGGTTCAAAATTTGTTTCATCTCTAGTATTATTAGATTCATTGGCATTTATGATCAATAGTAGTAATAATGTTCACTTGCTCATTATTTTTCTATCAAATTATCTTTATATTCATTGGTGATATTGTCTACTAATGTCCTTTTTATTTTGCTGGCGACTTCACTGTCTATTCTCACATTGTGCTTACAAAGGTAATAGTTCTAGCACGTAGACAAGATATGAATTATTACATTAGTGCAAAAGTTGGCTTTTCTTTTCCCCTTTGCTTTCATTTGTTTAGTAATACCAGAACGATGGGAATAGGATCTATCAATAGGTAGCGTGTTACCAGAACCATTAGCAAGAAGATTATTAGCAAGAAGAATTATCTTCATCAATTATTATTTTTAAGTTGGCATTCTCTTTTAGCACTATCATCTCTGGTGCTCTCACTCAAGCATATCCACCTTGAGTAATATTGAATGGTTTCGCTAGTCCAAAGAAATTTTTTTCTTTTCGCTGTCATGACAACGTACACACACATTTTCAATAAGATATCCATGATTGCTTGTCTCTTAGTTTAAATATCGATCTTTGTCGGTATTCAACACAACGATTATTTTATCGTGTGTACACACTTTCTTTGAATAATTCATTTTCACTTATTTTTTCTAAGTATGATACAAGGTGTTTATCATGCCAATGTGTAAAAATTACTGTTTTCATAACTACTTTTAACTAGATAGTGTCGATAACCTTCCATAGAGCATCACTGAGACAGCCGCATAGTGTCAATGAGCAACCATAGAGTATCATTGATACAGCCATATAAATAAATATTTACAAATAAATAGAAACGTTCGCTTTCAACCATGTTGGAATTTTCTTCTTTTTAGAGTCAAAATATAAGGGACTGTTAAGATGGTTAATACAAAATCTCTAATGAGGCATAATCCTTCTCCTGGCAATAACTACAATGTTTCGAATGAACCTTTTTATGATATTCAAAGACCACTGGGTCGACTCTATAACGATCATTGTGTTTCAGGAGTTGTTCTTAAAGAATTGGGACAGAATTTGAACTTTAGCGTAAAGAGCTAGGTACTGAGGAGGGAACAGTAGATATAGATGACAGTACACAATTGAAACATCTAGCGAAACCATTCAACATTGCTCAAGGTGGATATGCGAGTGTGAGAGCACCAGAGATGATAGTGATAAAGGAGAAAGCCTACTTAAAATTAATAGTTGATGAAGATGGGCATCTTCTTGCTAATGGTTCTGGTCAAACGCTACCTTTTGATAGATCCTATTTCCATCGTTCTGGTATTACTATTCAAATGAAAGGAAAGGGGATAAGAAAAACCAACTCTTGCATTAATTTAATAAATCATATCTTGTCTACGTGCCAGAACTGTTACCTTTGTAAGTACAATGTGAGAATAGACAGTGAAGTCGACAGCAAAATAAAAAGAACATTAGTTTACAATATCACTAATGAAAATAAAGATAATTTGATAGATAAATAATCAGCAAGTAAACATTATTATTACTATTGATCATATATCTCGATGAACCGAATAAAGCTAAAGATGAAATGTATTTTGTACCTATAGGTGATATCCCACTAAAAATTGTATATGACTAAAATTTGAATTATTACTATTCTACTGGTTACGGAGTAAGAAAAGAGAGTGACTACAGTATCAAGAGAGAACATATTGAATTATTTTATGGTACAGACTCAGAACGTCCAAAGTTGTTCTATGATTATAATTATGTATAATAATGTTGTAACATATTTATATGTTAATATTCTACATGCTGTTATTTCAATAAAAATATTTTATGCATTACTTTGTTATATTACCATTATTTTAGGATACGTTAGAAAGTCATACCTTTAGATTGTTTATTAAAAAGTCAGACATGTTAGAAAATATAAAAACAGAATCGAGAGACTAGTGATGATAACTTCACACGTATAGCTATAGATGGAAGCACAGTCATACAGATACACGGCAATAGTGTGAGGGAAAAGCACGAAGAGAAAGGTTCATTTAAGGTCACTTAATCTATTCTAAAGATGCTTCATATAAAATAATAAAATAAATAAAAAACCACTACTTGTAACTTAAATAAATACATTGAAATATATATATATATATATGAAGAATTATTTCAAATTTTATTTAACTGTATATATTTGAATGATGCCTCAGATACTAGAATAAAAAAAAATTAAAACCAATCTATTTGTAACAAAAAATAAAAAATATAATGTATGCGAAGAATAATCTTACATAATACTTACATGTATCTATTCTAAAGATGCTTTAGATACCCTAATAAAATAAATTAAAAAAAATGACTAGTTGTTACAAATATAAATATATGAAAATATATATGAAGAATTATCTTAAATGTTACTTAACTGAATTTTTTCTAAAGATGCTTTAGATATGATAATAAAACGGAGATTAAAAACAACTCTACATGTAGAAAAATAAATAAATTAAAATATACGTGAAGAATTATGTTAAGTAATATAGATTAAAATAAATTTAAAGACTCATCTTAAATATTACTTAACTGTATCTATTCTAAAGATTCTTCAGATACCAGAATAAAAGGAAATTAAAAACATTTCTACTTCCAAAAAAAATAATAAAATATATTACATGAACTTGAAACATCTTAAGAATGTAATAGTGAGAAGTTAAACTGCGACAAAACACTACTGAAATATTCCAACTCTTGCATTTCACCGAAAAAAAAAACCCAAAATGAACTTTGAAACATCAAGAAAATGTAACAGTGATAATGTAAACCAGGACAAAACATTATATAAATATTCCAAATCTTAAATATCAAGGAAAAACACATCTTAAATGAACTTTGAAACTTCGAAAGAATGTAACAGTGTATAGGTAAACCCCGTACTGAAATATTCTAACTCTTACATTTCAACGAATAAAATCTAAAATAAACTTTGAAACATCAAGAGAATGTATTAATGAGAAGGTAAACCACGACAAAACACTACTGAAATATTCCAACTCTTACATTACAACGAAAACAAAATCCATAATGAACTTTGAAACAACAAAAGAATGTAATAGTGACAAGGTAAACCACAACAAAACCCTACTGAAATATTCCAACTCTTACAGTTCAACAAAAAAAATCCAAAATGAACATTGAAGCATTAAGAGAATGTAACAGTGACAATGTAAACCACGACAAAATACTACTTAAATATTCCAACTCTTACATTTCAACAAAAAAATCCAAAATGAACTTTGAAAAATCATGAGAATGTAACAGTGACAAGGTGAACCACGACAAAACACTACTGAAATATTCTATCCCTTACATTTCAACTGAAATATTCCAACTCTTAAAATACAAAATGAACTTTGACACACCTTCAGAATGTAACATTAGGTAAAGCAGGAGAAACACTACTGAAATAATTCAACTCTTACATTTCAATAAAAAAAAAATCCAAAATGAACTTTGAAACATCTTCAGAATGTAATAGTGACAAGGTAAACCACGAGAACACTATTGAAATATTCCACCTCTTATAGTTCAATGAAAAAAAAAATCAAAAATAAACTTCGAAAGATCTTCAGAATGTAATAGTGACAATTCCAACTCTTACATTTCAACAAAAAAAAAAAAAATGCACTTTGAAATAGCAAAAAATTGTAACAGTGTATAGGTAAACCACGACAAAATACTACTGAAATATTCCAACTCTTACAGTTCAACAAAAAAAAAATCAAAAATGAAGTTTGAAACATCAAGAGAATGTTATAAAACGAAGGTAAGAAACGACAAACACTACTGAAATATTTTAACTCATACATTTCAATGAAAAATCCCAAATGAACTTTGAAACATCAAGAGAATGTAACAGTGACAATTCCAACTCTTACATTTTAACGAAAAAATCAATTCCAAAATGAACTTTGAAAGATCAAGGAAATGTAAGAGTGACAAGGTAAACCGCTACAAAACACAACTGAAATATTCCAACTCTTACATTTCAACAAAAAAAATCCAGAATGAACTTTGAAACATCAATAGAATGTAAGAGTGATAATGTTAACCATGACAAAACACTACTGAAATAATCCAACTCTTACATTTCAATGAAAAACAAAATCCAAATTTAACTTTGAAACATTTTCAGAGTGCAACAGTGACAAGGTAAACCACGAGAAAACACTACTGAACTCATATAGTTCAATAAAAAAATTAAAAATGAACTTTAAATCATCTTCAAAATGTAATATTGACAATTCCAAATCTTACCTTTCACCAAAAATAAAACCCAAAATGCACTTTGAAACATCAGAAGAATGTAACAGTGACAAGGTAAACCACGACAAAACAGTACTGAAATAATCTCTTGCATTTCAACAAAAACTCTTGCATTTCAACAAAAAAATCCAAAATGAATTTCGAAGCATCATGAGAATGTAACAGTGATATGGTAAATCATGACAAAACACTACTGAAATATTCCAACTCCTACACTTCAATGAAAAAAAAAATCCAAAATGAACTTTGAAACATCAAGAGAATGTAACGGTGACATGACAAAATGACATGACAAAATAATACTGCAACTCTTAGATTTCAACGAACGAAATTCAAAATGAACTTTGAAATAACAAGAGAATGTAACAGTGACAAGGTAAACCACGACAAAACACTACTGAAATATTCCAACTCTTACATTTCAACAAAAAAATCCAAAATGAACTTTGAAAGATCATGAGAATGTAACAGTGACAAGGTAAACCACGACAAAACACTACTGAAATATTCCAACCCTTACATTTCAACGAAAAAAAATCCAAAATGAACTTTGACACATCTTCAGAATGTAACCCTGATAAGGTAAAGCAGGAAAAACACTACTGAAATAATCCAACTCTTACATTTCAATGAAAAACAAAATCCAAAATGAGCTTTGAAATCTCTTCAGAATGTAACTGTGGCAAGGTAAACCACGAGAACATTATTGAAATATTCAACCTCTTATAGTTCAATGAAAAAAAAATCAAAAATAAACTTTGAAAGATCTTCAGAATGTAATAGTGACAATTCCAACTCTTACATTTCGACGAAAAAAAAACAAAATGCACTTTGAAACACCAAGAAATTGTAACAGTGTATAGGTAAACCACGACAAAATACTACTGAAAATATTCCAACTCTTACAGTTCAACGAAAAAAAAAATCAAAAATTAAGTTTGAAACATCAAAATAATGTTATAAAACAAAGGTAAACCACGACAAACACTACTGAAATATTTTTACTCTTACATTTCAATGAACAAAATATAAAATGAACTTTGAAACATAAAAAGAATGTAACTGTGACATGGTAACCAAGACAAACCACTACTGAAATATTCCAACTCTGAGAGATCAACGAAAAAAAATCCAAAATGAACTTTGAAACATTAAGAGAATGTAACAGTGACAATGTAAACCACGACAAAATACTACTTAAATATTCCAACTCTTACATTTCAATGAAAAATAAAATCCAAAATGAACTTTGAAACATCTTCAGAATGTAACAGTGACAAGGTAAACCACGACAAAACACTACTGAAATATTCCAACCCTTAAATTTCAACGAAAAAAAAATCCATAATGAACTTTGACACATCTTCAGCATGTAACAGTGATAAGGTAAAGCAGGAGAAACACTGCTGAAATAATCCAACTCTTAAATTTCAATGAAAAATAAAATCCAAAATGAACTTTGAAACATCTTCAGAATGTAACAGTGACAAGGTAAACCACGAGAAAACACTACTGAAATATTCCCCGTCTTATAGTTCAATGAAAAAAAAATCCAAAATGAACTTTGACACATCTTCAGAATGTAACAGTGATAAGGTAAAGCAAGAGAAACACTATTGAAATAATCCAACTCTTACATTTCAATGAAAAACAAAATCCAAAAAAAACTTTGAAACATTTTCAGAATGTAACAGTAACAAAGTAAACCACGAAAAAACACTACTGAAGTCATATAGTTCAATGAAAAAAATCAAAAATGAACTTCAAAACATCTTCAAAAACATCAAAAGAATGTAACAGTGACAAGGTAAACCATTAGAAAACAGTACTGAAATAATCCAACTCTTGTATTTCAATGAAAAACAAAATCCAAAATGACCTTTGAAACATCTTCAGAATGCGACAGTGACAAGGTAAACCGCGAGAACACTATTCAAATATTCCACATCTTATAGTTCAATGAAAAAAAATCAAAAATAAACTTTGAAAGATCTTCAGAATGTAATAGTGACAATTCTAACTCTTATATTTCAACGAAAAAAAACAAAATGCACTTTGAAACACCAAAAAATTGTAACAGTGTATAGGTAAACCACGACAAAATACTACTGAAAATATTCCAACTCTTACAGTTCAACGAAAAAAAAAATCAAAAATTAAGTTTGAAACATCAAGAGAATGTTATAAAACGAAGGTAAACCACGACAAACGCTACTGAAATATTTTAACTCATACATTTCTATGAAAAATCCAAAATGAACTTTGAAACATCAAGTGAATGTAACAGTGACAATTCCAACTCTTACATTTTAACGAAAAAATCAATTCCAAAATGAACTTTGAAAGATCAAGAGAATGTAAGAGTGACAAGGTAAACCGCTACAAAACACAGCTGAAATATTCCAACTCTTAAATTTCAACAAAAAAAAATCCAGAATGAACTTTGAAACAACAATAGAATGTAACAGTGACAATGTAAACCACGACAAAACACTACTGAAATATTCCACCTGTTACATTTAAACAAAAAAAAATCCAAAATGAACTTTGACACATCTTCAGAATGTAAGAGTGATAAGGTAAAGCACGAGAAATACTACTTAAACATTCCAACTCTTACATTTCAATGAAAAACAAAATTAGCTTTCAAACATTTTCAGAATTTAACAGTAACAAGGTGAACCGCGAGAAAACAGTACTGAACAAGTATAGTTCAATGAAAAAAAAAATCAAAAATGAACTTTAAAATATTTTCAGAAAGTAATAGTGACAATTCCAACTCTTACCTTTGAACAAAAAAAAAACAAATGCACTTTGAAACATCAAAGGAATGTAACAGTGACAAGGTAAACCAAGACAAAACAGTAATGAAATAATCCAACTCTTGCATTTAAAAAAAAATCCAAAATTAATTTTGAAGCATCATGAGAATGTAACAGTGGTAAGGTAAATCACGACGAAACACTACTGAAATATTCCAACTCTTACATTTCAATGAAAAAAAAAATCTAAAATGAACTTTGAAACATAAAGAGAATGTAACAGTGACAAGGTAAACCACGACAAAACACTTCTGAAATATTTCAACTCTTACAGTTCAACGAAAAAAAATCCAAAATGAACTTTGAAACATTAAGAGAATGTAACAGTGACAATGTAAACCATGACAAAACACTACTTAAATATTTCAACTCTTAAATTTCAACGAAAAAAATCAAAAATGAACTTTGAAAGATCATGAGAATGTAACAGTGACAAGGTAAACCACGACAAAACACTACTGAAATATTCCAACCCTTACATTTCAACGAAAAAAAATCTAAAATGGACTTTGACACATCTTCAGAATGTAACAGTGATAAGGTGAAGCAAGAGAAACACTGCTGAAATAACTCAACTCTTAAATTTCAATGAAAAATAAAATCCAAAATGAACTTTGAAACATCTTCAGAATGTAACAGTGACAAGGTAAACCAAGAGAAAACACTACTGAAATATTCCACGTCTTATAGTTCAATGAAAAAAAAAATCAATAATGAACTTTAAAAGATCTTCAGAATGTAATAGTGACAATTCCAACTCTTACATTTCAACGAAAAATAACAAAATGCACTTTGAAACACCAAAAAATTGTAACCGTGTATAGGTAAACCACGACAAAATACTACTGAAAATATTCCAACTCTTACAGTTCAACGAAAAAAAAAATCAAAAATTAAGTTTGAAACATCAAGAGAATGTTATAAAACGAAGGTAAACCAGGACAAACGCTACAGAAATATCTTAACTCATACATTTCAATGAAAAATCCAAAATGAACTTTGAAAAATCAAGTGAATGTAACAGTGACAATTCCAACTCCTACATTTTAACAAAAAATCAATTCCAAAATGAACTTTGAAAAAAAACAACAAAATGCACTTTGAAACATCAAAGGAATGTAACAGTGACAAGGTGAACCACGACAAAACAGTACTGAAATAATCCAACTCTTGCATTTCAGCAAAAAAATCCAAAATGAATTTTGAAACATCAGGATTATGTAACAGTGATAAGGCAAACCACGGCAAAACACTACTAAAATATGCCAACTCTTAAATTTAAAAAAATCTAAAATGAGTTTGAAACATGAAGAGAATGTAAGAGTGACAAGGTAAACCACGTAAAAACACTACTGGAATATTTCAACTCTTACATTGCAACGAAAAAAAAAATCCAAAATGAAATTTGAAACACCCAGAGAATGTAACGGTGACATGGTAGACCATAACAAAATAATACTGCAACTCTTAGATTTCAACGAATGAAATTCAAAATGAACTTTGAAATAACAAGAGAATGTAACAGTGACAAGGTAAACCATGACAAAACACTACTGATATATTCCAACTCTTACATTTTAACGAAAGAAATTCAAGATAAACTTTGAAGCATCATGAGAATGTAACAGTGATAAGCTATATCACGACAAAACACTACTGAAATATTCCAACTCTTACATTTCAATGATAAAAAAATCTAAAATGAACTTTGAAACATAAGGAGAATGTAATAGTGACAAGGTAAACCATGACAAAACACTACTGAAATATTCCAACTTTTACAGTTGAACGAAAAAAAAAATCAAAAATGAAGTTTGAAACATCAAGAGAATGATATAGGGAGAAGGCAAACCACGAAAAACACTACTGAAAAATTTCAACTCTTAAATTTCAATGAAAAATCCAAAATGAACTTTGAAAAATCAAGAGAATGTAACAGTGACAATTCTAACTCTTACATTTTAACGAAAAAATCAATTCCAAAATGAACTTTAAAAGATCAAGAGAATGTAAGAGAATGTAAAAAAAAATCTAAAATGAGTTTTAAACATCAAGAGAATGTAAGAGTGACAAGGTAAACCACGACTAAACACTACTGAGATATTCCAACTCTTACATTGCAACGAAAAAAAATCAAAAAAAAAAATCAAAAACAAAGTTTGAAACATCAAGAGAATGTTATTAAGATAAGGCAAACCATTAAAAACACTGCTGAAATATTCCAAATCTTACATTTCAATGAAAAATCCAAAAGTAACTTTGAAACATTTTCAGAATGTAACAGTAACAAGGTAAACCGCAAGAAAACACTACTGAACTCGTATAGTTCAATGAAAAAAAATCAAAAATGAACTGAAATAATTCAACTCTTAAATTTCAATGAAAAACAAAATCCAAAATGAACTTTGAAACATCTTCAGAATGTAACAGTGACAAGGTAAACCACGAGAAACCACTACTGAAATATTCCACGTCTTATAGTTCAATGAAAAAAATCAATAATGAACTTTAAAAAATCTTCAGAAGGTAATAGTGACAATTCCAACTCTTAGATTTCAACAAAAAAAAACCAAAATGCACTTTGAAACATCAAAAGAATGTAACAGTGACAAGGTGAACCACGACAAAACAGTACTGAAATAATCCAACCCTTGCATTTCAGAAAAAAAATCCAAAATGAATTTTGAAACATCAGGATTATGTAACAGTGATAAGGCAAACCACGGCAAAACACTACTAAAATATACCAACTCTTACATTTCAAAAAAAAATCTAAAATGAGTTTGAAACATGAAGAGAAGGTAAGAGTGACAAGGTAAACCACGACAAAACACTGCTGGAATATTTGAACTCTTACATTGCAACAAAAAAAAAATCCAAAATGAACTTTGAAACATCCAGAGAATGTAATGGTGACATGGTAGACCATGACAAAATAATACTGCAACTCTTAGATTTCAACGAATGAAATTCAAAATGAACTTTGAAATAACAAGAGAATGCAACAGTGACGAGGTAAACCACGACAAAACATTACTGATACATTCCAACTCTTACATTTCAACGAAAGAAATTCAAGATAAACTTTCAAGCATCATGAGAATGTAACTGTGATAAGCTAAATCACGACAAAACACTACTGAAATATTCCAACTCTTACATTTCAATGAAAAAAAAAATCCAAAATGAACTTTGAAACATAAAGAGAATGTAACAGTGACAAGGTAAACCACGAAAAAACACTACTGAAATATTTCAACTCTTACATTGCAACGAAAAAAAAAAAATCAAAAATGAAGTTTGAAACATCAAGAGAATGATATAGGGAGAAGGCAAACCACGAAAAACACTACTGAAAAATTTCAACTCTTAAATTTCAATGAAAAATCCAAAATGAACTTTGAAATATCAAGAGAATGTAACAGTGACAATTCCAACTCTTACATTTTAACGAAAAAATCAATTCCAAAATGAACTTTAAAAGATCAAGAGAATGTAAAAGAAATCTAAAATGAGTTTGAAACATCAAGAGAATGTAACAGTGACAAGGTTAACCACAACTAAACACTACTGAAATATTCCAACTCTTACATTACAACGAAAAAAAAAATCAAAAAAAAATCAAAAACAAAGTTTGAAACATCAAGAGAATGTTATAAAGATAAGGTAAACCACTACAAACACTAATGAAATATTCCAACTCTTACATTTCAATGAAAAATCCAAAATGAACTTTGAAAGATCAAGAGAATGTAAGAGGGACAATGTAAACCACGAAAAAACACTACTTTAAATATTCAAACTCTTACATTTCAACGAAAAAAATCCAAAATGAACTTTGAAAGATCATGAGAATGTAACAGTGACAAAAAAAATTCAAAAATGAACTTTGAAACATCCAGAGAATGTAATAGTGACATGGTAGACCATGACAAAATAATACTGCAACTCTTAGATTTCAACGAATGAAATTCAAAATGAACTTTGAAATAACAAGAGAATGTAACAGTGACAAGGTAAACCACGACAAAACACTACTGAAATATTCCAACTCTTACAGTTCAACGAAAAAAAAAAATCAAAAATGAAGTTTGAAACATCAAAAGAATGTTATAAAGAGAAGGCAAACCACGAAAAACACTACTGAAATATTTCAACTCTTAAATTTCAATGAAAAATCCAAAATGAAATATCAAGAGAATGTAATAGTGACAATTCCAACTCTTACATTTTAACGAAAAAATCAATTCCAAAATGAACTTTAAAAAATCAAGAGAATGTAAGAGAATGTAAAAAAAAAATATAAAATGAGTTTGAAACATCAAGAGAATGTAACAGTGACAAGGTAAACCAGACTAAACATTACTGAAATATTCCAACTCTTACATTGCAACGAAAAAAAAATCCAAAAAAAAATCAAAAACAAAGTTTGAAACATCAAAAGAATGTTATAAAGATAAGGTAAACCACTACAAACACTGCTGAAATATTCCAACTCTTACATTTCAATGAAAAATCCAAAATGAACTTTAAAAGATCAAGAGAATGTAAGAGTGACAATGTAAACCACGACAAAACACTACTTAAATATTCCACCTCTTATATTTCAACGAAAAAAATCCAAAATGAACTTTGAAAGATCATGAGAATGTAACAGTGACAAGGTAAACCACGACAAAACTGAAATATTCCAACCCTTACATTTCAACGAAAAAAAAAATCCAAAATGAACTTTAACACATCTTCAGAACGTAACAGTGATAAGGTAAAGCACGAAAAACACTACTGAAATAATCCAACTCTTACATTTCAATGAAAAACAAAATCCAAAATGAACTTTGAAACATCTTCAGAGTGTAACATTGACAAGGTAAACCACAAGAAAACACTACTGAAATATTCCACCTCTTATATTTCAATGAAAAAAATCAAAAATAAACTTAGAAAAATCTTCGGAATGTAATAGTGACAATTCCAACTCCTACATTTCAACGAAAAAAAAAACAAAATGCACTTTGAAACATCAAAAAATGTAACAGTGTATTCCATCTCTTCAACGAAACATTTCAACGAAAAAAAAAAATGAAATTTGAAACATCAAAAGAATGTAACAGTGACAAGGTAAACCACGAAAAAACAGTACTGAAATAATCCAACTCTTGCATTTCAACAAACAAAAATCCAAAATGAATTTTGAAACATCAAGAGAATGTAACAGTGACAAGGTAAACCACGACAAAACAGTACTAAAATATGCCAACTCTTACATTTAAAAAAAAAAAATCTAAAATGAGTTTGAAACATCAAGGGAATGTAACAGTGACAAGGTAAACCACGAAAAAACAGTACTGAAATAATCCAACTCTTGCATTTCAACAAAAAAAAATCCAAAATGAACTTTGAAACATCAAGAGAATATAACAATGACAACGTAAACCACGAAAAAAACACTACTAAAACATTCCAACTCTTATATTACAACGAGAAAAATCCAAAATAAACTTTGAAATATCTTCAAAATGTAGCAATGACAAGGTAAAGCACGAGAAACACTACTGAAATAATCCAACTCTTACATTTCCATGAAAAAAAAAATCCAAAATGAACTTTGAAACATCTTCAGTATTTAACAGTGACAAGGTAAACCACGAGAAAGCACTACTGAAATATTCTACCTCCTACAGTTCAATAAAAAAAAAAAATCAAAAATGAGCTTTGAAACATCTTCAGAATGTAATAGTGACAATTTCAACGCTTACATTTCCACAAAAAAAAAATCCAAAATGAACTTTGAAACATCAAAAGAATGTAACAGTGACAATGTTAACCACTACAAAAAAAGTACTGAAATAATCCAACTCTTGCATTTCAACAAAGAAAAATCCAAAATGAATTTTGAAACATCTGGAGAATGTAACATTGATAAGGTAATCCACGACAAAACACTACTAAAATATGCCAACTCTTACATTTCAAAAAATAAAATCTAAAATGAGTTTGAAACATCAAGAGAATGTAAGAGTGAAAAGGTAAACCAGGACAAAAAACTCCTGGAATATTCCAATTCTTACATTGCAATGAAAAAAAATCCAAAATGAACTTTGAAACATCGAGAGAATGTAACAGTAACATGGTAGACCATGACAAATAATACTGCAACTCTTAGATTTCAAAGAATGAAAGTCAAAATGAACTTGGAAGTAACAAGAGAATGTAACAGTGACAAGGTAAACCATGACAAAATACTACTGAAATATTCCAACTCCTATATTTCAACAAAAGAAATTCAAAATAAACTTTGAAGCATCATGAGAATGTAACAGTGATAAGATAAATCACGACAAAACACTAATGAAATATTCAAACTCTTACATTTCAATGAATAAAAATCTAAAATGAAATTTGAAACATAAAGAGAATGTAACAGTTACAAGGTAAACCACGACAAAACACTACTGAAATATTCCAACTCTTACAGTTCAACGAAAAAAAAAATTCAAAAAGGAAGTTTGAAACAACAAGAGAATGTTATAAAGAGAAGGTAAACCACGACAAACATTACTGAAATATTCCAACTCTTACATTTCAATGAAAAATCCAAAATGAACTATGAAACATCAAGAGTTTGAAACATCAAGAGAATATTATAAAGAGAAGGTAAACCACGACAAACACTACTGAAATATTTCAACTCTTACATTTCAATGAAAAATCAAAAATGATCTTTGAAACATCAAAAGAATGTAACGGTGACAATTCACGCTCTTACATTTCAACGAAAAAATCAATTCCAAAATGAACTTTGAAAGATCAAGAGAATGTGAGTGACAAGGTAAACCACTACAAAACAAAACTGAAATATTCCAACACTTACATTTCAACAAAAAAATTCCAAAATGAACTTTGAAATATCAAGAGAATCTAACAGTGACAAGGTAAACCACGACAAAACACTACTGAAATATTCCAATTGTTACATTTCAACAAAAAAAATTTAAAATGAACTTTGAAACATCAATTGAATGTAAGAGTGACAAGGTAAACCACGACAGAACACTACTGAAACATTCCAACTCTTAGATTTCAACAAAAAATCCAAAATGAACTTTCAAACATCAAGAAAATGTAACAGTTAAATGGTAAACCACCATAAAACACTACTGAAATAATCCAACTTTTACATTTCAACTAAAAAAATTCAAAATGAAAGTTTGAAGCATCAAGAGAATGTAACAGTGACAAGGTAAACGACAAGAAAAGTGTACACAAATGTTATAACTCTTACATTTCAACGAAAAAAAATCTAAGATGAACTTTAAAACATCAAGAGAATGTAACAGTGACAAGGTAAATCACGAAAAAACACTTTTGAAATATTCCAACTTTTACATTTCAACGAAAAAAAAAAATCCAAAATGAGTTTCGAAACATCTTCAGAATGTAACAGTGACAAGGTAAAGCACGAGAAACACTACTGAAATAATCCAGCTCTTTCATTTCAATGAAAAAAATCCAAAATTGACTTAGAAACATCTTCAGAATGTAACAGTGACAATGTAAACCACGACAAAACACAACTGAAATATTCCTACTCTTGTATTTCAATGAAAAAAATCCAAAATGAACTATGAAACATCATGAGAATGAAACAGTGACAAGGTAAACCAAGACAAAACACTACTGAAATATTCCAACTCTCATATTTCAACGAATAAAGTCCAAAATGAACTTTGAAACATATTCAGAATGTAACAGTGACAAGGTAAACCACGACAAAACTGTACTGAAATATTCCAACTCTTACAATTCAACGAAATAAAAATCTAAAATGAACTTTAAAACATCAAGAGAATGTAACAGTGACAAGGTAAACCACGACGAAATACTATTGAAATATTCTAACTCTTACCTTTCAACGAAAAAAATCCATAATGAACTTTGAAACATCATGAGAATATAGCAGTGACAAGGTAAACCACGACAAAACACTATTGATATATTCCAACTCTTATATTTCAAGGAAAAAAAATCCAAAATGAACTTTGAAATATCTTCAGAATGTAGCAACGACAAGGTAAAGCACGAGAAACACTACTGAAAGAATCCAACTCTTACATTTCCATGAAAAAAAAAATCCAAATTGAACTTTGAAACATCTTCAGAATTTAACAGTGACAAGGTAAACCACGAGAAAACACTACTGAAATATTCTACCTCCTACAGTTCAATAAAAAAATAAAAAATGAGCTTTGAAACATCTTCAGAATGTAAAAGTGACAGTTCCAACTCTTACATTTCAACGAAAAAAAAATCTTCAACGAAAAAGAACTTTGAAACATCAAAAGAATGTAACAGTGACAAAGTAAACCACGACAAAAAAGTACTGAAATAATCCAACTCCTACATTTTAACAAAAAATCCAAAGTGAATTTTGAAACAGCAGGAGAATGTAGCAGTGGCAAGGTAAACCACGACAA
This sequence comes from Artemia sinica, assembly GCA_027921565.1. NCBI lineage: Eukaryota > Metazoa > Arthropoda > Branchiopoda > Anostraca > Artemiidae > Artemia > Artemia sinica. The sequence continues at coordinate 58,314,354 of CM051269.1, read as the reverse complement.
AACACTACTTGAATGTGTCAACTCTTACATTTCAAAAAAAATCTAAAATGAGTTTGAAACATCAAGAGAATGTAACAGTATTAAGGTAAACAACGAATAAACACTACTGAAATATTACAACTCTTAGATTGCAACGAAAAAAAATCCAAAAGGAACTTTGAAACATCAAGAGAATGTAACAGTGACACTTCCAACTCTTATATTTCAACGAAAAAAAATCCAAAGTGAACTTTGAAACATCAAGAGAATGTAACAGTGACCATTCCAAATCTTACATTTCAACGAAAAAAAAATCCAAAATGAACTTTACAGCATCAAGAAAAAGTAACAGTGATAAGATAAACCACAATAAAACACTACTGAAATAATCCAACTCTTACATTTCAACAAAAAAATACAAGGTGAAGTTTGAAGCATCAAGGGAATGTAACATTGACAAGGTAAACGGCAAGAAAAGTGTAATGAAATATGTCAGCTCTTACATTTCAACGAATGAAATCCAAAATGATGTTTGAAAAACATAAGAATGTAACCGTGAAAAGGTAAACCACGACAAAACACTACTGAAATATTCCAGCTCTTAAATTTCAACGAATGAAATCCAAAATGAACTTTAAAACATAAAACAAATGTAAAAGTGAGAAGGTAAACCATGACAAAACACTACCGAAATATTCCAACTCTTACATTTGAACGAAGGAAATCCAAAATGAACTTCGAAACATCAAAAGAATGTAACAGTGACAAGGTGAACCACGACAAAACACTACTGAAATATTCCAACTCTTACATTTCCAGATAAAAAAAAAATCTAAAATGAACTTTGAAACATCATGCGAATGTAACAGTGACAAGATAAATCACAAGAAAGCTGTACTAAAATATGTCAACTCTTTTATTTCAACGAATGAAATCCAAGATGAACTTTGAAATAACAAGAGAATGTAACAGTGACAAGGTAAACCATGACACAACACTACTGAGATATTCCAACTCTTACATTTCAACGAAAGAAATTCAAAATGAACTATGAAGCATCATGAGAATGTAACATTGATAAGGTAAATCAAGACAAAACACTACTGAAATATTCCAACTCTTACATTTCAATGAAAAAAAATCTAAAATGAACTTTGAAACATAAAGAGAATGTAACAGTGACAAGGTAAGCCACGACAAAACACTACTGAAATATTCCAACTCTTACAGTTCAACGAAAAAAAATCTTAAATGAATTTGAAACATCAAGAGAATGTAACAGTGACATGGTAAACCGCGACGAAACACTAATTGGGGGGAGGGGGCCCATCTGTGTTTCAAGTGCTCAAAAAAAGTATTTAAAAAATTGGAGGGGGGAGGTTGCAGGGGGAGGGGGCTCTTTGGGGGCCTGAGGGGGCCTTTGGGGTTTGGTTAGGGGACCTTACAACACTGTTCAAATGGAACTTGTTTATTATAACGACCATAGAATTTCACACCATATCATCTTCTAAAATGTCTCAAACTGTTTGGCCCAAAAAAATTCCTAAAATGCCGATTAATTGGTTTTGCCCAAACAATCCCCTAAAAGTAATTTCTTTGCGTTCCTTTGATTCGGCATCCCTGCGCTGTCACATTTGAAATTCCCAGGAAACCATTTCCGGAGTAAAATATATTCAATCTGTCTTGTATCTCTAAGGTGTTCCTAGTTACACTATTATGAATTCGATAGAATATTAATATTTATCTCTCTGACCTAAATACCAGAGAAGCCATATTTAAAAATAGAATATTAATTTATCTCTCAGACCTAAAGACCAGAGAAGCCATATTGTTTCCTAATTCCCCTGATGAGACTCAAGAATCGATTATCCGGCAATTGTTGTTGGACTACTGTGTACATCCAGCAATTGTTGTTGAACTTATGTTGACATCCAAGAATATTGTTGAACTTATGACTAAATCCAAAGAAACATCAAACAACCATCAAACAACCATCAACAAACCGGAAAAAACGTTAAATAACCTTCGAATAGAACAAAACCATGAAAAAACATCAACAGTGAGAGACAAAAAACATGCATAAATTATGTAAATTCCAGAATGGCACCATTTTTTCTACTAAAGCTACTCAAGTAAACCACTTCCAATCATCTTTTCATCATTTATGTATTTCATAAAAACAGTAGATCAGTATAAACAATGAATTGGAAACTTAAGAAGTTTTAAGAATTTTTGAGATTACGAAGCTACAAAACTGAAGAAGGTAAGGCTATATTTCCTGTTTCAGAAGCTAAATAAAAGGTTCACCTAGCAGTTACAAATGAAAGAGAAAGGAAATGCTACAAGAAAACTCATCACCTTTTTCGGTGATGCAAATACCCCTAAGAATTGACAAATGAAAAAATGACATAAAAAATTTTAAACTTTAATTTGGATGATTCTCCAATCCTTTCAATTGGCTTCAATTGGAGTGGGGGCATGTACCCCCTCTAGATTATAAGAAGCACCTTTTTTGGTATTTTCGTTAAAAATGCTTTTTTGGTATTTTCATTCAAAATATTTTTGTTTTATATTATTATTAAATAATGTCTTTTATATTTTCATTGAAATAATAAAAAATATGTCCGTAGATTATGAAAAAAATACATTCCCCACTCCTTATTTTCATGAAAACGAAGAAATATGTGCTCTCTCTATTATTTTGGCACAAGATTTGGGAAATAAACCATTTTCAAAAACCTTACATATTTTGAAAAATACCTCTTTTTGGTATTTTCACTGAAAAATTGAAATAAACAGCAAAATTGCCCTCTCCCCAGATTAAAAACAAAAATACATTTTGCCCCTCCTTATTTTCATGAGCTTAAGCCACTTATTCGTCTTCATTAAAACAGAAAGCATTGCATTTAATTAGATGCGATTCTTTAAATATGATTCTTGCAAAATTTTATTTTTCTTTCCTTTTCAAAAAACATGAGATAGACACCGGAATTCAGTTCATTCTATATTTGGGCTAATAGTAAAACTGATAAGGCTGAGCATAATGGCATTCATTGGAGGGAGTTTGTATGTGCTCTTTTCACGCCTAGATTTCGAAAAATAATTTGTTTCTACTAGGGGGGGTATTTTCAAAATACTTGTTTATGATATTTTCATCGAAAAATGCTTTTCAGGTATTTTTAGTAAAAAAGATAAAAACAAAAAAACATCCCCCCACTCTCAAATTTTGAAAACTCAATTTGCCCCTCTCTCTAAAGTTTTGGTGAATTGATGCCATTGGTTAAGCGTAGTTGACAATACAAAAGTCTTGCATCAAATACGTAATTCAAGCAACTCCAAATACTAAATATTACAATAAAGCATGGTTACAGCCAACACTTCCAGATAACATGAAGGGGGGGGGGGGGGTGATAATGTCATTTCCTGGGGAAGAGATTAAACGGATAAGCCTGTTTCTACTAATATTCAAAGGAAGGAGTGGTGGATATTTTGGAACATGACCTTCGTGTGCAACAAAGCCGCCTTCCTCGGACAGCTTATTGTTGGAAACTAGATGGCCGAAAAAGACAATATCGTACAAAAATCAGCTGAAGATGAACTTAAGACTTACCTTTAAGGACGGCTGATACCTCTTTAGTCCTGGAGTTGGAAGACACCACTGCTGGGGCACAAGTTTGGAACAGGTGAAAATTCTTTGTCGACTTTTGTGCCATTAATGGCTCAGGAGAAATTAACGTCCAAAGTCTTGAGGAAGGGAGGTGAAGCTGCATAAGAACTTATTCTCAATTTTCATTTCGTTTTAATACATTTGTTTTCATTTTTTCTATATTTAATCGGGGAATGGCTCCTGCCTTATACGCAGATAACTCATTCTCCAAGTTGCATCCTTAAAAAAAAAATAGCTGCGATCTTATGTTGCAAAAAGTCTTATAACAAGGAATTGAAATTATTTTATGCAGTGAAGAGTCATTGAATAGTTCAATACCATCCAATTTACAATGCATAGCCTTTATAAAGAGAATATAATTGATGAATTTTACCAAAGATGCATACATATAGAGAATATGAATTACCACAATTAAGTCAAAAGCTCTCCCACGAAATTTTTACCGAATTACGTAAAAATGATTGAGGCAAGATATCGGAGAATAAAAAAAAACACTCTTTCAGAACATCAGAGCAGCCCCCCTTCCTAATAAAAGTGTGAAGACTTTTTTCGGAGGAATGGTTCTGCAAGGTGAAACCTGGCAAATAAGTATCTTTCAGCTTTAACTTTCAGAGTTTAAGTGGGGGTGAACTGATCCAGTTGGAGACTGAATCAGATACACACAGACTTGCACTTTTGTGGCAGACAATACCTAACCCACTGTTATCATAGCAACAAAAATTAACCACATCTTGATTAAATGGAAGAACAGTAACTTTTGCTTCAACACCACAGAATGCATGCCCGGCTGAAATAGTTAAATTTGATCTCATCATATTAACTTTCATTACTTCGCCCGTAGAATCAGTAAAATTGACCTTGACTGTATCTTCTTTTTCAAATGTCTATGACCACTTGCAATTGCTTTTGAAGTAAAGGGTGTTTACTAGCAAGAACTCCGTGTCAATACCCTTTGATGTCTGTAAGAGAAAGGGAGACTGAGCCCAATTTCAAATAATAAACTCCAATCCAAAATTGCTTTAGATTATACAAAACTCTATATTTGGACTTCTCAGGAGTCGTATTACTTGATAAGGCCACGTCAACTTGGGGTAGGCCCTCTGAGGGTTTGACATACCAAAATAAAAATATTCTTTGTTAATCTATTTTTATTATATTTTTTTTGGCAGTTAAATACGGTCATATTCATAGTTTGATTTCTTGTAAATAATACAGTGATGACGCATCAGAAAGGAATTTCTCTCTATTTGTTTATCTATTGCAAAACAAGCATCAATATTTGAGGATGAAGACCTCAGCTGTTTCACAGTGGGTGATTTCATTTAGGATCACAATAATCATATTTATAACCCAAAGAATTTTGGATCTAAGATTCTAGTCCACATTATAGTGAAAAACGAACTCTAATTAATAATAATTCTACAAAAAAAATCAGTCTACAAAAGAGACTGAATTAGTTTATTTTAAATGGGGACTATGTAAGTTTCATTACATAAAAGATCGATCATTGGATATAGCTGAAGCCAAGGAAAAAACAATCCACGACATATAGCAACTAACAGTTTAGATAATCCAAGCATCTTTTGAAAAGTTTATTTGTCTGGACTATAGTGCCGTGCTACTAGTGAGGTTTGGCTCTTACTATTCCAACTAATAAAAAGCCATAAGCTTTTTCCTGTTTTTAATCTGGATTACAGCGATAGCAAGTAATTACCTAAGTGATTAAATTGATTTTGAAAAGAAGGTATTAAGGCAAAAGCCTATATGTCATTATAAGTAAGTTACAAGTTATAAAAAACCTCCACCGCTATTTGAACTCAGATCGCACGATTCAAAGTCAGTGGTAGCTATCATCCTAGTAAGATGCGATCATTTTATAATAATTAATCGGGGTAGACAAAATCTTAGTAATTTATCAGGGCGGGGTGCAAAATATTTCCCTCTACCATGTCTAAGAAAAACTAAGATCTGGCTCTATAGGAGAGAGCCTGGTATTAATAAACAATATAACTCAACTATGTATTAACACAAAGTAACTGAATGAATGAATTCTTCTTTCTGACTCTAAATAGATAATCAAATTTATTGAAAGTATTATCAGTTTTCATTATGGTCTATTTTTTTAACATTCCTTTCTTAGATTAACATTCATTAAAGATTCATTGACGTTCTCAGCTCTTAGGTATATTTTGGCATCCTCAGTTTGTATTATTTTTTTGCATATATCATGGTAGCATTGCAAGTGAGACGTCATTTTAATTATAAAGAAGTAACATCATTTCTCCTATAAACGTCATAGTCTGGGAAAAATTATGACGTCAATTTTGATACAAAACTTGCAATTCCCTGTATATTATTAATTACTTTATAAAGTATCTAAGATATTATGATTCAACGTCTCGTTATTGCCACTTCAATCGCAGGTTTTGGAATATCAGTTTGGTGGGCTGTTGGAAAATATAGAAACTTGAAAGCAGACTCAAGAGAAAATAGGAAATTTTCTATTAATGAGAAGGATAAATTCAAGCCAGCTAGTCGGGATAAGACCATTAATGCTCCAGTCTCGAATGAGCATAATAAAATGAATGAGAATTCTAAACTTGGTATTGTTACTCTAAAGCAATCTGACACTGAAAAAAATTCAAAAGCTGTAAAAAATGTCAGAATTCACCAGAATCCACCTTGGTATAATGACAGTCAATCGTCACTTCGTAATGGAAAAAAAGAAGTCTCCATTCGAAAAGTAAAATCTCCTGGCTCTCAATTTTCGTCAACCTTTGAGTCCTCTGTGGACCAGCATTTGGAGTCAAACTTTGGTCTTCAAGAATGCATCAATAAATTTATACCTCTTTCATTCAAGTCGGATAGGCCCACTCCACAAGAGCCAAGTCTTGTGAACGCTGTAACAAAGAAGTCAATTGTGACAGAACAGAAATTCGGAGAAAAAACAGGACCAAAGACTGAATTTGAAACTAGACTAATGATCAGTGGAATCGAAGCTCACAACTCAAGTTCTATTGGTGATCAAGCACCTACACCATCAAAAACACTTTTTGGAAGCAGAACTCCGAATACTTTCAGGTTAAATCAGGAAATCATCAGTGCTTTAGGAGAGCCTCTCGTCACACCGCCCACCAATTTTATTCAGCAGCCACAGGAGAAACAAGAGATGTCATGCTCAGTTTTTCGTCAAACACAATCTCCATTTGATAATAGACAACCAACCGGTGGGCTTGGAATTCACACAATCTTTGCTCCCAACCCAAATTCTTTTAGAGAAAAAGAAGAAGAAACTTGGAACAGTGAAGGTAAATATCTGGAGGTTGTTAAAAATGATGTCATGTTAGCAAACTCCTGCTATTTAAAAGCACTATATTTAAATCCTCAGCATCCTCAAGCCTTAGAAAATCACAAAAGAATCAAACCCATAGTAGCAAATTTAGTCGAAGGGCTGCTAGAGCGTACTGCTACTAAAAAGGATAAGATATTGATTGTTCCTGACAAACTGACAGATGAAATATACAAGAAAATAAAATATTTATCAATTGAAAATGAAACTCGCTATATTTTCAATTCTGCGTCCATTGAGGGTAACAGCCTGACCTTAGAAGAAACACGTGAGGTGCTTGAATGCGGTGAAACATATAATAAAAAAATCTCGGATGTTAATGAGATTATCGGACTTCGAAATGCGGTCGATTATTTAAAAAGCAATATACTCAATAAAGAAAAAACAATATCAGAGGATGTAATTTTAAAGTTGCATTACTTTGTGCTTGAAAAGGTAAATCCTGAGGAAAGTGGAGTTTATCGACGAGTGCAGGTGTATGTTGGTGATCATAAGCCTCCTCCTCCCCGAGAAGTAAAGTCTTTAATGACTGAATTTTTAAGCTGGTTAAACTCAGATGACGCCAGAAGGTTACATCCTATTAAGTACGCTGCACTGGCTCATTTTAAGCTGGTTTCTATCCACCCATTTATTGATGGTAACGGAAGAGTATCAAGGTTACTCACCAACTTGATATTGATTAAGTTCCAATATCCGCTCGTGGTAATACAAGCATCAAATAAAATGCAATATTTTAGAGCGATAAGAGATGGCAACATGGGTGATGTCAGCTTGTTTATTAAGTTTATATGTCAAGAGGTAGAAAATACTCTAGATGTCTTTTTTTCGGCCATATCAGACTCAGAATAGCTAACATGTATTAAGTTTCGAGTTTTAGTTGGAATTTTCAGTTTAGAGTTTTAGTTTAGTTATAGTTTAGATTTTTAGTTGAAAGTTTTAGTTTGGAGTTTTACTATAGAGTTTTAGTTTAAAGTTTTGCTCTAGAGCTTTAGTTAAGAATTTTAGTTTAGAGTTTTAGTTGCGAGTTTAAATTTAGAAATTTAGTTTAGAGTTCTATTTTAGAATTTTAGTTTGGAATATTAATTTGGAGTTTTAGTACAGGGTTTTAGTTAAGAGTTGGAGTTTGGAATGTTAGTTTAGAGATTTAGTTTAAACTTTTAATTTAAAGTTTTATTTAGAGTTTTAGTTTAGAGTTTTAGTTTAGAGTTTAAGTTTAGAGTTTTAGTTTAAAGTTTTAGTTTAGAGTTTTAGTTTAGAATTGCAGTTTAGAGTTTTAGTTTAGAATTGCAGTTTAGAGTTTTAGTTTAAAGTTTTAGTTTAAACTTTAGTTTAGATTTTTAGTTTAGAGTTTTACTTTAAAGTTTTAGCTTAGAGTTTCAGTTTAGAGTTTTAGTTAAGAGTTTTAGTTTAGAGTTTTAGTTTAGAGTTTAAGTTTAGAGTTTTAGTTTAAGTTTTTAGTTTATTGTTAGTTTAGAGTTGCAGTTTAGAGTTATAGTTTAGATTTTCAGTTTAGAGTTTTAGAACGAAGTTTTAGTTCAGAGTTATAGTTTAGAGTTTTAGTTTATAGTCTGATATTATAGTTTAAGATTAGAGTTTTAGTGTAGAGTTTTAGCTTAGAGTTTTAGTTTAGAGTTTTAGTTTAGAGTTTTAGTCTAGAGTTTTAGTATAGAGTTTTAGTTTATAGTCTTAGTTTAGAGTTTAAGTTTAGAGTTTCATTTAAGAGTTTTGGTTTAGATTTTCAGTTTAATTTAAATCTTTAGTTTTAGTTTAGAGTTGTAGTTTAGGGTTTTAGTTTAGTTTTAGTTTAGAGTTTTAGTTTATAGTTTTAGTTTAGAGTTTTAATTTAGAGTTTTAGTTTATAGTTTTAGTTTAAATTTCAGTTTAGAGTTTCAGTTTAGAGTTTTAGATCGATGTTTTAGTTTAGAGTTATCGTTTAGAGTTATGGTTTAGAGTTTTACATTAGAGTTTTATATTAGTTTTAGTGTAGAGTTTTAGCTTAGAGTTTTAATTTAGAGTTTTAGTTTAGAGTTTTAGTCCAGAGTTTTAGTATAGAGTTGTAGTTTAAAGTCTTAGTTCAGAGTTTACTTCAGAGTTCTAGTTTAGCGTTCTCTTTTAGAGTTCTAGTTTAGAGTTTTAGTTTAGAGTTTTAGTTTATGGTTTTAGTTTAGAGTTTTTAGTTTAGGGTTTTATTTTAAAGTTTTAGTTTAGAGTTTTGGCTTAGAGTTTAGAGTTTAGATCTCTAAACTTTTAGTTTAGAGAGAAAGATCTTAAGGAAATGGGAACTTCGTGGGCGGATATAAAACAGGAGGCTTTGAATAGATTGGGGTGGAGGAGAAGCGTGCGTAGCTGTGTTGTCCTCAGGCAGCTTGGTCCTGCGATGAGTTGCTAGCAGTAGTAGCAGTAGTACTATTAGTTGTCTAAAACGTGATATAGAAAAGTTTTATCCATAAAAAAAATATTTGTCAAAGGGAAGTGAGCAGCACCAAGGCTTGCTGACGTGAACATAATATTTGTAGCTCTCATTGTTCAGTTTCCATTTAAAAAATAATACAGTCATAATATATGAGAAAATATTAAATGTTTAATGTTTAAATAAAGAAAACTCAGTGTCTTTCGTTGATAGTCGATTAATAATTTTTGGGAGAATCTCTGAATACTTAACCAACGTATCTTCCACTTTAATGCATCCAGGACGATCATCTGGTACAATCATGGGTTTATTAAATAAAACAGTTCGTGATAACGAACTTTAAGTAAGGAGGGACCCGGCTCAACAGTAACTGAAACTCCAAAAAACTGAATTTTGATACCAATAGATACATAAAAAAAATTAGATTTTAATGCTGCTTTCAAATATATAAGTTTCACCAAGTTTAGTCTTATTGATCAAAAGTTACGCGCCTGAGACAATTTGGCTGATTTTCGAAAAAGGGGGAAAGACCCCCTACCTTAGAACCTTAATGAAAATCACACCATCATATTCAGCGTATAAGAGAACCCTACTGTAGAGGTTTCAAGCACCTCTGTACAAAAATATTGAATTTTGCATTTTTGTCAGAAGAAAGATCACTCATACGTGTTTATTTATTTTTTTTCCCAGGAGTGTTCTTATCGAACCAATGGTCCTAGAATATCGTGGGAGGACTCATTGGAACGGAAAAGAAAAGTTCTACTGCCCTTTTTAAGTTACCAGAAAATGGAGGGCAACTAAGCCCCCTCCCACGCTCATTTTTCCCAAAGTCACCCGATCAAAATTTTGAGATTGTCATTTTGTTCAACATGGTTGAAAATTTGATAATTATGTCTTTTAGGATGACTTAATCCACCAACATCCCCGGGGGGAGGGCTGAAAGCTATGAACTTTACCCAATGTTAACATATAGTATTGATTATTGGGAAGTATACGGACGTTTTCAGGGGGGTGTTTTTTCTGGTAGTTGGGGGTTTGGGGTGGGTCGGGGGTTTATATGGTAGGATCTTTCCATGAAGGAAGTTTTCATGGGGGAAAAGACATTGCTATGAAGGCGGCACCAGATTTCCTATCATTATTAAAGAATAAGATCAGAAATTAAATAAAAATAGTTTTTCAACTGAAAGTAAGGAGCAACATCAAAACTTAAAACGAACAGAAAATATTACGTATATGATTGGGTTCACCCCCTAGTCAATACCTTGCTCTTTAAGCCAAAGATTTTTTAGTACTTTCATAAGAGCTATTTATTCTAATTAACGGCCTTTGTGATTAAAGGGTCATTTTTAAAGAATTGGAACAAAATTTGAACTTTAGCTTAAAGAGCAAAGTATTAACTAGGGGGCAAAACTCCTAATATACGTATTAAAAATCTATGAATATAGAAGTTCGTTACGTAAGTTAATTCGTAAGTTATGTATATTTATTACTAATAAAAACGCTCGTAAATAAAATTAAACAAGTTTCGAGAAAGCCATTTAACCGAATAAATGTAAAATTAATATGCAAATTTTTTCTTAATTATTCATGTACAGTGGGCCAATATCAAAACCTGCATTAATTAAAAAACATTCAAAATTTAAATAAAAAAAAAAACAAGTTTTTTTTAACTGAAAGTAAGGAACGACGTTAAAACTTAAAACGAACAGGAATTATTCCGTATATGAAAGGGGCTGTCCCCTCCTTAACTCCTCGCTCTTTACGCTAAAGTTTGACTTTTTCACAATTCTTTTTTTTAAACAATAAAAACCTTCTTTAGCTTAAAGAGCGAGGCGTTGAGGAGGGGACAGCTCCTTTCATATACGGAATAATTTCTGTTCTTTGTAAGTTTTAACGTCGTTCCTTACTTTCAGTTAAACAAAAACTTGTTTTTTATTTGATTTAATTGCTATTAAAATCCACCAGTTTGCTATTAAAAAGCCGCCAACACAAGCAATATCGAGATGAACACCTTAAAATTACAATTTAAAAGACTAGGGGCACACTACACATATATCCATCAAAACTTATCTTGCTATGAACAAAATGAAAAAAAAGATAAATAAAATTCACTTATGAGCAGCCTTTGAAATTCATGGCATGAAGGCTTGGCGATTTTTGGAGCAGAACCTCACCGAAATAAGAAGCGTACTTTTTTGGAAGAGATGGTAGAAGATAAGTTTGGATGAACGTCATACGAAACTATATACAGGATGAGGGAGAGAAGAGTCAATATTTCTTCAATCAGTATAGTTAAAAAAATATAGTCACCTCCAAAAAAAAAATGTACAATCCTAAGACTTGGTCTCCCGTCTGACACTCCAGGCGGGCGTGCCTATTAGGCTTAGGTTAATGTTAGGTAAAAATGTTAGGTAAAGGTCTTTCGCGGGATGAAAAGAGATCAGAAACGAGCCCACCACACACTCTTCTGATATCCCCACCCTTAAATCATTTGTCCCTGCAAGATATTCTGAAAATGTGAAAAATACAGACTCTAAGTAAAAGTACTGGTGATCAAACAACTATTCACACGTCTAATTTCCCAGCCACATAAAACCACCATCCCACATAGTTGTACTTTTCTATTTAACGAGAAACACTCAAGACTTGAAGTTTGGTGAATGCCCATGAAATAAAACAAAACAATACTTTAGTAACAAAATTATGAAAAAACTGTGAAATTATGAAATCTAAAACTCGATTAGGTTCTCTCGATTAGGCAGCTTTTCCTGAGCCATTAATAGCACATATGTCGACAAAAAAAATGTCACTTGTTCCGAACCCGTGCTCCAGCAGTCGTGTCTTCCGACTCAAGGAGTAACGAGGTATACCCCGTCCTTGAAGATCGGTCATAAGTTCGTCTTGAGGTGATTTTTTTGTACGACTTCATCTTCTTCGGCCATTTTGTATCCAATCATAAGCTGTCCGAGAAAGACGGCTTTGTTGCGGTATTTTGAAAATACCCCCAACCCCAAAAAAGAAATATTTTTCAAAATCTAGGCATCAAAAGAACACTCACCCACTCCCCGCGGCTAATGCCACAGTATCCAGCCTTAATTAGTTGTAATATTATCCCAACTATGAAATTACCCGAATTACGGTGTCTATCTCATGTTTTTCTGAAAAAAAAAAAAATTTTATAACACTCATATTCAAAAATGGCATCTAATTAAATACGAAAGCTTTCAGTTTTAATGAAGACGAAAAAGTGGATTCAGCTCATGAAAATAAGGAGGGGCAAAATGTATTTTTGTTTTTGATCTGGGGAGAGGGCAATTTTGTTGTTTATTTCAATTTTTCAGTCAAAATACTGAAAAGAGGAATTTTTCAAAATATGTTAGGTTTTTAAAATAGCATATTTCTCAAATTGTGTGCAAAAATAATATAGGAGAGCATATATCCCTTAGTTTTCATTAGAATAAGGACAGGAAAATGTATTTTTCTTATATTCTACAGACAAGATTTTTTTTTTTATTATTTCAATAAAAATATAAAGAAGACATTCTTCAATAAAAACACAAAAAAATATTTTAGTTGAAATACCAAAAACGTTATTTTTCAACAAAAATACAGAAAATGAGCGCTTCTTAAAATCTAGAGAGGGTAAATGCCCCCACTCCAATTGAAGCCACTGCAATGAATTGGAAAAATCATCCAAATTCAAGTTTTAAAATTATAGGGCATCTTTTCATTCGCCAATTCTTACGGATATCCACATCACTGAAACAGATGACGAGTTTCTTGTAGCATCACTTTCCTCTTTCATTTGTATATGCTAGGTGAATGTTTTATTCAACTTCTGAAACAGGAAATATAGCCTTACCTTCTGCAGTTTTACAGCTTCGTAATCTCAAAAACTTGTAAAATTTGTTGAACATCGGATTCAGTGTTTATACTGATCTACTGTTCTTATGAAATATACAAATGATGAGAAGATGATTGGAAGTGGTTTAGTTGAGTAGTTTTTCATGTTTTTTAGGTTAAAAAAATGTGATCAATTGAAATTTGACAATACATCAGAATTGATGCCCCGACACATGCAGCGGGTGAGGCTCGAGTGGAGTGAAGGCTAAATGCTGTGTTTTATTTTAGGACTTGCGAATTGCAACTAAGAGGTTGGAGTTAGATTCAAATTAAATAAAAAACAAGTTTTTTTTAAACTGGTAGTAAGGAGTGACATTAAAACTTAAAACGAACATAAATTATTCCGTATATGAATTGAGCTGTCTCCTCTTCAACGCCTCGCTCCTTACGTTAAAGTTTGACTCTGTCTCACAACTTTATTTTTTAAAACAATAAAAAACTCTAGCGTAAAGAGTGAGGCTTTGAAGAAGGAGGAGCTCCTTTCATATACAGAATAATTTCTTTTCGTTTTAAGCTTTATTGTGTTAAAAGAATGTAAACCTTACTTTCAGTTAAAAAAAAAACTGTTTTTTTTTATTTGATTTCTGAACGTTTTTGAATTAATGCAGCTTTGATTTTGGCTCACCCTATAGGAATAATTAAAACAGAATGTGTATATTAATTTACTTTTTTTTACTAAATGGCCTTGTCGAAATTTTATTCTGACGTAACTTACGAATTAACTTACTTAACGATCATCTATATTTGTATGATTTTATCATGCACATTAGAGAGTTCACCCCCTAGTCAATACCTCACTCTTTACGCTAAAGTTTGAATTTTTTTCGAATCACAAATCCCTGAATCACAAAGGTCGGTTAATTAGAATGGGTAGCTCTTTTGAAACTACTAAAAAAAATTTAGCGTAGAGTGACACATTGACTAGGGGGCGAACCCCCTCATATGCGTAATAAGTTCTGCTCCTTTTAAGTTTTATTGCTGCTCATTACTTTCAGTTGAAAAAAACTTATTTTTTTTATTTAATTTCTGATCATTTTTTAAATAATGTTGGGAAATTCGCCACCCCCTTCATAGAAATCTCCCTTACCCAAGAAAACATTCTCCATGGATAGATCTTTTCCCGGTACCCCCTACTCCGACCCCCTCCCCCTAAGAAAAAATTCCCTCCTGAAATGTCTGCATACTTCCCAATAACCAATACTATGTTTGAACAATGGGAAAAGTTCACAACTTGCAGCTATTCACCCGGAAACTTTGGGGGATTCAGTTATCCTCAAAGACATAATTATTAGATTTTGAATATGCTTAACAAAATGGCTATCTCAACATTTGCATTGCGTGACTTCAGGAAAAAATTTGCTTTGGAGGAGGCCAAGTTGCCTTCCAATGTTTTTGATCACTTAAAAAGGGCAGTAGAACTTTTAATTTGCCTTCTAATGAACCCTCTCTCGATATTCTAGGACTACTGGGTCAATACAATCATCCATTGAAAAAAACACGCATCCGCGATCTTTCTTCGGGCAAAAAAAAAATCCACATTTTTGCAGACAGGAGCCTGACACTTTTATTGTATGGCTCTCTGATACGCTGAATCAGATGGTGGGAATGTCATTAAGGTTTTATGATTTTTAGGGGTTGTTTAGCCCTTTTTTGAAAATAAGGAAAATTTTTGTCTGGCATGTAACTTTTGATGGATAAGACTAAACTTGATAAAACTTATGTATGGAACATCAGCATGAAAATATGATTCTTTTAATGTATGTATTGGTTTCAAAATTCCGCTTTTTAGAGTTTCAGTTACTATCTTACTTACATTCCTTACTATCTAAGGTCACTCCTTACTTACAGTTCGTTACTACGAACTGTTTGATCGATAATTGAAAGATGCTATATTGGTCGTTTGGCACAGTCAGAGAATGAGACTCGAGCAGAGTAGCAGAAATATACTGTTTTGGAGTTAGAACTTACGAATTGTAGGTTTTGCTTCAAAATCTTATGAACCGAATTTTGGGAGTTTGATGCAAATAAAAAATATTTTAAATTTTGATTGCCTGGGGTATCTATATATACCGACCCCAGTAGAATGCTTCGTCTGGATTCTGACGGGGGTATAGCAATTTCAACGTTATTCTATAGAAGCTCTTCACCTTTTCAAAGAGATTCAGAGCTCCCTCACATGGCATTATACTTTGGGTAGACTATGTTCCATCTTGTGCTAGTTACATAACATGTTATGAAGGACAAGTTTTTCTGACACAATTTACATAGACCAGATTTCTAGTTCATGGTATACATGTCTTTTAGGGTAAATCCGTGTCAGAAAACCGGCGCGTCTTGTTTAGTTGCCAATATATATCAATTATTTTTTGTATATATTCAAGTTTTAGATTAGGATTTTCTACAGTTTGAATAGTTCATTCATTCTACCAGTATCGATATTTTTGCAATCATTGACATAGATATGGAATATTCTAAGCAACTTCTGGTGAGTAAAATTTTCTCATTATTATAATAAAAAGAAATTGTCTCGCTATTAAGTTAAGGAAGAATTACCTTCCTTATGCTTTTTTTCACCATGCTGTTAGCTCTTTTAAAAAGCTTCCTTCTTTTAAATATT
>CM051269.1:58255929-58293429 GCA_027921565.1 Artemia sinica | reverse complement strand
GCAAGCTGTATTTGTCAAGTGACGTGTTAACTCTGTTAGACATTATGTGTAAAAATACGGATAAAATCTATGAGGAGTTTAATCTTGATTTGGGCTATTATTTTTCATCTCCTCATCTGGTGATGGACTTCATCCTAGAAATTAGTGGGGAAAAAATTGGGCTAATTACAGACATTGATCAGCATCTGTTCATAGAAAGGTCAATGAGGGGGGTTTTTGTTTTTCACGGGGATCGTATCTTGGAAACTGATCCAACAGGAGAGAAGACAAAATCGGATGCAGTTTTCCTCGATATGAATTCTCTCTACCCCTCAGCCATGTCCCATTATGCACTACCTTGCGGTGACTATAAATGCCTCAATGACCCTTAAGCTCCCCATTTCCCCAACATTAACAGCGTTGAGGAGAATGGGCTGGTTGGATGTTTTTTTGAAATTGATGGGGAGATACCAGTCGAGCTTCACGATTCAGTAAAGGATTTTGTTTTCCCGTGCATCAATAGACCTGTGACTAAGGACTCACTGAGTCCTCGCAATAGGCGTTTAGTCGAGGTGGACGGATTGCATTGGACACCTTCAAAACAAAAACTTATTGTTGACCTTCTGCCAAAAAAAACATAGTTGTACATCATGTAGCTTTAAAATGGATGTGCAACAACGGTTTCAACGTCACAAAGATTCACAGAGCACTCCAATTTAGTCAAAAACCCTATCTGAAAATGTTTGTTGACACTTTTGTCAACAAACGTTCTGAAGCACGGACGAAGGCTGAAAAAGAAATTTATAAGCTCATTTTGAACTCGGCTTTCGGCAAAATGTGTGAGAGTGTTCGCAATAGGAATCGTTGTGACGTCGTGACCGATCCCAAACAATGTGCTCGAATTATTGCCGATCTAAATTACACTTCCTTCACAATCATTGGCCGGGATATGGTACTATTGAATAGGAGAAAAAGACACATTGTCTTGAATAAAAATATTGCTGCAGGCAGTGCGATCTTGGATATCTCTAAAAAGCTCATGTTGGAATTCTACTACAATGTGGCTAGGGTACAGTGGCCGGAAAAGGGGCAAATAGAGGTCTGCTACGGGGACACGGATTCTCTACTGTTAAAAGTAAAAACCCCAGATCTAATTGATGATTTGACGCACGGTGAAATTATCAGCTCACGGATGGACTACACCAATTGGGGCGGTCTTTACCCAGAGCTAGTGAAACTTCGGGCACCAAATCAGCTTTTATTTTTTAAATCAGAAACGGGAAGCGACATGATTTTCCGTGGTATGTTTGTAAGTCCGAAGGTGTACTTTATGCAGACACACGACGAGGATATCAAGAAACGTTGCGAAGGAGTATCCATGCGCTATGTGGATAAGAATTTCGACATGGACATTTATAGGAATTGTATTGTTCAAAATGCAATTCCACGAGCCAAATTGCTGGCAATTCGATCTCTGAAATAAAAAAACTTTACTGTAAATATAGAAAAAATTGCCATGAGTACCATTTCCGACAAGGTCTATGTTTGTCAAGATGGTGTGAGTACTCTCCCCCTTGGACACTATTTAACTTCAGACCGGACCGAATGTGTTACCCATAGGGAAAGTCTCGGTTTAAATAAAGTCCTGTAAATTATTTCCTAATACCTTTGGGGGGGGCCTCGCAGCCCGGGGGGAGGGGTTGGCCGCCAGTGGGGGGCGCACCGCCACTATCAAAGTTATCTTTTTGACTTAGAGCAGATTTTTTTTGTAAATGTTTCATTCAAAAAGTTATATTTTTTTTCAAGTGCTTTAATCTAATGTTGTATTTTTTTTTCTATAAATAAACAAGAAAAAAGTATTCAAGTGTTTTTTCTCTGTGTGCCCATGTAAATGTTGTATTTTTTTATTATAAACAAATTTTAAAAAGAAGTGTATTTTTTCATGTTTGATGTTTTTTTTTAAGTATTGTTACTTTTTTTTATGCATATAATAAAAGAAAATATGATTCTTTATTCGTCTTCTTCTTGAACAACAGAATAGTAGGGAAATTATTTAGTCATTAGACAATTATGGTCTACAGTTAGTTGTCCAGGTGAACTGTTGAAGGGAACATGTATCAATTTAAAAAACCATTCAGATCGTTTCTGTGTGGGCCCTCAATGTCGGGCAAAACAAAACTCTTAACTAAAATAATTAAAAATTGCGATAAAATGTTTGTGGAAAAGCCGAAAAAATATACTATTGCTATAGTATTTGGCAGGAGTCATACGATAAAATAAAAGCAATTGCTGCCACCACCATGGGATTGATGCAGATACAGTTCATACAGGGACTTGATGTTTTCAGCATTATTAAAACCAAACTCTTGGCTGATCATTGACGATCTGGCTGAATCTATTGAACAATGGTCCCAGGAAATGCTGCAATTGTTCACTGTTCGCTCTCATCATGAACAGATTTCCGTTACTCTGGTTCTACACAGTCTCTTTCATCAGAGCAAATGTATGCGAACACTTGCTTTGAACTGCACCTACTATATCATCTACAGAGTTGTTCGTGATTCTAGCTCGCTAATAACCCTCAATAAACAAATTTATCCAGGTGCCCCTAAATTTCTGCACTCAGCATACAATCAGGCAACTAATAGACCCCACGGTTATATCCTATTGGATCTTAATCAAAATACACCCGAGGATCTGCGTGTAGTCACAGATATTTTCAACAATGAAATTACAGTATATCTCCCTGTGAATACTAAAAAGACCTATTAGTCGCTATCATGACACTGAAGAAACTACATGAAAATAGACATTTGTTTTCAGTTTTAAGCACTTCAAAACCTCCGCTTAGGAAAGCAATACTGAAACATGGTATTGACAATGATTTCATTAATCTAATATCTGAACTTTGTTTAAATTTGACCGAGGGTAATGTTCAACTGCCAGAAGTAGTTAAGCAACAGGCAAAGCAACATCGTTCCATTGTACGTACATTCGCCTCTAAAAAGAGAGTAAAGAATTTTAAAAGGAAACGACTTCTTCAGGCAGGCGGTAGCTTTTTCACACTTTTACTGCCAATAATTGCAGGACTTGTAAACAGTTTTCTCTAGAGAATGGCTAAACCCTATAAATTGACTCCAATAGAACTCGCTCTCTCACCCGTGGAACACTTTGAGAACAATCTGAGTAAATTCCTTGACAATGAAAATATTGAGGATGATAAAAAACTGCTTTTACTTCAAGATGCACTTCGCCGAGTGGACAAACACAAGTCCTATCGATCGAAGCTCACTGCAGCCGCTGCTGATCACAAAAAAGAATCATCTCCTCAAGAGTCTGCTGCTGCTGCTGGAACACAATTAAAGAAGGAGGAATTGGATTCAATTGTATTGAAAATTGGAAATCTAATGCCCCACTCATATCGTGAACAAAGTAAACGACTCCTAGCCTATCTCTTGGAAAGTGGTCATGATCACATTCAAGTTGAGAGCAATGGGGAAGGGATTATAATTCAGGGCAAGAGCTATAATCTACTTGATTTAATCTAAGACAGGGTTACAAATCGTAAAGGAATATTATTATTTGACACTCATCTATACAACTTTCTAAATACATTAAGCTTCCCCAAAAGTCTTATTAGCAATAGACAAATTCTAAAAAAAAAAATGAACATGTATCATCATCAACAACATTGACACCATTAAAATATAAACTTGAAGAAGAAGAAGATTTTAAATCAATTTTGGAAAATACTAGCACACCACTGATAGCTAGACAAAAGCGAAGACGTATCAAGTCACCAATACCACCACCATCCAGCATACAAAAGGGTAGCGGACGTTACACAACGTGTTTACGTTAAAAATGGTTGAAGTTCTGAAAGGTGTTTATGAAAATATTGGTGAGGCGGGGAGTTTAAGTTCCCCCACCATTCTTTCCAAAGTCACGGGTGTTCGCACTAAAAATGTACAAGACTATCTACAAAATGAATCAAGTTACACTCTGCATAGAAATCATAGACTTCGTGCCAATCAATATCGAAAAAATAAAGCCTTTTACCCATTGCATATAATGCAAGCAGATCTCCTGACTCTAGATGAGATTCAAAGACGTCAAAATACACCGTACAAGTACATTCTACTTGCAATCAGTGTTTTTAGTCGCTATCCATATGCAATTCCATTGCGATCAAAGAGAGGTGTTGAAGTTGCTCAGGCCATTGAAAGTATTCTCGAACAGGATTCATATAAAAAAAATTCAAAAGGATCGCGGTAGTGAATTTGTTAATCCCCATGTTGCAAAAGTACTAGAGAAATATAGTTCACTGCTCTATCATAGTCAAAGTCCTATAAAGGCTGCATTGGCCGAACGATTGATAAGAACTATTCGACTTTTAATTTCAAGATATTGTACATTGAAAAATACATCGACTTTTATTCATGATCTAGATAAAATCATGTTGATTTATAACCAACGATCTCATTGATCATTGTCCAACTCTACACCAACGGAAGTTCATCATTCTGATCATGATACAATTGACACCTTTCTTAAACAATATTCCAGTGCATCAAATGTCAAGAAGAAAAATAAATTCAATGTTGGTGATACTGTTCGAATTAATAGAACAACTAATGTTTTTGAAAAGGGGAATTACTTGTGGTCCACTGAACTTTTTAAAGTGGCAAAAATCCTAGACACTAAACCCATAACTTATCGCCTGCGTGATACTAAGGATGAAGAGATTCTGGGTGGCTTTTATGACTATGAACTGCAAAAAGTTAAAAATGCTAGGGAAATCTATCAAATTGAAAAAATATTAAAGACACGTACTCGCAGGGGTAAGAAACAGTTACTTGTTCGGTGGCTAGGATACAACTCTAATTTTGATTCTTGGATCGGTGTTGAAGATATTGACAATGCCCAATGATTTCTATGTTACTTTCATATCCAACGTTTCCGATCCTCTCTACAACGACTTGAATACGACAAGTGATTTTTGGACAAAACTCTCCCCTGCCATCAAATTTGACGGTGCGTATGAAGTGGCTCTTGTCGATTGTATTCTCAAAAATACCTATGACATCCTGAGAAAGGATCGTGAATATAAAATAAAAATTAGACCCCATGATTGGCCACTCATTAGCAATCAACTTGATGATTGGCTACTCGTTAACGATCGAGAAAAAATTGAAAAGATCAATTCATTTGAATATCCATATGTTATATTACCCTACGAGGAGCTCACCTGCATGAATGATTTATGTCGTACTATCAATAAAAGAATTTCCACCCGTAAAAAAGGAGCTTTTCATTTCAACTATTCAAAGGAGGAGGGCAAGATCTACATTACTTCACCTATTGCCAATGAAAAGGTTATTCTCAATGATAACCTAAAGGATGTTCTTGGAGTTAAGCTCAATATAATCAATGGTAAAAGTTCTGGAAACACTAATTTCATTTTTGCTGACTACCCGCCTGCCTTCTCCACGGACACTTGTATATTTCTCTACGCTTCATTTGAGGAAACATCTCAGGTTGGTAATTCAAATGTTCCCCTCCTACGAGTTCTTAACGAAAAACCAATCAAGAACATATTCACCACTAAAATATAAAGCATCTTCAGTATATTCCCGTTAACACTTCCTATTTGGAACTCTGCCAGTTAACACTAAGAACTGAATTAGGTGATCGTCTAGTAATTTCAAAAGGCTTAGCAGTGATTACATGTCATTTTCGACCCATTGTCGGCGACAGCACACTCACCTAAAATGAACAATAGAAGAATTCCATTTGTCTGCCCCGATATCGATTGTTATGTTGGTGCTTTGAGTCCACGTCAAATAGGCAATGGATTGGACTACTACAAGGGTCGTATTACAATGTCTGGCTATGGTCTTGGTAGCTGGTTTGCTAGGCTATTTCGTCCAGCACTACCCCTTGCCAGAAAATATCTTGTACCTGCTGCATCAAATTTTGCTGCCTCCACACTACAGGACTGGGGGTCGGGCAAGAATTTCAAGGAGAGTGTTAAGAAAAATATTAGATCTTCAGCAAGAGCCGTTGGTGAGCAACTAAAATCTCGACAAAATGGGGAGGGATTGAAAAGGATGCGTTCGCGTCATTCACTCATCAGTCTCCACCCAGGCAGGAAGCAAAGGACATCAACAAGGACTTTGAGAAATAAAACAACGAAGGCCAATAAGAAGAAAAAGAAAAAGATTGTTGGATCAAAGAAGGATTTCTTCTCTTAAGATGACTTATCTCCCCTACAAGGAATCATATCCATCAATCAGTTCCTTATTGAATCTATTCAATGCTGAAAATGTTGATGTCAGTGTCAAGTATGGCTACTATGAACAATTTCATCCCCAACAACCCATCTCGGAGAATATACACTTTCAAATATTTTCCAATGAAGACTATTTCATTGATTTGTCATCAACATTTATTGATTTAAATGTTGTGGTGAAGAAAAAGTCAGATAATACAACTCCAAATGCCGGCGATGAACTCTCCTATGAAAACTGTATTCTACACAACCTATTCAAACAAATTAATGTATTTATTAATGGAACATTAGTGAGCACTAGCAATAATTTATCAAACTATGCAAGCTACATACAATTTATGATGATGACGCCAAAGGCGTACAAGGAGATGAGAGGACAATCATTGGGCTATGAATATCGATCAGGTGTTGATACTGATGGTGAGTTGACTACTGCAGTGACCCAGGAGCATCATCTAGTTGGAAAATTAAATCATGAGATATTCAATATATCCCAATAGCTACCCCCCAATGTCAAGATTGACATAAAGTTACAGATGGCACCATCGAATTTCATTTTGAGAAAAGCACTTCCTGCAGCACCCGATGCAAATGTCATTATCACATCGGCAATTGTCCATGTCCGAAAACAACAGGTTATGAGCTCTGTTGCATTGGCAGTGGAAAAGCTAAGATGCAATGGCAACAACATTAAACTTCTTGTCCCCCATACAATCACCAATCAACGTCAAATTGCCGCCGGTTCTCGTAGCTATAGCGATTCATCATTTATCAATGGAGAAATCCCATCAAAATTGGCTTTGGCCTTTGTGAAGAGTGGCAGTGCCGTTGGATCCTGGACTGAATCCCCCCATGATTTTAATTTTTCGGTCTATCTAGCCTTGTGTGCAAAGTGAAGGGTATTCCACTGTACACTCTTTCATTTGACAAAAAATCCAATAGAACTCTGTACGAGTTGACCATGCAATCCCTATATCACGACTCTCAACTATTTGAAAATGGAATAACTGATTCAATGTTTTCAAAAAATCATGGGGTTATTGTTCGGACTTGTCATGCACACAGGATATGAGTATAGTACGAACTGGGAATGTACGTTTAGAGTGTACATTTGCCGATGCTCTGGCTGAGAGTATCACGCTAATATCACTGAGTCAATTTGAAACCTATTGGGAAATCACACCCGACGGCAGTGTTCTACTACACCTAGCATCATGAACACAAACCAAATAATCAATGTATTTAGTATGGATCCATACATGTCCCAGTACAAGTCCTATTGCATACCTTCGGACTTCATTGAAAAAATTCCAAGTGTTAACAATACCCTAATCATTGTTAATAGCAGTCCATCGACTTTGAAGACCGGTCATTGGCTATGCATCTTTCAAACAGCGAAGAATATTGAATTTTTTGATCCTCTTGGCCTATCTTATAAATTCTATGCTCCATACATCAGCAATTTTATTGAAAGCAGTGGAAAAACCATTATTCAAAATCAACGAAGAGTACAGGATTTAACGACTAAGACATGTGGCTTTCATGCACTACTCTTTTTCATGTTCAGATGTCATGGCTACACCTACAAGCAGTTTCTCAACATCTACGTTGACTTACCTCGATTGAACGACTTTGTAGAGGAGAATATACTTACAAGTTTATTTAATATTGATTTTATTGCCCTAAGAATAAAATGTTCTAAAAATGTATGTGAAATTGTTTATTAGTAACAAAAAATTTATATACATGATAAAACGACTTTTCTACTCTTTAGATTTTATCCACTACTAGGTATTTGTCGACAACAACTAGTGCAGGTAGATTATCTGAATTCACAGTGTACTGATCCTGATGTACTGCAATGTCAGGTTCACATTTTCTACAGTAGAGTGTGACTTCACTCTTGTCATATCTCTTTGTATAGTCAATGATACTATTCTCATTCATTCTATAGAATTCACATGTTTCAATTTGCTTATTTGAAGCAATTTCATAAACAGTGTCCTCAAGTGTCGAATCACATTCCATCACAGCCAAATAAAAATCAGTGGGCTTATAATCATAACACCCATTGTCTTCACAACAATGACGTAAAAACCATATTCTCTTGTTGTTCCAACAGTTGAATCATTGACCTGGTTCCTCCTCCCAGAACAATCTAAAACCACGACGATACCAATCTCGTAGCAATAAACTAAAATCACGGTTAGGATTCTTTCCAATCATACCGGGATATGTACTCTCCCACTGCTTACATTTATCATAATGACAATTGGAGCATAGGTGACCTCTAGGATGAGAGTCATACACCCCATCAAGACAGGAATTACAACCTTTAATTTGTACAGCATATCCTCTATGCAATTTACACGGGTTGCATAATCTACACTTTTCATCATACTCATCAATCATTGTGCAATTCTCACATGATGACCAGCTGCCCAGTGTGTACATACATAGTGGACATGTATGGAACAATTTGTCATGTGTTGACACTCTCACTGCCACAATGAAACTGAGCTAGCAACAACAAAAATTGTCTGAGATAGAGAGAGAGAGAGAGAAGTAAATCATCCTTAAGCACCATCTTTCTCATGAAAAAAGTCCTAAATTTCTAAACTAATGTTTAAAAGCATATCCACAATATCATTTTGCCGTGTCGTGATCAATATATCAATAAATTGTGTAAATGCATTTGGACCACGACGTAGAAGCTTCATACAATAGTCTAATGATGGAGAATCAGTTTTCATTATATCGACAAGCATTCCCCGAGAAAATATCTTCCTTTGAATAGATAGCTCTAGAAAATTGTCATCTAGAATCAAACGTTTTTCCATAAGAACTAGATTCCCCATGATTCGCTCTTTCTCGAATCTATCCATTTTTTAGAGTCCCAACTCTCTCACAACCAACTTCAAACTAACCAGAATTTTTTTTATACTCTAAAAAATATACGCTAGTCTACTATAGGAAGAACAAAAAAATGCCATTGATTTAGAAACAATTTTATTGAACATAATTACAATAATCATCACTGATGCATTTTGTTCTTATCAATATATTTCGATAGGACATCTAATGCTGACCGAAGTTTATTTATATGGAGAATATTCACTTTTCCAGCAAAACATAGCTGCTCCTCCTGCTTAAATTTGCTCAATGATATCACGTATCTGGCATACATAGTGTCCCATTCAAGACATAGTCTACAACCAGTGGTTATTTCCACAGCCACATTGGGTACTCGTATATCGTTGCTGCTGTTGTCAGCTCCATCATTAACTTCCAATAATGTAAATGCACCACTCATTTTTCTCTACTAATATCCTCTCAAATAAACTATTCTCTTTGAATCCAATTCTCTTACTAATATGAATTGTAAAGAAAACTATTCCTTTTATTCAAATCCCAATCACCAATCAAGTTAGACTCACTCTCTTTGAAAAGGTGCATATGCCCTGTAGAAGTATTACCTATATGCATGGGGATAGTCACTCTCTTTGAAAAGGTGTAGAGCTTCTATAGAATAACGTTGAAAATGCTATACCCCCGTCAGAATCCAGACGAAGCATTCTACTGACCCCATTCTGAGTAATTAAAACAACCAGAGTTTGCCAGCTATAAAGAGGGACGAGGGGTTAAGAGCTTCACATGTTATACCGACCACATTCCAAGTAATTGAAACATCCTGAGCTTGCCAGCTAAAAACAGGGGCGAGGGGTCAAGAGCTTCACATGTTAATTTTCCCCAGCCACACCAAGTAATTGAAACATCCAGAACTTGCCAGCTAGAAATGGGGCTCCGATAGAAACAGCTGACAACATTTTGCAGGTGCGAGGGTTTGTCGCGTGACGTCAAAGTGCCTGCGTTTGGAATCCTATAGAAAAGGGGAAGGAATGTGTTTGAAACCTGGGAGGGCATGCGTTTGAAACCTCAGGGCCTACACTACTATAGCCTAAGCTTTTCCACTTGATATATAGCAGCAAAACTGCTGTTTTTAATGCCATTTGGAACTTGCAAATGGCAGAATTTACAGGAAAAATGTACATATGAGCAATATCTTTTATATCAGCTATAAAAAATCTATCTACGATATTTTGATAGCCTGCTAGTGCCATCCCTTAATAAATGGCACACAAAGTGCCATTATCGTGCCATATGGCACTTGCAGATAGTGAAATTTATAAAAAGCACATAGATACAAGAAATAGCTTATGAATTTGCCATGAAGTATATCTCTATGATGATTTGGTAACTTGCTAAGCCTGCTGAAAAAAAGAAGAAGGAAGACAGATCAGTGCTACCAATGCGCAAAGAGATTTTTCTTCATGTTCAAGGAGGGGGACTGTTATTTTCCTTAACAAGATTTTCTACCAAGTTGAATGCAAAGGTATACTTTTAATTTTGATCTGACGTCATTTACGAGGGGTTTCACGCTTTTTTCGAAATCACCATAAATTTCTTTTTGCAATAAACTTTTACTTTTAAGACAAACCGAAATAATATTTAAAATTTCTGAGTCAGTGTCAGATAGTATTTCTTATTTTACTGTGCAGTTTTTTTTCAAAACACGTTTTTTTAACTTTTGGTTACTATGGGCTGCTGTTCCCTCTTTACTAGGTTTAAGATCCGCTGCAACCATGATCAGTTTCAAGTTCTAGACACATGCGCATAAAACGATTTTACCAGTTATTTTAGTCTAGGAACAAAAATATGTCAATGATTCATGTCTAGGTTTCACCAGTCAAGGACGAAGAGGAGTACAACTGCCCCTTCAAATCGTGAAGGTAGCTCTTGTGTTTTCATTGGCAAAAATAAACAAACTCTCAAGAATTATTAGACTAAATTGCGTTTCAATTTGTGTTTTCATTAGCAATAATAGACTCTTTTTGAATGTGTCTTGTTTTTCCTCGGAAGGCTCTTATATTAATAGTATGGTGGTTTTCAAATCGCTAACAAAAATGTTTTCTCGGCTCACACCGTTTCCTTACTATGCAGTAGCTGATTCAGTAATAGCTTATGGGTATTTTTACACCTAAACATTGAAGTACCTTCCTTTTTTCATAATTTCACATGAGAAATCAAGTGAATCAACAAAGTTAAATCAAGTTTCTATAAAATAAAGCTCTATATTTACACTTTATTATAACAAATTAAAACAAGTTTTCTACTGAAAGTTAAGAGGAACATCAAAGTTAAAACGAACAGATGCTATTTCGTATATAAAAGGGGTCATCCCTTTCTCAATGCATAAACTTTTGTATGGATGGATATTTTTCTGGGGGGAGGAGTACATAAAGATTTGAAATATAAAATTTATACTTAATCCCTCTTGACTTCTGAGAATATGTCTGGTCTGCATTGTTTTTATAAACGTAAATATTAACATTAGACCCTAAAGTGAGAAAAAGTTATTCCGTATAGGAAAAGGGAATAACACTTCCTCATATTGATGTCTACTTTATGGTCATTGAAACTTCGAAGGATGATCATTTGATCATAGATTCAGAGTTTTAGTCCTTTTATTACAAGATGAAAGTAATTGGAGAACATCCAGCCGGGGAGATATTTTCCCTTCACAGTATTTACCTTCCCTTCACGGCACTTATTAAAATAAACATTTTGACTTGCATAAGTAATGTGCAGCAGGTAAGGGTAGATTCAGGATTTTTATGTGAGGGGATAAGAAAATACCCCCTAAAATATTATCTGGCTCAGAAAAAGTAACAAAATCACAAAAACAAATTTTAGATGCGTTTTTTTAAAATTTTTCTTCTCCCGAACAAAAGTCATCGATACGCTTTTCTGTTGCTTAATGTTTTTGACTCCTAAACCATTGTTAGGTCAAACTCTCACCTCACTTCTAAGCATAAGTAAAAAGTGATAAAAATGATCTGTCAAAGTTTGAACACCATTGGGCATTGTACAATGTGACGTAATTTTTTAGTCATTTTTGGTTTCCAATTGCCATCAAATTGTTTTTGTTAGCGGCTCAGATTAGTCTTGTCACGGTTAATAGTCTAGGTTGTTCATTTGTCCTCTAGGCACTATAAAACTACTGAAAACATCTTTTGTAAATAGACTAATTACACTTGATATTTTATGCATAGCTATGTTCCTTTTGTAATGTTGCAAGTGCCATGGTTATAAAAACGATTGGTTCACTCATGGGGGGGGGGATGGAAACGAAATTGTATTTTTTCTCTTGAAATGTACTCATAATTATGACGCTAATCATGTGATTTTCATTCTTAATCATATTTATCTAGTGTAATTATCTTTTCATCCAAAATTCAGGCTCTTAAGGAATTTTTCAAAAATTAGTAATCTGTTTAAGTAGACTTCATATGCCAAAAAATCCCATAAAATTAATTAAATAAATATGAAGCTGCAATCGCGAAACTTTATATATATATATATATATATATATATATATATATATATATATATATATATATATATATATATATATATATATATATATATATATATATATATATATATATATATATATATATATATAATATATATATATATATATATATATATATATATATATATATATATATATATATATATATATATATATGTATATATATATATATATATTATATATATATATATATATATATATATATATATATATATATATATATATATATATATATATATATATATATATATATATATATATATATAATATATATATATATATATATATATATATATATATATATATATATATATATATATATATATATATATATATATATATATATATATATATATATATATATATATATATATATATATATATATATATATATATATATATATATAGTAGTGGGAGCCAAGTGGCTTCGCCACCGAGCCCTCGGCACTCGGCAGGCTTCTATATATGGATTCTCATTGTCGCTTGTTTTCTAACCACAGACAGTTTGAGCCTTTTCTTGATTAAATAAAAAAAACAAGTTTTTTAAACTGAAAGTAAGGAGCGACATTAAAACTTAAAACGAACAGAAATTATTCCGTATATGAAAGGGGCTGTCCCCTCCTCAACGCCTCGCTCCTTACGCTAAAGTTTTTTATTGTTTTAAAAAATCAAGTTGTGAGACAGAGTCAAACTTTAGTGTAAAGAGCGAGGCGTTGAGGAGGGGACAGCCCCTTTCATATACGGAATAATTTCTGTTCGTCTTAAGTTTTAATGTCGCTCCTTACTTTCAGTTTAAAAAACTTGTTTTTTTTATTTAATTTCTGATCGTTTTTTAGTTAATGCAGCTTTTATTTGCATAAAAATTTTACTTTTCTTTTGCTAAATGGATGTCTTTACAAATTAACTTACGTAACTAACTTCTATATTCGTATATTTTTCTTCTGGCAAAAAATACAAAGTTGCAGATTTTTGCAGATATGAGCTTGAAACCTATGTAATAGGGTTTTCTGATACGCTGAATCTGACGGTGTGATTTTCATTAAAATTCTTTCAGTTGTAGGGGATGTTTCCCCCCTCTTAAAAAAATCGAGTAAATTTTCTGAGGCTCGTAGCCTTTGATGAGTAATACTAAACTTAATAAAATTTATATATTTAGGATCAGCATTATAAACACATTCTTTTGATACATTTATTGACATCGAAATTTCGTTTTTAAAAGTTTCGATTACTATTGAGCCGTATCGCTTGTTTTTTTTATTGTTTTTTTTATTACGTATATGTTATTACTTATATGAAGGGGTTCTCCCCTTAGTCAATACCACGTTCTTTACGTTAAAAGTTAAAAAAATTTTGATTCACAAACCCCTGAATCACAAAGGCCGTTTAATTAAAATAGATAGCTCTTTTGAAAGCACTAAAAAAAACTGTAGCGTAAAGAGCGAGGTATTGACTTGGGGGAGAACCCCCTCACATACGTTATAATTTCTGTTCGTTTTAAGTTCTAATATTCCTTCTTACATTTCAGTTGAAAAAACTTGTTTTTTTATTTAATTTCTGATCGTTTCTTAAATAATGCTTGGAAATCCGGCGCCCCCTTCATAGAAATGTCCCTTACCCCAAAGAAACATCCTTTCTCCAGAGTAACTCCCTCCTCTAGCCCCCCCCCCCTCCAGAAAAAATCCTTCCTGAAAATGGTTGTATACTTCCCAATAACCAATAAATAATGCTGGCAAGTCCGACGCCCCCTTCATGGCAATTTCCCTTTCCCCATGAAAACTTCCTTCATGAACAGATCCTCCAACATAACCACCGACCCACCCTTCCCTCTCACTACCAGAAAAAAAAACTCCTGAAAACTTCTGTATACTTCCCAATAACCAATACTATATGTTAACATTGGGTAAAGTTCATAACTTTTAGCCCTCCCTCTGGGAACTTCGGGGGATTAAGAGTAGAAGACCCTTATTGACTCCCATCACTCACCCCTGCTGCCACCTATAACTTTTTTTTACATAATTCATGGATGGTAATAATAATAATTTATTTTTGACCCACTAACAATTATAAAAAAGTGGAGTAACAAAAGAAAATAAAAAGTAAAGACATACAAAAACAAAACACATGCAAAACAATATCAATATAAAAACTACAAATACAAATCAAAACAATCGCACAAGAGGATGAAAAGGACCCAACCGCTTGCAGGCCTCATCTTTTAACTTGGAGTCCAACTTGTTATATGACGTCAATATATCAGTTGCATTAAACATTCGAATAATCTTACGGTTTCTATACCAACGAGGCAAATACAAAAGATATTTACAATAACGGAAATACAAAACTCTAATATCCTGCATATCATTATTATTAAAAAATGGGCGGAAACCTGATAGAAAAAGAATGGAATGGTCACAATACGTAGAATAGAGTTTAGCCAATGCCTTACGAGAATGTCGGTCACGATTTGGAACAATTTTAGCATAACCTGCTTTAAGCTTATTCTTAATATCTGCAAGTGCACTAGCACGGATAGCTGAAATAGAAGTGTGTTGGTCGATTTATTTGATGTTTTTCATGGATGTTTTATGGATTTTGTCAGTGAGAATTTGAAAAACAGGAACTTTGTCACATTTTTGTATGTTTTTATGGATTTTGTCAGTGAGAATTTGAAAAAAAAGGAACTTTGTCACATTTATGTCTGTTTTTATGGATTTTGTCAGTGAGAATTTGAAAAACAGGAACTTTGTCACATTTATGTCTGTTTTTATGGACTTTGTCAGTGAGAATTTGAAAAACAGGAATTTTGTTACTTTCATGGATTATTGAGTCATTAACCAAATCGTTTCCGGGCAAAGTTAATGACATTTCCTTCTTGTTGTTGTTCGAGGCAAAGTTAATGACACTTCCTTCCTGTTGTTCTTCAAGGCAGATGTTAATGACACTTCCTTCCTGTTGTTGTTCGAGGCAAAGTTAATGACACTTCCTGTTGTTGTTCGAGCCAAATGTTATGAGTTTCCGGGAAACAGTTAGATCACGTGTTTCCTTCTCAGCCAATCAGAGGTCTTGTTACATATTAGCGGCGGAGGGAATATAAGGAAAGGATTTTTGCTATAGTTTTATTAGTCTGTGAATAGAATTCAAAGAGAATAGTTTATTTGGATATATTTGTGTTGATGGCGAGTGGAATGTTTACCCTATTAGAAGTTGATAGTGGAGTTGATGGTAATAATACAAGAGCACCAAACATTGCGGTGGAAATTACGAAGGGATCGCGGCTTTTTCTGGAATGGGATGCAGTATATGCAAGATATGTGATATCCTTGAGCAAATTTAAAATGGAAGATCAATTATGTTTCGCCGCAAAAGTTGATATAGCACATGTGAATAGACTTCAATGTGCTTTAAGTGCATTAGTGAAACATATCGAAGACAATAAACTCTATCGCTAATTGTACATGCTTTTCTGGTTAGAGCTGACGAATCAGGGTCAGTCTAGAGTCAACAGTCAGAGTGAAAGGATTGAAAAATGAATAAATTCGAGAAAGAGCGAATCCTGAGGAATCTAGTTCTTATGGAAAAACATTTGATTTTGGATGATGATTTTCTCGAGTTATCTCTTCAACGCAGGATATTCACTCAGGGAACACTTGACAATATAATGAAAACTGATTCTCCCCCATTGGACTATTGTATGAAAATTTTAAAATGTGATTCAAATGCTTATACTCAATTTATTGATATATTAATTGGAACAAGGCGGAATCATATTGTGGATATACTTTCATTGCCAATGTAGATGGCTCCTCCTTCGAAAGAGGTAACGTCACAGAGTTACCCCTCTCCCCTTCCTCCACTTTGAATTTATCGAGCGAAGACGATCAGTTTCGTTTTAGCTGTGAGAGAGTTGACATCGGAAACCAAAAAAATGTTCTATATATGCCCATTGTGCATGTACACTCTTGGCAGTTGGACTCAATGTGAGAATTGTACAATTATTGATGACTATAGTGAAAAGTGTAAATTATGTAATCCTTGCAAATTACATAGAGGCTATGCAGTACAAATTAAAGGATGTAATTCATGTCTTGAGGAGGTGTGTGACTCTCACCCTAGCGGGCACCTCTGCTCCAATTGTCACAATGATAAATGTGATCAGTGGGAGAATACTTACCCCGTTATAATTGGAAAGAATCCTAAACGTGATTTTAGTTTATTTCTACGAGATTGGTATCGTCGTGAATTTAAATTATTCTGGGAAGAGGAATCTGGTCTACGATTCAACTGTTGGGGTAACAAGACAATCTGGTTTCTACGTCATCGCTGTGACGACACTGCCTACTATGACTATAAGCCAAGTGATTTTTATTTGGCAGTTAGCGAATGTGATTCACCATTTGAAAACACTGTATGTGATATTGCTTCAAATAGACAGATTGAAACTCGTGAATTTCATAATATGAATGCAAATAGTATCATTGACTATACAAACAGATATGACAAGAGTGAAGTTACATTGTACTGCAGAAAATGTGACCCTGACTTTGCACTCAATCAAGATCAATATACAGTGAATACAAATGATTTACCAGCATTAGTGGTTCACGACAGTTGCCTATACACCGATGAAGAAATCTAAAATTGAAGATTTAAAGACATTGTTGTATATATACATTTTATTAATAAACAAATTCACAAACATTTTTTAAGCACTTTACTCTTAGGGCACTGAAATCAATATTAAATACACTTGTAAGTATATTTTCCACTAGAAAGTCGTTGAGACATGGATTGTCACCATAAATGTGGAGAAACTGCTTGTAGGTATAGCCACGACATCGGAACATGAAAAAGAGTAGTGCATGGAAGCCACAGCTTTTAGTCGTTAGATCCTGCACCCTCTTTCGATTTTGAATAATAGTTTTCCCACTGCTCTCAATATAGTTGTAGGCCAATCAATATAGTGTAGGTCAATATAGGGTAGGCCAAGAGGATAAAAAAATTCAATCGTCTTCATTGTTTGATAGATGCACAGCCAATGACCCGTCAGCACAGTCGATGGACTGCTATTAACAATAATCAAGGTATTGTTCACGCTTTGAATTTTTCCAAGATAGTCTGAGGGTAGACAATAGAATTTGTACTGGGACATGTAGGGGTCCATATTAAATACACTAATTATTTGACTGGTGTTCATGGCGCCAAGTCTAGTAGAACACTGCCTTCGGGAGTGATTTCCCAATAGGTTTCATATTGATTTAGTGAGATTAGTGCAATACTCTCAGCCAATGGGTTGGCAAATGTACACTCTAAACGCACAGTCCCCATACGTACTATACTCATATCCTGCATGCCAGACAAATCCAATACAATGATACCATGTGTTTTAGCAAACATATCTTCGGTTATACCATTTTCAAATAGTTGCGAATCATGATCTAGGGTTTGCATGGTCAACTCATACAATGTTCTATAGGATTTATCAAAAGATAGATTGTAGAGTGGGATGCCGTTTACTTTGCACACAAGAGATGAAAGTCCAAACATTTCAAATTTATGTGGGCATTCAGTCCATGATCCTATTGCACTGGCGCTCTTTACAAATGCCAATGCCAATTTCGAGGGGATTTCACCATTGATAAAGGATGAATCGGTGAAGGTGCGTGACCCCATGGCAATATGACGTTGATTGGTGATTGTATGAGGAACAAGTAGTTTAATATTATTTCCATTGGCTCTCAGTTTTTCCACGGCCAAAGCAACAGAACTCATAACCTGCTGTTTGCGTACATGGAGTATTGCCGAGGTGAGGGAGAGAGTTACATCGGGATTGGCAGCAAGTTCCTTTCTCAATATGAAATTGGATGGTGCAAGCGTTAATTTTATATCCACTTTAACATTGGGCGGCAGCCATTGGGGTATATTAAATATTTCATGATATATTTTTCCAACTAGATGTAATTCACTAGTTGTAGCATTTTTAAGTGTATCTGTACTATCAGTATTAGTAATAATTTCATATCCATTGGAGGCGCCTCTCAATTCCTTGTATGACTTGGGTGTCATCAACATGAATTGCATATAGCTTGCATAGTTTGAGAGATTGTTGCTTGTGCTCACCAGCGTGCCGTTGATGTAGACACTAATTTGACGAAATAAATTATGTAGTATACAATTTTCATAGGATATCCCATCGGCCCGAATTGGCATTGTATTATTGGATTTCCGGACTTTCATTTGTAAATCTATAAATGTTGAAGACATGTCCATAAAGTAGTCTTCATTGGAATAAATTTGAATGTGGATATTATCGGAGAGGGGTGGTAGTGGATAAAATTGTTCATAGTATCCATGCTTGACACTCACATCAACATTTTCAGCATTGAATAGATTCAATGAGGCGGTGATTGAAGGTTGAGAATCCTTATGCGGCAGGTAGGACATCTTAAGAGAAGAAATCAAGTTTCGATCTAACAATTTTCTTCCTGGGGATTCTGGTTATACTACGTGTCGGCTTTTTCCTTCTTTTCTTTGACAAAAGGGATGTCTTTCGTTTCCGACCTGAGTAGAGACTGATGAGTGATGCATTGTTTCTTGACCTTTTTAAACCTTTACTATTTTGTTTTAATTTCTCGCCAAGGATTCGCGCACTGGACCTAAGATTTTCCGTAGCACTTTTTTTAAAATCCTTGCCAGAGCCCCAATCGTATAGTGTAGAGGATGCAAAATCTGTCGCAGCCGGTACAAGATATTTTCTAGCCAGTGGTAGTGAAGAGCGAAACAGCTTAGCAAACCAGCTGCCAAGACCATAGCCAGACATTGACGAGCGACCCTTGTAATAGTCCATTCCATTGCCCTGTTGTCTTGGGCCAAGAGTATTAACATAGCAGTCAATATCAGGACAAGTGAATACCGCTTTTCTATTAGACATCTTGCTGTTGAACGATGGGTCGAAAATGGCATGTAATCACAGCCAAACCTTTTGAAATTGCTATGGGATCACCTAATTCAGTTCTTAGTGTTAACTGACAGAGTTCCAAATAGGAAGTGTTTACGGGAATATACTGAAGATGCTTTATATTGTAGTGATGAATATGCTATTGATTGGTTTTTCGTTCAAGAACTCGTAGGAGGGGAACATTTGAATTACCAACCCGAGATGTTTCCACAAACGACGCGTAGAGAAATATACAAGTGTCTGTGGAGAAGGCAGGCGGGTAGTCAGCAAAAATGAAATTAGTGTTTCCGGCACTTTTACCATTGATTATATTGAGCTTAAAGCCAAGAACATCCTTTAGGTTATCATTGAGAATAACCTTTTCGCTGGCAATAGGTGAACTAATGTAGATCTTTCCCTCCTCCTTTGAATAGTTGAAATGTAAAGCTCCTTTTTTACGAGCGGAAATTAATTTATTGATAGTAAGACATAAATCATTCATGCAGGTGAGCTCCTCGTAGGGTAATACAACATATGGATATTCAAATGAATTGATCTTTTCAATTTTTTCTCGATCGTTAACGAGTAGCCAATCATCATGTTGATTGCTAATGAGCGGCCAATCATGGGGTCTAATTTTTATTTCATATTCACGATCCTTTCTCAGGATGTCATAGGTATTTTTGAGAATACAGTCGACAAGAGCCACTTCATACTTTCCGTCGAATTTGATGGTGGGGGAGAGTTTCGTCCAAAAATCACTTGTTTTATTCAGATCATTGTAGAGAGGATCAGAAACATTGGACATGAAGGTCAAATAGAAATCATTGGGCATTGTTAATATCTTCAGCACTGACCCAAGAATCAAAATCCGAGTTGAATCCTAGCCAGCGAACAAGCAACTGTTTCTTGCCCCTACGAGTACGACTCTTTAATATCTTTTCAATTTGATAACTTTCACTAGTGTTTCTAACTTTTTGCAGTTCATATTCATAAAAACCGCCGAGAATCTCATCATCTTTGGTGTCTCGTTGCCGATAGGTCGTGGGTTCGGTGTCTAGATTTTTTGACACTTTAAAAAGTTCGGTGCTCCATAAATAATTCCCCTTTTCAAAAATATTGGTGGTTCTATTAATTCGAACAGTATCACCAACATTGAATTTCTTCTTCTTTTTCTTCTCATTGCCATTGGAGTATTGCTTTAGAAAAGTATCAAATGTATTTTCACTGTAGTGAACATCCCGAGGGCTAGAGTTGGACAGAGATCGATGTGGTCGTTGATTATAAATCAATATGATTTTATCTAAATCATGAATAAAAGCCGGTGTATTTTTCAATGTGCAATATCTTGAAATTAATAGACGAATCGTTCTTATTAATCGTTCAGCCAATGCAGCCTTTATTGGACTGTGACTATGATAAAGTGTTGTATTATATTTCAAAAGAACCTTTTGCACATGGGGATTAACAAATTCACTGCCACGATCCGATTGAATTTTTCTATACGAATCCTGTTCAAGAATACATTCAATGGCCCGAGCAACTTCAACACCTCTCTTTGATCGTAGTGGAATGGCATAGGCATAGCGACTAAAGATACTGATTGCCACTAGAATATATTTGTAGGGTGTATTGTGACGCCGTTGAACTGCGTCTAAAGTTAAAAGATCCATTTGCATTATATGCAGAGGGAAAAAGGCTTTAGTTTGTCGATATTGTTTACTGCGAAGCCTGTGATTCCGATGTAGTGTGTAACTCGGTTCATTTTCTAGATACTCTTTTGCTTTTTTCAATGTGGTGCCGGAGACAACTCTAGAAAGCGTTTTGGGAGAACTTAAACTTACCGCTTCGCCAATATTTTCATAGACACCTTTCAGAACTTCATCCATTTTGAACGTAAACACGTAGTGTAATGTTTACTCCGCTTTTGCACACTGGAGGGTGAATCAATTCGTCTTCGCTTTTGACTAGCAGCCACAGGTGTTGTAAAATCAGTAGTGCTAGTATTTTCAAATATTGAATCTTCTTCTTTTTTAAATGGTGTTGGTGTTGTTGGTGGACTATATTCTCTTAGTTTCTTCAGAATTTGCTTATTGCCAATAAGACTTTTGGGAAAGTTTGATACACTTAGAAAGGTGTATAGATTATTGTCAAAGGATAAGAGTCCTTTACGATTCGTTACCATATCACAAATTAAATCAACTAGATTATAACTTTTTCCCTGAATTAAAATTCGTTTCCCTGTGCTCTCAACTTGAACTTGATCGCCAGTTTCCAACACGAGATAAGATAATACTCTTTTACTCTGTTCCCGATAGGTCAGTAGCAATAGATTTCCAATTTTCGATACAATCGAATTCAATTCCTTCTCCTTTGATTGTGCAGAATCTTGAGATGTTTCATGTTTAGAGGGATCGGCGGCGGGTCTCTCACGATAAGGTTTATGTTTGTCCATACGTCGCAATGCATCTTGAAGTAAAAGCAGTTTTTTTTTCATCGGCAATATTCTCATCATTAATGAATTTGCTTAGATTGTCTTCAAAATGTTCAACGGGCGAGAGGACAAGTTCAAATGGTGTCAATTTATAGGGTTTTGCCATTCTCTAGAGAAAACTGTTTACAAGTCCTGCAATTATTGGCAGTAAAAGTGTGAAAAAGCTACCGCCTGCTTGAAGGAGCCGTTTTCTTTTAAATTTGTTTCCCTTGTTTTTACAAGCCAAGGCACGTACAGTGGAACGATGTTGCTTTGTCTGTTGTCTAACACCTTCTGGCAGTTGAACATTGCCCTCAGTTAAATTTAAACAAAGCTCAGATATTAGATTAATGAAATCATTGTCGACACCATGTTTGAGTATGGCTTTCCTAAGCAAGGGTTTTGAAGTGCTTAAAACGGAAAATAAATGCCGTTGTTCATGTAGTTTCTTCAGTGTCATAATGGCAACTAATAGCCTTTCTACTGTTCACCGGAAGATATACTGTAATTTCATTGTCGAAAATGTCGGTGACTACACGTAGATCCTTGGGCGTGCTCTGATTCAGATCCAGCAAAATGTAACCGTAGGGCTTGCTAGTCGCCTGAGTGTACGCTGACAACAGAAATTTTGGAGCGCCGGGGTATATCTGTTTATTGAGAGTTATGAGCGAGCTAGAATCACGAACAACTCGATAGATAATATAGATAGTACAATTCAAAGCAAGGGTTCGCATACATTTGCTCTGATGAAACAGATTGTGTAGAACTAGGGTTATGGAAATGTGTTCATGATGAGATCGGACAGTGAACAATTGCAACATTTCCTGTGAGAACTGTTCAATGGATTCAGCCAAATCATCAATAATCAGCCATGAGTTCGGTTCAATACTATTGAAAACATCAAGTCCTCTTATGAATTGTATTGGTATGGTTGTAGCAATAGCTTTTATTTTATCAAAGGACTCCTGCCAAATACTATAGCAATAGTAGATTTTTTCGGTTTTTCCAAAAACATTTTATCGCAATTTTGAATTATTCTAAGTAACAGTGTTGTTTTCCCCGACATTGAGGGCCCACACAGAAACGATCTGAAGGGTGTTTTAAATTGATACATGTTGTTAACAACAGTCGGACTATGACTAACTGTAAATCATATGTGTCCAATGAATAAGTAGTAATTTTCCCATAGATCTATCTATTCAAGAACAACAAAAACAAAATTTCATGGCAACATTTATTACAGCAATATGAACACTTGTTCAACATGAACACTTGGTCAACATGAAAACTCTATTTGTTCAACATGAACAATGATAACACTTTTTGTCTTTAAACACTTTTGTCCATCTACAGCACTTTTTGTACAACACTTTTCTGTACAACACCTTTGTCCATCTATAGCACTTTTCTGTACAACACTTTTCTGTACAACACCTTTTGTACAACACTTTTCTATACAACACTTTTCTATACAAAATACACTTGGAACTAGCACAGTTGAACATTAAAGAGAATTTAAAGGTAGGGCCCCCACCCCTCCGGGAGCCGGCCGTGGGAAGGGTCCCCCCCCCGGGAGCCGCGATGGAAAAACAATAGTTGTCGTCACTGCAGGTTAGGTTAAAGTTAGGTTAAGGTTAGATTGGGTTAGTTAATTTATGAACGGGTTGGGTGGTTAGTTAATGTATGAAAGGTTGAGTGGTGGTGGTTAGTTGATTAGTTAGGTTAGTTTATCCAGACCAAGTTGATTATGATAGTCTACGCATTCAACTCGATCTGAAATACGATAGTGGCCATGAGGCAGGACACTCACACCATTCTCGAGCACATAGACCTTGTCAGATATACATGACATTGCATTTTTTCCACTCTCACAGTATAATTTCTATACTGTAGAGAGCGAATTGCAAGCACTTGTGCTCTTGGCACTAGGCTACTTTCTACACAGTCTCTGTACACGCTCATGTTGAAATTGCTCTTTACAAAGTGTGTAGGCACCCCTTTACATGTCTTCTTTTCATCCCCACTATTTGTTTCAACACAATAAACTTTGGGACCTGGGAACACCCCCCTGGATATCAAATCACTCCCCGTCTCTGATTTTAACATTAATAGTTGGTTGGGGGCTTGACGTTTCACCAGCTTTGGGTAGAGGGATGGATTCCAGTTGGTAAAATTCATCCGCGAGCTGATGTGCACCCCCTTTTCTAAATCACCCAATAAATCTTCAGTCCCATTTACCTTTAACAGCAGAGAATCTGTATCCCCATAGTAAACTTGAACCTCCCCCTCCCGTGGCCATTGCACCTTGCACACATTGTAAAAGAGCGACAACATGAGCTTTTTTGAAATTTCTAGTACTGAACTACCGCCTGCTATATTCTTGTTCAGTACCACATTTCGCTTTTTCCTGTGTAGAAGAACCATGCCGGCCTCTATGCTCGTGAATGATGTAAAATTGGGATCGGCAATAATTCGTGCACACTCTAGAGGGTCAGTCAAGACATCGCAGCGAGATCTGTTGCGTACGCTTTCACACATTTTGCCAAACGCTGAATTTAGAATGAGCTTGTACAATTCCTTCTCTACCTTGGAATTTGCCCTAGAGCGTTTATCGACAAAAGTATCGCTAAACTTTTTCAAATATGGTCGCTGATTGAACTGCAGAACCCTATGTATTTTGGTGATTTTGAAGCCATTGTTCACCATCCAGTGCAAAAGCACATGGTGAACAACGATATTCTCTTTAGGGTCCAAATCAGCAATCAGTTTTTGTTTAGAGGGAGTCCAATGCATCCCCATATCCTCAACCAATGATCGATTGTAGGGGCTCAGCGAGTCCCTGGTCACTGGTCGATTGATACAGGGAAAAACAAAATCTTTGACTGAGTCGTGAAGCGCCAGCGGAATGTGACCGTCAATTTCAAAGAACCATCCTTGTGGCCCGTTGTCCTCGATGGTGTTAATGTCGGGGAACTCACAAGGATTCTCAAGCCATTGATAGTTCCCACACGGCAAAGAGTGGTGGGACATTGCCGAGGGGTATAACGAGTTCATGTCCAAGAACACTGCATTTGACTTTACACCGGTGCTTTGTCCGCTCGGATCGGTTGATAAGACGCAGTCCCCGTGAAAAACATACCCTCCCCTCATTGGACGCTCTACAAAAAGGTGTTGATCTACGTCAGTGATTAGGCCTATTTCCTCCCTACTAATTTTTAAAATTAAATCCATCACTAAATGGGGTGTAGAAAAATAATATCCTATATCTAACCCGAACTCTGAATAGATCTGGTCTGTATTCTTACAGACTATATCCAACAGAGTTAGAACGTCACTGGCCAAGTACAGTCTACAATAATCCTACCCATTTTTACAATCCCCCTTGGACCACACCTTCTTGGCAAACTCATACTCCTCGACTGTGCATTCACTGTTGGTCAGTGAATTGTGAAAAGCTTCAATTGGAGGTAGTTTATCCTCGCTTAAGCGAGCGCCAGAACAGTAATAATCATATGCATATACACCTTTGCTGGTTAATAAGTCATACATTTCACTGTCTGGAAAGTGCTGTTTAAGCAAGGGAAAGCTATCAAAATTGTCGCTTTTCTGCACTTGAATTAGTTGACTTAAGGACTTGGGAGAAAAACTAAAAGAATCTAAAAACCTAATTTTATTCCGGCACGTACGCTCATTATCCACTACCTGCCATTTCAGTTCGAGAAGTAATAACTTCTCGGCCGATTTGGGGATAATGTTATAGGTAAATGAATTATTTACCCATGGACTGTCTACTCCCCCTCCCTCCCGGTGCATACGTGTCAGTGCCGGTAAAATAAATTTTAAGTCATAATTAGAGTTGTGAAAAAAAACTGGGATAAAAAACTGTTGGCTAACATTTAAATTACACGATTGATGCGCTACCCCCCTAAAATTACTACCCCCAGATGATATTTCCTGCCACAAGTGATCATGGTCTCTGACATTCCCCCTCCCCCCTCTTTTCCCTTTAGTCCCCTTATCCTCCTCTACAAACTCCCCCTTACAAACCCAACATATTTTTTGATTTTTAATCGCGACACGATCCTCTGCAGACAGCACCATTGGATAATGCGTATTTCTCAAACGAGAAATAGCACCCTTAGCCGTGCCAATCAGTTTAGTCAATGCCTTGACCATGCACTCATCTCCCTCATCCAATATCTCAACTATTTATAACAACCGCATGGTGTTAGAACTGTCTCTTTGCGCATGAGCATAAGACACTGCAATGGCCTGGTGTTCTTTGATACAGTTTGGATATTGGGGATCATTCACCTCCACCAGCTTAGCTTCAAAGTCCAAAGATATTTTGTTGCATTGGAGAAGGGTATTCTGGAAATTTTTAAAGCGTAGAATGGCCCTATCCCCTGAAACCGTTTCCACTGTCTGATATCCATGCCGTCTACAGTGTCTCATATGATCCCGTAGTTTTATATCACTACGGAATCTAGATAGACATGTTGGACAGTAGAAACATTCCCCCCTACGCTTACCCTCCCCCAGAACTCTACTAATGTCAGTGATAGGGTTAAAATGACCGATTGCATTTGGTTCACTAGGCGGCGTGTAAAGAAACCAAACCCAGTGTTTAACCAAATCAACTGACGGGCCCCTTACGGGGAAGACCACCTCATTCTTTTTAGAACGAGTCCCATCTTCAAATTCTGTTTCATACTGTACCACAGTAACGCCAATATTTAAATGGGCATTAGCCCTTTCAAAAATGTCAATGGATCTTAGCTTTACTGGGTATTTTCCTTCTAAGCAAGAAAATCTACAACTGGGAAATCGGACCCGTCCTTCCCATGTACAGCCCAGTGATCTAAATTTGTCTTGGTAGCGTCATGTGCTAGAGGCTCGTATGCTGATATGAGGAAAGCATACTTGAAACACTTTTGATCTGTTTCAAAACAGATCTTCTGGACACCACGACAACCTACTAGATCTGGATTATAATTTAAAATAGTATCCCTCTCAGAACTAGCCCCCCCCCCTCTTAAAATAAAATCTTTCTTAAATTTACATATATTTACACTTAAATTTTCAATAAATAAAACTACAGACCCACTTCCATTTTCGTTATAGTTCTCGAGATGCGCAATAATTTGTCCTACCCACTCACTAAAAACTCCCTCAAAATTTTCTAAATTTGGATAAATTACGCGCATCTCGGAATGTATAAAATGATAGTAAACCTCACTTTTCCCCTCATTCAAATAAAAAACCTTTAAAACAATAGAAACCTTAATTGAATCCCTACCCCCCCACAATTGAATTTGTTTCTCCAGTAGTGCACGAATGTTATCTACATAGGCATGCACAATCTCTACAGGATCAAAAACAAAATTTCCCCCCATAAGTGTATTAAAAGGATCCCCAAACCTTGCAGTGAAAACAACTATATTATTTAAAATTGTGTTGGATAATTGAAAATCCGGGAAAGATGTACCCCCTCCCCCAAGTTGTTCAACAATATTTGGGCTATGCTCCACTTCAGTTGTTTCAAGTGGAGTCGTTAGGGTATCGGAGGCTGGAGGAGGAGGGTTCCCTGTAAAATCATCTAAAAGCAGCAAAGTGTTCGGGCTCAAGTCCGCATGCTCAACTGCTCTAGCTTCTACATTTAAAAAATCATTTAAATACTCGTCAATATTAAAAGGTACTTCAATAGAGTTGTCCCATGTTTCGTTGTCCTGAAACTCCATTGCCTCTTCTTCCCCTTCTTCACTGGACGGTGAATATGGGACCAATGCACCAACCTATAAATGAAAAATAGCTTATTTTCAATGTGTTATCCCTACTGTTAAAATTTGGATTATTATGGCTTAAAAGCATTTGGTTAATTCAACTTAAGATAATCTAAGATATGACATAGAAGGTGGCAATTTTTTTTTCGCGGCGCATCCCCGCGGCGCATCCTCGCGGCGCATCACAGTGGCGCATCACAGCGGCGCTTCTCGGGCCTGTGGCACACCCCTGCGGTGCTTTTCGGGCCCGCGGCGCTTCATGAAGCACCTCCCACAGCTCTTCCCAGTCCCCCTTCTCATAATGCCCTTCAAAAGTTGAAATATTTCTAATTCCAAATTTCTAATTCTCGCGCGAGTGTTCCAGGATTGAACCGTTAACTCGTTTTTCCCTCACTAAAATCTTTGGCACGATAGAAATATTCAGTGTAAATTAGGACGCTGATGTGTGACAGATGGGATAATCTCTCTCTCTTAAAACTATGTGAATGGAATAGAGTTTCAAAGACGGTGAGTATTAGCAGTAATTGACTGCGCTTTTTAATTGACCAAAAAGATTCGAGGGCAACTATGCCCCCCCCCCCTTTCAGCAATGTCATAAATAGCAATCATTATTTTTGGGGATATAACTT
The DNA here is from genome assembly GCA_027921565.1 of Artemia sinica. Classification (NCBI taxonomy): domain Eukaryota; kingdom Metazoa; phylum Arthropoda; class Branchiopoda; order Anostraca; family Artemiidae; genus Artemia; species Artemia sinica. Next base: position 58,264,903 of record CM051269.1, on the reverse strand, counting down.
GTTTCGCTCTTACATAGAATTCCAATTTCCTAATTTGCAGACAATTCACAGCTAATTTTCTTGACCAAACAATAGAGTTATGTTAAAAGCATTGAAATCCTAGACTTGGCGGTCTAACCGTCGCTAATGATAGAACAAAACAGAAAAAGGGTGACAAACTATGTATATGCTTGTGCGGAGCTTTAAGCCAAAGATTAAAACAAGATAATATTCAAATGTGAACGGAATAGCATTTTGAGTTTCAATGGTATCTAAACTATATGAGATATCGAAGTGATAGCAACAGAGAAAAGAGCGGTTTCTTTGCTAAAAAATACATTTAGGTATCTCTGAGGGAGGGTAGAGAAAACAAAGTTTGGGGGTGAGGGGTTAATATCTCGCAGAGATAAGTTTATATTGGGATTGAAAAAGACTAAAAACATTGGAAGAAATAGATAGGTAGGAAAAAAATGCTTACATTGGCATAATCCGTCTGGGCTTGGGCACCCGAAGGACCAGGTAGTGCATGTTGGAGGGCGGAGGGACTGGTGACGTTAATTTCTTTCGCAGCCGGGCTAGCGATATACTGGGCTCGTGCAGCCGAGGCTGCAACTTGACAAGGCAGCATTGAGGCTTGATTAAGAGGGGCTGGTACAGACGGCTGCACTTGGGCAGGCAGTGTGGAGCTGGGGGGTTTTGGCCAGCGACCATACTGTATGACACTAGCCTTCGCAGGGGGCGCATTATTAGCCTTTGCTCTCTTAGTGGGTGGCGGTGACGAGCATTCTTCGCTATTGCTCTATTGCGCCAGCCATTGCTCTCATCGATGTAGGGACCGCAAATTCTTCATAATTTCCCTTAAAGAAGAGAAAAAAAAATTAGTATCAAAATAATTTCTCCCCTTTTTACAGAAAGAAAGTTATTAACCATAATTTTGTTTAGAAAAGTATTTATCTCATTTTAGTAAAGCAAAAAACCCATATTCTCCCCCCCCTAAATTTAGGAAAATTAACCCGCCCTATGTCTATCCTCTCATTGAGTTAATCATGCGTTTTTATTCAAGCGCAATGTAGATCAACAAAGAATGTATCTTACTACCTTTTATTCAAATGTTATAGCTAAAATCACTAAATGACGAAGAAGCAATTAAGGTAAGAAACAATTATCTTTTCTATTTTGTCACTATTAAAAGTGCTAACCCCCTCCCCACAACAAAAATCCTGGATTCACGCCCGGGAATATAAAAGAAACTTTAATGAAAGCTTGAAAAAAAATTAAAAACATGCCTAGAGACGCAACGCATATATTTCAACGCATATATATATTTCGCACACATTAGTTTTCTTGTCAATGGGCGTACATGTCTACATACCGAATCCCCCCTTACTTTTAATGCGAAGAAATAGTTTGTTTTCATTTTACACTGATGGCAGTAGAATTGATGGCATTGCCCTCCCCCCTTTTACGTAATTTACTTTACAACGAGGCTGTTAGAAGCGATGTATTGCCCTCCTCCCTTTTACATAATGTCCTAAATATATTGTTAGACAAGGTTACGAATCCACAAGCTTAATAAACAATCTCTTGTTGCCTAAAATCGTTTTAATTTGATCCAAAGTATCCTTTTGGATCTGTGAAACCTTTGGGCTAGAGCGCTATCGTAAGCAAAACCGGAAGAGGGGTGACAAAGTAATTATAACCTTGCGCGGAGAGCTTATGTCAAAACATAGCGGCTTAATAGCTAAGAGATAGACAGAAGTTGATAGGCTTACAGAAAGAATAAAATTTAACGAAAAGGTATTTCTATTGGCAAGAATTATACTTGTAAAAACAGTGGGGGGGGGGGTTGAGGGTAAAAGAATATATTTACGTTTTCTAGTGACTATAAAGATTGTATGGTTTGTGGGGGGGGGGAATTTAGTTGGAAAATAAAAAACTGGAATTTATCGAAAAGGTATTTCTATTTGCGAGAATTTGGGATTGTAAGACAATGGGGGAGGGGGTTGAGGGTAAAAGAATATATTTATGTTTTGCATTGAGTATAAAGATTGTATGCTTTGTGGGGGGGGGGATTTAGCTGGAAATATAGAGGGAAGGAATTTATCGAAAAGGTATTTCCATTTGCGAGAATTTGGGATTGTAAGACAATGGGGAGGGGGGGGGGGTTAGGATTTGAGGGTAAAGGAGTATATTTACGTTTTCTAGTGACTATAAAGATTGTATGGTGGTTAGGTTTGGGGGGGGGTTAGGTTTTGAGGATAAAGGAATATATTTACGTTTTGCATTGACTATAAAGATTGTATGGTTTGGGGGGGGGTTTGAGGGTAAAGGAATATAATTACGTTTTGCATTGAGTATAAAGATTGTATGGTTTGGGGGGGGGGGGTTGAGGGTAAAGGAATATATTTACGTTTTAGCTGAATATACTGGAGGGTGTCCAAGGAAAATTCATTTGAAAATAAAAATGCACTTACATGGTAAATTGTGGCTGCCAAGGCCTCAAGCTCATCAATTATGTCAATTGTTCTATCCATTGTGTCACAATACTTTCTGATAATTGAATCGCATTGCATGCCCGTTATATACGAAATCTCAAGGTCAAATTGTTATGTAAACAAAGCCCTCTGATTGGCTGAGAAGGAAACACGTGATCTAACTGTTACCTTGGATACTCATAACATTTGGCTTGAAAACAACAAATATTGGAAACACACGATCTGACTGTTTCCCGGAAACTCATATCATTTGCATTGAACAACAAATATTGGAAACACGCGATCTGACTGTTTCCCGGAAACTCATATCATTTGCATTGAACAACAACAGGAAGGAAGTGTCATTAACTGTTTCCCATTCCTGGATCAAAACATTTGCCTCGAACAACAACAGGAAGGAAGTGTCATTAACTGTTTCCCATTCCTGGATCAAAACATTTGCCTCGAACAACAACAAGAAGGAAGTGTAATTAACTTTGCCTCGAACAACAACAAGAAGGAAATGTCATTAACTTTGCCCGGAAACGATTTGGTTAATGACTCAATAATCCATGAAAGTGACAAAATTCCTGTTTTTCAAATTCTCACTGACAAAGTCCATAAAAACAGACATAAATGTGAAAAAGTTCCTGTTTTTCAAATTCTCACTGACAAAATCCATAAAAACAGACATAAATGTGACAAAATTCCTGTTTTTTCAAATTCTCACTGACAAAGTCCATAAAAACATACATAAATGTGAGAAAGTTCCTGTTTTTTCAAATTCTCACTGACAAAATCCATAAAACATCCATGAAAAACATCAAATAAATCGACCAACACACATAACCATCCATGAATTATGTAAAAAAAAGTTATAGGTGGCAGCAGGGGTGAGTGATGGGAGTCAATAAGGCCCTTCTACTATTAAGTCATCCTAAAAGACATATTTATCATATTTTCGACCATGCTGAACAAAATGGCTATCTCAAAATTTTGATCGGGTGACTTTGGGAAAAAAATAAGCGTGGGAGGGGGCCTAGTTGCCCTCCATTTTTTTGGACACTTAAAAAGGGCACTAGAACTTTTAATTTCCGTTCCAATGAGCCCTCCCACGATATTCTAGGACCACTGGGTCGATATGATCACCCCTGGGAAAAAAAAGCAAACAAACAAACAAATAAACACGCATCCGTGATCTTTCTTCTGGCAAAAAATGTAAAATTCCACATTTTTGTAGATAGGAGCTTGAAACGTCTACAGTAGGGTTCTCTGATACGCTGAATGTGATGGTGTGATTTTCATTAAGGTTCTATATTTTTTAGGGGGTCTTTCCCCCTTTTTTTGAAAATCAGCCAAATTTTCTCAGGCGCGTAACTTTTGATGGGTAGCACTAAACTTGATGAAAATTATATATTTGAAATCAGCATTGAAATCTAATTCTTTTGATATATCTATTGGTATCAAAAACCCGTTTTCTAGAGTTTCGGTTACCATTGAGCCGGGTCGCTCCTTACTTACAGTTCGTTACCACGAACTGTTTGATGTCATCACAGATTCAATGCAGCCACTCTGGAAAAAATACAAATTCCTTTTTCAAAACCGTTATCTATTTAGATCGTACTTGTGGTCAGAGATGTCGATAACGAGCCAACAGTTCAAGATCATCGGGAGAGGGCTTATTTCAACAGAAATTAAAAATTTTGGCCTTTTTAAGTAGACCGAAAAGATAGAGGGGAACTATCTCCCTTCACAAGTCCTTTTTTTCTCTAAGATTGTATCATAAAATTTTTGAGATCGCTGTTTTTATTACATATTTGAAAGGTTCTAAAGCTGTGCCTTCAGATTGAAATGACCCGTCCCCGCCCCAGAGCCCCTGGGGATAGGTCTGTAAGTTATAAAATTTGTACGTTTATTATGTATGGTATTTGTTATTGAAAAAGTATACAGATATTTTTTGGGAGGAGGGATTTTGTACTTAGGGTGGAATTCAATGAGGATAATCTTCCAGGAGAAGGAAATTTCCACTGAAAATTTTTTCACTGGGAGATTAGACAGAATTTCTGTATAAAATATTTTTTAATTATCTTAATTTTTCTTTGCAAAAAAACTTTTACATGTGGATGTTTTCCAGACGGAAATTTAAAGCTTGTTTTAATTTCCAGAAAAATTCCATGAAAGAGGGGATTTCTGAAGTGAGCAGAAAAACGATTAGAGCTTTGTCTTTTTTCAAATTAATTAAAAAACTTTTTCCTCAAAATAAGTTTTTCAAAGAAAAGTAAAGAGCTCCGTTAAACAAAAATGAGCAAAAATTAAATCAAATAATCTACCAAGTGTGAAACAACCACAAATCAAAAACGATAAATACATGAAACCCAAAACGAAAGGAAATTACAATAAATAACCGATTCAAACTCAAAACGAGCAGAAATTAACATAAGCTTGGCTCAAAACCCCTATGCCTTTCCAAGGCTAGATCATAATTTGCACTTTACTGAAAAAAGTAAAAATGTTTTTACTTTTATAACATTAATAAATCAAATAATATTAAGATATTGATTACTAAATATCAGTATATGTATATTAATACACGTTTATTATATCAATACACGTTTATTAGTATTTTTTTCAGTAAAGTCCAATTATTATCTGGTTTTAGGAAAGCATAAGGGTTTTGAGCCAAACTTTTGTTAATTACTGCTCTTTTTTAGTTTGACTCGGTTATTTATTGTAATTTTTTTTCGTTTTGGGTTTTATTTATTTATCGATGCTGATTTGTGATAGTTTCACACTTGGTAGATTATTTTATTTTATTTTTGTTCATTTTTGTTTAATGAAGTTCTTTACTTTTCTTTGAAAAACTTATTTTGAGGAATTTTTTTTTCAAAATTAATTTCTGTTCGTTTTATATTCACATAGTCTTTTCAGAGAAAAAGAAAATAATACTTTAAATCTTTTGATTTTTTAAAGATTTATAGTTTGGCCTGCTAATTGTATGCTGGAGAAAAATTTTCAGCAATTTTTAACAACATACACCCTCTTAAAAATCGGGACACAAATAGAAGTGTTTAATTTAGTTTCATGCCTCGTCTAGTTGACCTGAAATGGAAAACTTGATACCATTTGCAAGAAAATTTGTTTACTTTCTTTGATAGCTTGGATACACTTGCACTATTTTGATTTGGTTCAATCTTAAGAGCAGAAGCAGCCCCAAAAACTTGAACATAAAACCCTTAGTCATTCTTGGGATACTGCTGCGATGCCTTATTGAGTGTTAGCATTAACACAGTGCATTTTGATTTAATCTTATGGCAACATTTAGTTTTAAACATAAAGTCAAATGGGAGTGTGAGCATGGTAGAGGGATTAGTTTCCCTCCAATCAGTTTCGACTATTAAAATGGCATCAGCCCTTTCTATTTTCAATCGAATGATCCCTTTTTGAAGTTTCTGTGTCGTGGTTCACCTTGCCACTGTTACATTCTTTTGATGTTTCAAAGTTAATTTTGGATTTCTTTCGTTGAAATGTAAGAGTTGGAATATTTCAGTAGTGTTTTGTCATGGTTTACCTTCTCACTATTCCATTCTCTTGATGTTTCAAAGTTCATTTTGGATTTCATTTGTTGAAAGGTAAGAGTTGGAATATTGTAAGAGTTGGAAAATTTGAGTAGTGTTTTTTCATGGTTTACTTTGTCACTGTTGCATTCTCTTGTTATTTCAAAGTCCATTTTGGATTTCATTCATTGAAATGTAAGAGTTGGCATATTTCAGTACAGTTTTCTTGTGGTTTACCTTGTCACTGTTACATTCTCATGATGTTTCAAAGTTCATTTTAGATTATTTTTTTTCCTTGAAATGTAAGAGTTGGAATATTTCAGTAGTGTTTTGACGTGGTTCATCTTGCCACTGTTACATTCTTTTGATGTTTCAAAGTTGATTTTGGATTTCTTTCGTTGAAATATAAGAGTTGGAATATTTCAGTTGTGTTTTGTCATGGTCTACCTTCTCACTATTACATTCTCTTGGTGCTTCAAAGTTCATTTTGGATTTCACTCGTTGAAATGTAAGAGTTGGAATATTTCAGCAGTGTTTTATCGTGGTTTACCTTGTCACTGTAATATTCTTTTAATTTTTCAAAGTTCATTTTGGATTTCATTCGTTAAAATGTAAGAGTTATATTTCATATTTCAGTACACTTTTCTTGTCGTTTACATTGTCATTATTGCATTCTCTTGATGCTTCAAACTTCATTTTGGATTTTTTTTAAATGTAAGAGTTGGATTATTTCAGTAGTGTTTTATTGTGGATTACCTAGTCACTGTTACATTCTCTTGATGTTTCACTTTGGATTTTTTTGTTGTTGAAATTTAAGAGTTGGCATTGTCACTATTACATTCTGAAGATGTTTCAAAGTTTATTTTTGATTTTTTAGATTGAACTGTAAGAGGTGGATTATTTCAGTAGTGTTTTCTCGTGGTTTACCTTGTCACTGTTACATTCTGAAGATGTTTTAAAGTTCATTTTGGATTTTTTTTTCACTGAAATGTAATATATGGATTATTTCAGTAGAGTTTCTCGTGGTTTACCTTGTCACTGTTATATTCTGAAGATGTTTCAAAGCTTATTTAGGATTTTGTTTTGTTGAAATGTAAGAGTTGGAATTGTCACTATTACATTCTGAAGATATTTCAAATATCATTTTTGATTTTTTTTTTTCATTGAACTATAAGAGGTGGATTATTTCAGTAGTGTTTTCTCGTGGTTTACCTTGTCACTGTTACATTCTGAAGATGTTTCAAAGTTAATTTTGATTTTTTTTTTCGTTGAAATGTAAGAGTTGGAATATTTATGTGGTGTGTTATCGTGGTTTACCTTGTCACTGTTACTTCTCTTGATGTTTCAAAGTTCATTTTAGATTTTTTTTTTGAAATGTAAGAGTCGGAATATTTCAGTATTGTTACGTCGTTGTTTACCTTGTCACTGTTACATTCTCTTGATGTTTCAAAGTTCATTTTGGATTATTTTTTCTTTGTAATGTAAGAGTTGGATTATTTCAGTAGATTGTTATCGAGATTGACCTTGTCAATGTTATACTCTCTTGATGTTTCAAAGTTTATTTTATTTTTTTTCTTGTTGAAATGTAAGAGCTGGAGTATTTCAGTAGTGTTTTGTCGTGGTTTACCTTGTCACTGTTACATTCTGTTGATGTTTTAAGGTTTATTTTAGATTTTTTTTAATGAAATAATCCAACTCTTACATTTCAACGAAAAAATCCAAAATGAACTTTGAAACATCAAGAGAATGTATCAGTGACAATTCCAACTTTTACATTTCAACAAAAAAAAATCTAAAATGAACCATGAAATATCAAGAGAATGTAACAGTGACAAGGTAAACCACGACAAAAACACTACTGAACTATTCCAGCTCTTACATTTCAACAAGAAAAAAAATTAAAATGAACTTTGAAACATCAAGAGAATGTAACAGTGACAAGGTGAATCTTGATAAAACACAACTGAAATATTCTAATTCTTACATTTCAACGAAAAAAAAAATCCAAAATGAACTTCGAAACATCAAGAGAATGAAACAGTGACAAAGGAAACCACGACGAAACACTACTAAAATATCCCAACTCTTACATTTCAACGAAAAAAAAGTCCAAAATGTACTTCGAAACATTAAGAGAATGTAACAGTGACAGGGTAAAACGCAACAAAACACTACTGAAATGTTCCAACTCTTACATTTCAACGAACAAAATCCAAAATGAACTTTGAAACATCAAGAGAATGAAACAGTGACAAGGTAAACCACAACAAAACGCTACTGAAATATTCCAACTATTACAGTTCAACAAAAAAAAAATCAAAAATGAACTTTGAAACATTAAGAGAATGTAACAGTGACAATGTAAACCACGACAAAACACTACTGAAATGTTCCAACTCTTACATTTCAACGAACAAAATCCAAAATGAACTTTGAAACATCGTGAGAATGCAGCAGTGACAAGGTAAACCACGAGAAAACACTACTGAAATATTCTAACTCTTACAGTTCAACGAAAAAAAAATATAAAATGAAATTTAAAACATAAAGAAAACCTAAAAGTGAAAAGGTAAACCATGACAAAACACTATTGAAATATTCCAACTCTTATATTTCAACGAAAAAAAATACAAAATGAAATTTTGAACATTTTCAGAATGTAACAGTGACAAGGTAAAGTACGAAAAACACTGCTGAAATGATCCAACTCTTACATTTCAATGAAAAAAAAATCAAAAATGAACTTTGAAACATCTTCAGAATGTAACAGTAACAATGTAAACAACGACGAAATACTACTGAAACATTCCAACTCTTACATTTCAATGAAAAATCCAAAACGAAATTTGAAACATCATGAGAAAGTAACAGTGAGAAGGTACACCACAACAAAACACTACTGAAATATTCACGACAAAACACTACTGAAATATGCCAACTCTTACATTTCAACAAAAAAAAATCTAA